>VXBZ01002981.1:0-73131 GCA_013399135.1 Heliornis fulica
GTCTCAAAGACAGCGCAGTCTCAAAGTCTCTCAGTAAAAGACAGGGACCTGAAGGCAGGACCCCACACTTCCACGATAAACTTATTCCTCCAATTGTGTTCCAGTGCACTGGGTTTGGCTGAGACAGAAGTCATTTTCCCCACGGCAGCCCCCACAGCCCGGTAGCCAGAAAGGTGTTGGCAGCACACCCAGGGTTTTGCTGCTCCTGGGCAGTGCTGGCACACAGCAAGGCTGTCTCTCCAACATTTCTCCCCTGCGCAGCAGTAGGCTGGGAGTGCGAAGAAGCTGGGAGGGAACACAGCCAGGACAGCTGACCCAAGGGATATCCCATACAGTATGGCATCTGCTCAGCCATAAGAAGCTGAGAGATAAGGGGAGGAAGTGGGGGGCGGTTGTTTTTTACAGTGTTTGTCTTCCGGAGAAACCGCCACACGTACTGAAGCCCTGCTTCCCGGGAAGTGGCCAGACACCTCCTGCTGATGGGAAGTAGAGAACAATCTTTTGCTTTGGCTTTGCTTCTGGGCATGGCCTTTTGGGCTTTTTTTCTGCACTTAACTGCCTTTATCTTGATCCACAAGTTTGGAGTTGCATAGTTTTCCATCTTATTTTTCTCCCCACCCTGTCCTGCTGAAGAGTACAGTGACAGAACGGCTTGGTGGGCACCTGGCCTCCAGACAGGGTTAAACCACCACATCCACCAACAACTTTAGTCTTGGGCAAACGACCCACCAGCTTGGCACCTCTGTGTACTCCTCTTCACATGACCAAGAGAAAACCTAAACCACTTCACAGGCTTGCATTTGGAAACTGCTCCTTATATGGGTCTTGGAGATCCCTGGCTGGAAGGAACTACAAAAGGGAGGTCTATACCATAGGTGCAACTATGCACAGAGGTGGTTCAGGGAGTATAGTAATTGGCTTCTGCAATGAGGCTAGTTGAGCTGAGGGCAACAGCATGAGCAAAGGTTGCACAACCTGATCAGGATACATTCTGAGGTGATGCCCAGACCTTACCTAGCTAAGGTCTTTCTAGAGGGCAATGGAAATTTCACCTTGTTGAAAACTGGTACGAGGCACTCAGGAACTCGTGAGCTGAATCTGGACCTCTTTCCCTAAGTTATCTGGTTTGGGTGGGGAATTAACAAATGACGCTTAGTACGGCAACAATCACTCTGACCTACCACTTGTTTTTTCACCAGTCGCTTTTGTCCTCATACGCTCCTGCTCTCTAAACTCCAGAGCTGATCTGGACACTTGAAAAACTGCAGTCAAGGGTTTCACTGATTATGCCAACACTCAGCAATCCCACTGGCAGAAATACTTACAGATCCTTGGTGCTCTTTTGCAATTAGGGAACAAGTATATTCTTGCAGTTTAAGCACCAGGGAGATATGTGGGACATCTAGATTAAACACTAGCTTCGACAAAACCTTCTTGCAGAAACTTACATAATGCTGAACCTTTCCTAAGTACTTGCACTCCTAATGCCATCTGTCTCCTATTCCTCATTTACAGCAAATTTGATCCATGATACCTACACAAACATGTTGTTTTGGTGGTACCGGCTACCTGACCTGTGCCCTGAATTCTTAGCTATGTCTCTTACAGCTGCCAGTAGCCACCTCTGCACTGAGGAGTGTGCTTCCTTTCTCATACTGCTCATACTGCAGTATCCCTCGGAAATTCTGTGCAAGATTTTTGGACAGATGATAGCACTGACATACCTCTCGTTGTGCCCACATGACTAAGAAGCTGCAGGGCCTAAGTAATCTTTCAATCTGACTGGGAAGGGTGTTAGAACTCATAGAATCATAGCATACACTGAGTTGGCAGGGACCCATAAGGACCATCCAGTCCAACTCCTATCATCTCACATGATATTTTGGTTTGTGGTTGGTTTTTGTTTTCCGTAGTGTTTTCCTGTTTCTCAGCTTTCTATTGCCCCTCGCTGTGAAACTGAGGACTGCCAAGGGCTGACACCACAGTGTTTGGCTGGCTGCTAATTTGTAGCTTTAAATAAAATGGAAAGTGAAGCCAGCTTGTAAGGCCACATAGGGCTGGTGCTGTTGTGGCAAGGATCACCAGGAATGCGAAAGCGCTGCTTACCTTGCTCTGTCCCCGAGCATGAGGCAGCAGAGCAAATAGCTGCCATCAGATGTACCATACAGCCCTGCAAAACCCTGTCTAGCAAGGAGGGCAACAAGTCCCCCAAGTTGGAGAGCGAAACTGAACTAAAAATATGCAACTGAGTCAAAGACTGCTCCAAAAGACCCTGCTGTCCTGCCTTCTTTTGCCTGTTTTCCAGGGGAAGGTCCTGAAGGCCATATCCTGAGCTGAGGGCAGCCCAGTGCAACTTCATGGGGACCAGGGCAGTGTGCTGGATGCTGCTACTGCTTGAGTGCATGAGGGTCTGGAGAGGCAGAAAAGCGTTGCTCATGGAGGATTGAGGGTCATTTAAGAATCAGCGTGGGTACAGCTGCCTATGCTTAATTTTGGTCAAGAGCCCTTGGTGTAGTGGACAAGACTATATATGTAAATACAGTAAAATAGTACCTGTGCCCTGTTGGGCACTAAGGGCATCCATAGCAAACCTGAGCTATTATGACTTGGCTACATTCATTGTTGCCTTCCTCAACCAAATCTCTCCTTATAGCACGAGCCAAAGGGCTTTTGCCTTCGTAGAGCTTTCCAGCCAACAGCATTATGGCATTAAGTGGGCAACATCACATTTAAACATTGAAAAATTAGGTTTGTCTAGCTTCCAAGAAAGCAAGGTGCCACACCTTTACTTTGATACAACTAAATGTTTTAAAAAGCACTTTAAAACCTTTCCCAGAGCTGCTGTTTTAAGAAATACCACATCATGACCTCCCACGCCAGCAAAGCACACAAGCTGATATCTGTGAAACTGGAAGTGAATCACGTCCCCCACGTGCACACTGCTCAGTGCCTACCTGTGTGTTGATGGCCTTGCCAGGCTGTGGCTGGCAGATCCTCAGGGACCTGTGAGGCCAGGACACACAATCTCCAGCTGAGCTGCACACCATGACAGGACACTTACCCAGCAAAGCCCTTGTAGGTGGCACGTGTGGTAGCCCCAGTGCAGGGACTTGGTTTCCCCCTGGCTCCAGTGATCTGATGCAATAGGTATGCTCTGGCATGTGGCAGCAGCTCACGTGCAGTGCTGCTTGGCATGGTGAGCAGTGATAAAAAGGCTTTGGGCACCACTGGCCTAGGTTATTACAGCTTCACACTGGGCTGCGTTCCTAGCCCTGCTCTCAGAACGCGTGCAGGAACTGTGCGGGAAGGACACCCTTAGGCTCAGGGTGTGACACTAGAAATCAGGGGAACTGGTTCACTTTGGGGATCAGCCATAAGCTCCCCATGGGACAGAGAAGCCAGACATCTCCCTGCTCTATGGTCATATGGAAGGAAAACTCTCCTTTAACACAGACCAGGGCTACAGGAAAGCACCTGAGCAAAGGCAGATCCTTCACAGAGATTCATCCTGTCATTCTCACTCCTGTGCTGCCTCTTACTGCCCTCCATAAAGGATGTGGTGCTGTAGTATAAAAGCATGTTTGGCACTTAATACAGCTGCACGCACAGGGGCAGCAAGAAAGCTTGTGGCACCCACTGTTCCCATACCCCAGCATTTCCACTTTTAAGGATATCCAAATTTTGTGTTTATCTTTCTTGGAGCCTCTCAGTGCACACTGAGATTTTCATTGAGGAATGAGTCTCTTAAGTATAACAACACCCCCTCAGGTATCTACCGGGTCTCCTGTGGGATCAGGCTCTTTCCTGATTTTGCCGGTGGCATAAAAGATGTTCCAGGATTAAACTAGAGGCCAGAATTAGCTCAAGATTTTGATTACTGAGGCCAGGTCTTAAGGAAAGTGGCAGAAATCTAGAGAGGAAGCTGTGCACAAGCAGCACAGTGGGTATGCTGGGCTAGCATGGATGCTGACAGCTGCACACCACTGCCCAGCATCTCACCGAGCAGCTCAGATGCACCCAAAGCTGACACCCCAGGAGAGCTGTGCTGTATTGTTTTTTCCAATTTTATTTTTCCAATTGTCTGCGCTTGCAAAACAAACCCACAAATTTCACTTTTTAATTCTTTTACAAGGTTTGAAAGGAAAGGTATAGGAGCGATATTAAGGGTAACCCAGAGCCTCAGACTGGTGGTGTCAAATCCCAGAGGAAAAGAGCCAGGAAAGGCAAAAAGGGAAGTGGGAGGAGAACTGGGGTTCCTAGAATTGTTAGCTGCACATACAGGAAAAAGAACATTGCCTTCCCTTTCTCAGCAGTGGAAGAACCAGCAGTGGAGATGCTTTGCCGTAAACACTGAAAACATGCAGTCACGTGTTTGCAAGCATATATGCTACAGTGACCAAGGAAAAAGCCCGAGCTCTCTTAAGACGGTTACTAGATAGAGAGCAGACTGTTACAGCCACCTCCCTCCACCATCCCCTCCTCTGCACCCAAAATATTAATCATGGTGGAGCACCGCTATTATCAGACAGTTCTGCTGCCTCGTCTCATGAAGAGCCTGAAGCTCCCAGGGCAGCACAGAGCAAACAGGCGGCATCACTCTGCCTTCACCACTGCCTGCTTCCTAAAGATGGAGATGCTTAAGAGTAAGGTTTATTAACAAAATCAGGTATGCTAGAAATGTTGCCTACCTTTTATTAAAAAATAATTTCTAGGTAAGATGTGAAGGACAGGAGGGTTCTTTCTTCCTAAATTACATTTTTGCAGGACAGAAAATGCAGATAAGTGAACTGGTTCTCTTGGTTAACAGACTGGTTTTACTCCTTCCTGATTTGTTTGCAGACTCCCTTGCTGGGCGAAACATAATGTAACTGCACCTCGAGGTTCAGTTTTACTCAGTTTCAAAGAGAAAATGGGTTTCTGTCTTGCAACACTTTACGAGGATGCCAAAGACAATACTTGTATGTATTTCATCAGTCCTAATCTTATCTTCTCCAGAATTTCCAGTAATCTCTGTGAAAACTGTAGGATTGCCCCCTTGGTCTGCTGATGAAATGCAAGGCCAAGAGCAGAAGCAATTGTTGCGGATCCCTCAAAGACATCCTGATTATCAAACATCCTGTTAGATATGTTGGGTCAAATTTGGTCTGGCTGTAAACAAATGCAACAGTGTTCAGAGGAGTCTGCCTCTCATCTACTGAGGATCTATTTAGCTCTGTCTGCTTAGATAAGTGATCTCAGGTGAAATAATATTAATCTGAGGGATTTCTTTACAAAATCAGTCAATTATCCTTCATATGGGGTTCACAGGTTTAACTCCAAGCCTACTGAACTTAACAGAGGTTCTCTTGTTTCTGTGGGCTGTTCAAGAGGACCCTGGGGCACTGTGACTCTCATTTGTCACAGTTTTCATCAGCTGCTTCCTTGCAGATTTTTAACTTGGAAAAATCTAAATTTCCACAAGGAATTAATCTACTGTCTTGCTGAGGCAAGAGTCAAACCAACAAAATAATTTTATTATGATGGAATAGTTTAGGGGCCAGGGAAACGTGGGCTTAAATTTTGATCTGCCACAGGCTCCCAGTATGACTCTAGCTCCCAGTATGACACCAGATAAGTCACTGAGGCCTAGGTTTATTCACCTAATTCTTGCCATATCATTAGAAGTCCCTATGATAGAAGCATGGTCTAAATTAGGAAGCTGTGTTGCCTTGAGGGCCAGTGAAGGAAGCTGGGAGCCTGAATAAATTACTCTCCACTGTTGCCTGTGATTCTCCATGGACTATGCAAAACATTAGACACCTCTGCTACATGCCTAAAGGGCCCTATGAGAAGTCCTGGTGTTGACCTTTACCCAGTGTTGTTCCAAACATGTAAAGAAATACTTAGCATTTTGTCCACACAGTAGCAGTGTGAAGATAAATCTTAAATATAGGGAAGCAACGAGATCCGTCCTCCTAGTCCAGATAGGGAGGTGGATGGTTACCCAGATGTCAGAAGAAAACCTCGAGGTTGGTTCAAATGCTGACACAGAGTTGGCCTGGGTCTTTTAAACCTGTGCAGGATCTCTTTCTGTCTCAGAACATGAATGAGCCTCTAGAATGATGGCATAATGGTGTTTCGTAGCCAAGATTTTTGAAGGTCAAAAGAGAGACTATTACCCCCTAAAGGCCTTGCCTGGCTTTGGAAAAACAACACAAGATTTAAATTAAATCTGGGATTAAATCCAAAAGTCTGTATTTGGGATGATTTTGGGAATTCAGTGCTCATATTTACATTTCACCTCCTCCTTGTTGTTATCTTCCATCACGAACCGTTGGTTTTAGAGTGCAACTACAACCTTGCTGCACTCTGTGTGCTGCTATGAGCCTTCGATCATTTTAATCACTGCACTTAAGAGTAGCTTGATCTATTTTTTCAACTAATTTGACATTCTACAAGGTAAGAAGGTAATTAGTGTTATCTGCTCTACTGAAATAATGCAGTATTTCACTTGTTCCTCCATGAGTTCTAAAGTTTGGCTCTAGTCACTGACAGAAATTAATGCTTTCTTCTTCAAGAATGAGAAGCAAAAGACAACTTTGGGTAACCTGATTATGCAGCTAGCTCACATTTTGGCTTTGTCTCCGATGCAACGTAATCAATGACTTTTAGCTTTCCTTTGCCCTGGTAGGTCCGACTGCTGGAGCAGCCAGTGCTAGTTACCTACCTGTCTCTCCCTTGTGTGTTTCTGTTGACTCTGTATTCCTCATTTAGCAATAGATTCATGTGGAAGTTAGGTTTCCTTATTTGGGACATGGTTTTGCATCCCTAGGATGTTTTAAGCAAGAGGTTCCACTGCTTTTACAGCCTGATTGTATCTGAGTCACTTAGAAGGTACCAGCTATCTGAGTATTATCTAATTGCTCGATTTGGGTGCATCTGTGCATGCTTTCATGACAGATAGGAAATGCATTGGAGGGGTCACGCTTTCACCTTCCCCAAGGGGACTCTCTAGCTATGCAACTTGACAGCGTTATACCGCTCATTTCAGAACGACACCGGTCTGCTGCCTCTTGAGAAGTGAGTCTGACCTCTGTTTAGACAAACCATCTGCTTTCTCTGCTCACTCGCTCGCTCACTTTCTGATCTACAGCCACAAAGGAAAGAGCGGCTGGCAGAACTTCAAAAACCTAGAAACATTCAAGCCTGAATCTGCTGAGATGCCTGGGATCCCAACCTCTCCCGGGAGCCGGTGGCTGAATCAGAACTACCCAAAACATTCCTCGTGAGGGGATGCTTTTGCAGGCAGCCAGGCGGTTTATTTGTTTCACCTCCAAACAAATAAACCTGCTAGGGGAGGGCTGGGTGGCTTTCCCTCTGCAGCGACAGAGACTGCTTCAGCAGCTCCTCTCCAGGTTTTGATGATCAGCACGCTCCCCAGCACCAGCAGTGCTCCAAAGCCTCGCGCAGGGCTGCAGCACTGGTAAAGCATTTGCGAACTCTCCAACAATTGCCCTCTCACCCTTCTGTTTTGCAAAGGTCCAGGTAGCACATCCCTCCCCCATCAGCTCGCAATAGCACTGCTGTGAGATGAGATCATAGGAGGCCAGTGCCCTACCACAGAGCAGTTCCCTGTGTCACTTCACAGCTTCACGCTCCTAAGTGTAGTGCCAGGAAGGGTTTGACTGTATCGGGATTTCCCTCTCCCCGGGTCGCTCTGCAGGGCATGAGTCGCTGCCCATTAGAAACTGGCAGGTGGCCAGGTTTTGCTGGGTAGTTTTGTCTGGGCGCAGAGCCATGGGAGGCTGGGGATCTGTAGCTCATAGGGATAGCCTGGCCATCCCTCTTTCTCCTCTCCCCAGTTTCCTTCTCCCAAAGGAGGGGGACTGCTATAGCTGAGAAAACAAAAAGGCCAGAGGATTCAGGTCCATCTCAAGACCCCTCAGGTCTGGCTGAGAGTAGAGCAAATGTAGGTCTTCCCTCAACTTCCACACTTCAGTTTAATTTTAAAAGTGGAAGAGCTGCTCCTGCTCCTGTAGCCTCCCTAGCAGGTGCAAAAGGCCTCACATGTAGCGTGTGCAGCTTTTCAGAGCATGGCAGAGCTTTATTTATTTGTTGCCTCTATATTACAGTAGTGTGCAGAGCTTGCAACAAGACTCCCAAGACCTCACTGTGCAGATGCCGGACTGCAGTCAAACACAGCCCCAGAGTCCCAGAGAAGGCATCGGGTTTTCCAGCTGCTCTCTCCAGCTCAGGAATGACACCTTTGATGCTCCTGCAGTCAGCTGCTGTCAGCAGGGATTGAGCTGGTGCCCAGAGCTGCTCACAGCAGTATGATCTGCAGTCTCTGACTCATATAGTAAGGACTAAAATGGGGGTTACCTGTTGTTTCTGCACAGCATCAATCAAAGTCCTGGTCTCTAGCAGTCACAGGATGAACTGCTGATTATACCACAGATTTTGTTGTAAATTAATGGTCAAACCCCACCTGCTTCCTAAATAATAGGATTTCTTCCACCAGCATATCTTGAGTGAAATTATTAGCTTGTCCATTAGAATGACAGGACACAGAGGGCTGCATGTGAATGGACAGTTGTTAGAAGAGCAGTGTGAAATTCTTCTAATTCAAGAGCTGCTAAGATGTTTGATCCTGTACTACAGAAGCCACATACTTCAAAGACAACAGGATCTAGGGCACAAGTAAGTGAAGTCAGGGAAAAATCAATCCACCTTATCAAATAAATATGTGGCTGCAAGCAGGTGTCTCAGTTACCATTTATTTTTATGCAGAGAAATTAAGAGTCTGGCAGGAATCTGCTTTCCTCATAGAATCCCAGACTGGTTTGGGTTGGAAGGAACCCTAAGATCATCTAGTTCCACTCCCCTGCCATGGGCAGGGACACCCTCCACCAGACCAGATTGCCCAAAGCCCCATCCAACCTGGCCTTGGATACTGACAGGGAGGGGGCAGCCACAGCTTCTCTGGGCAGCCTGTGCCAGGGCCTCACTGCCCTCACAGGGAAGAATTTCTTCCTAACATATAATCTAAACCTACCATCTGTTAGTTTAAAGTCCACCTTGTTCTGTCACTACATCCCCAGATAAAAAGTCCCCCTAGCTTTCCTGTAGCCCTCCACCCCCCATCACCCCATTCAGGTACTGAAAGATGCAATAAGGTCTCCTTGGGGCCTTCTCTTCTCCAGGCTGAACAAGCCCAACTCTCTCAGCCTGTCTTCACAGGAGAGGTTCTCCAACCCTCTGGTCATCTTCATGGTCCCACTCTGGACTCTCCAACAGGTCCATGTCCTTCTTATGTTGGGGATCCCAGAACCGGACGCAGTACACCGGGTGGTGTCTCCAGGGAATGGGGGCAGAATCACCTCCCTTGACCTGAAGGTTACACTGCTTTTGATGCAGCCCAGGATTTTGGTTGGCTTCCTGAGTGCAAGCACACATCAGCAACTTATGTTGAGATTTTGCCCACCAACAACCCCAAGTCCTTCATCTCAGAGCTGCTCTCAATCCATTCTCCACTCAGCCTGTAGCTGTGCTTATTTCATTATAATGAAATCCTGGGAGCTCACTTGCTTTATATCAACAGAGTCTGGGCCCTGAGAAGGTGCCTGTGGTGCCCTCAGGAGCATTTGTTGTGGCCATGTCCTGGGATCTTTGTTCCAACCACCTTGCTGCCCTCTCCTCCAGCTCCCTTTGGTCTTAGGAAGAGAGGGCAAGACCCTCAAGCATAGCACCTCCGTGCCTGACTATCTTGAATGTTACTCAAAGAGCACGGTGGGTTGTTTTTTTTTTTAGACAGAGAAGCCTTTGCATGTGCTGCCTGCTTGCTGCAATAAATTGGCAGATGATGCTCTAATGAGAACAATAATGCACCCACCCTCCCGCCTTCTATCACTTATGTGCTCTTTTGCAGCTTGTGAAAGTCTCTAAAAGCTTTTGCCAGACAGGTTGTCTGATTTTTTTAGGGACTGTTTACCCCAGGCAGGCAGAAATCTGTTTTTACAGCGTGTAGTTGCTGGGACAATTAATGTCAGGCTAAGTGACCAATACCTAGTGTGACCCAAGAAATGCCTGATTCCAGCCATTTGCCATCACTTTCAGCAGCGAAGGCTGCCTCAAACCAGAACAGCCAAACTGAGTGCTTCCATAAACTGCTTAATGGGTGGCACGCCGGGGCGTGATTGATGGGCGTCAAACGCGCTGTGCCATTTTGCACCGGTGGACACGCAGCAGCAGAAGTTGTGTGTGCAGCAGTACCAGCCGTATCGTCGCGACAAGGTGGTCCGTGTTCTTGAGCCTTTTCCCCTGCTTGGAGATGGGCACGCACAGAGTTGCGCTTCAATCTGCCCAATCATTTCCACTTGTTCGGTTCTCCCGCTGCAGTCCCGTGACCGTCTTTACTCTTTGTTAAAACGTTATTTGGCAACTCGGATGATCTCCCGTGGGAGGTTATCACCGGGTTGGGATTAAAATTACCCACCGAACAGCTGTTTCTTTGGAAGAAATGTAATGTTTCATTAATCTGGAAACCCACAGCAATTATAACAGGGTTTAAAACAACAACAACAAGAAGAAAAGCTGCATGCAGCCTATCTCCCCATTTGGCTTGCCATTTCCCATGTGTTCTGCTTGTCTCGGTCACCCCTTCCCGCAGCATCTGAGTGACTGAATTGACAGGTGATCTTTTACGACTTTCAGCATACCTTTGTCTACTTTAGGACCCAAATCATGGTCTCTACTTATTTATGCATCTTTATCTGAAGGGGAATCGACTCTATTTTAATTGCATATGAACGGGATGATAATAAAATGTTAATTGCTTTTTCTGCCCATGAACTGATCTATATCTAGCAGAATTCGACCTTGATGATCCTGTAACATTGGCGCAACTGCAAACAAACAAACACAGACATGCCGCCCGCATTAGAAGAATCCAGGTATCTCTCCCATTGTTCCCGGGCTGCTCGGTGATATTAATTTCCGCAGCCGCATGCAGCATCACTGATGTGGAACTGCTCAGCACATATGCTAATACAGCATATCCGCTATACTGGCCACCCCTACATGGGAGGCAATGTGGAACTTCTTTTGGAAGAAAGTGGTGTCTTTTTTTTATTTTTTTTTTCTTTTGTTTTCTTTTTTTTTTTTTCAGGACTGAAATCTTCATTCTCATTGATTAAACCACCTAGAAATGGCCCACTCGTCTACCTCAGAGGAATCCTAGGCTCACAATACCCTGTTAAAATGTAGAGCTGCTCAAACATGTATCCATCATCCATAGCTTTCTACGTCCTGTAACATACCTACTGCTGTGATAACTGAGCGCCTGTCAAGATGCTATATTGCTAGCCATGGAAATGGAAGTCCTCTCAAATTTATCAACAGAGAAGCTTACACTGCTGCCTGGCAAGTTTCTCAGCTTTTGTGACTCAACCTTGACCTCTAAGGATCTACCTCTCAGGGAGAGAAAGCCGCAAATTCTCCTTGCAGATTTAATCACTGTCTCCTCTGCTGGAGACTCTGGCTCACAAGATGGTAGAGGTATCTTTAGCCCAGACAAAATCACCTGGAAGCAGTCACTGCTGCAAAGACACACATCACACATTTGTGCCCTAAGCTGGCTTTGACATCCTAGGTTCCCAGACACCAACTGCAGTCAAGGGGAAACTGCCCACCACCTGAGGTCACCAGCTGATCACCAATTTCAGTAGGTCACCTTTCAGACACTACAACCCTGGGCCATATTCAAACTGCTGGCTTAAGAGCGCAACACTCTTTATACCCTCTGAGCTTCAGAAGGATGCTTACAGCCTTGGAGGAAAAAAATAAAAACCAGCCATGTTAGAGAGGCACCGAGTGGTATTAGATTGCAACTAGAAACAATGAGAGGTGAGTGCTGAAAGATTTCTGTCTCTTAACACTAAATCACTCCATTAAAATTTCCAGGAAAAGCAAGTGTAATTTGTCCTGTGCAGGCATCTTTCTCAATGCTTTCCGCAGAAGTTCAGGTATAAGGCACCTCCCTTTCTTTTCCCAGGTGCTCCCCATTTCCCAGAACATGTCCCAGAGCTGGAGCCAATTCTGTTGCTGAGATGCTGCATTTCTCACCTGCCGGTTGCAATCAGCCAGTGCCGGCTGGGGCCCGGGGAGCTGCTGAAGAGCTAACGAGATGCATAGAGCAGCATGAGGCCTCGGCAGCACGTACGCTGTGAATAGACAAGAAATGAGGTGCTCTGCTCCTGCTCCACCGCAAAACAAGGTTCCCATGTCCCCGTATGTGTGTCAAGGTCTGCTTCTGGAGGCTCAGCTTGCTCATCATACTCTTACACACTTCCATCACACGTTTGCCAAAAAGGAAACATAGGGAAATAAAGGTTACTGTAGGTAAAAATAAACCTCGTTGAGAAATCCTTCCAGTCACCCCTATCCTCAGGCAGCATCAACAATCAGAAAGCAGAAGTTACCTCTGAGTACAGTGGGCAGAGCCACCCCCATCCCCTGCCAGCTGCTGGGGTCCTGCCAAGCCTGCTGCATGCTTGAAGGCATCCACACAGGCTCCATACTGTGGTTTCCAGTAGTCTTTACCTCATCCTTCACCTATCGGTAAAGAAACCTACAGTGATGATGACTTTTCTACTGGGGCCAGGTAGGTTTTCAACTCAGGTCTCCAAGGTAAACTCCCCAGAAAGCTGTGAAGATAAGTCAGCCTCCCTCCACATGCCCCAGAAAACCATCTCTGCACTCTCAGATGTTCACTAACTGCCCAGTGCAGAGGATGATCAAGGCAGGCACGCACCACACTGTTCCTGAGGACTTCAACGCATGCCTATGGCAGAGGAAATTCTGTGAACAGCACTTATGACCCACAGTCTGTACCCTCATAGCAATAGAAAGCAGGAGTTGTAGCTACTTAGTGTTACTACATAAGGACTCCCAAGCCAAGGCATTACAAAGGCACACGCTATTAAAGTCTTTCCCAGGACATACGTCTCCCCCTTCTTACTAAATAAGTAAAAGAAAGAGCAATAAGGTTTGTCTTTAAAAGTGTGAACCTCAGACAGAAAAGAAACCCCACCATCTCCAGCCCCCAGGGACCTTGGTGGCCCACCGACAGACCCTTCCCTTTGTGCCAGCCCAGCAGCCCAAAGGACGCCAGGCTCTCTCCTCCGCTTTTCCCCAGGACTTGGTGCAGAGGAGATGTCACCTCTCCATGCTCCAGGGGCACATCAGTGGGACGAAGGGTCCATGAAACACTTGGCAATTGACATTTCTTTTGTAGAGTACAGGGAGACCTTGTGCAGGCCCTGGGGGTCTCCCTTTCCCACTGGCAGGATGTCTGGATGCTTCATCCTCTTGCAGCTACTGTCAAGTGCAGAGGGCTGTGCCACTTGTAAGCAGCTGGGCTGATGGGGAGTCACTGGGACCCCTACCCACCCCTGCTGTGGCTACTACCTCATCCAGGGCACCCCAGGCACAGGATGAGGAGGGGGCTGGAGCCCAGGGCACATATGGAGGGTGGTCTCTGTACTCAAAGAGCAGCAGAATGGCACTAGGGAGTGACCCCTCAGTCCCCAACCCTCCTCCTCCTGCTGCACTGGGTGATCATTCAGGACACAGGTAACCCAGAACAGCCATCTTAGGCCACATTCATCACCATCACAGCAGCCTCCTCATGTCATGAGCCACCCCACTGCCACGTTTCAGGCCTGTAAATATAGGGACCTTAGCAGCTGGCCCACAATTTGCTGAGCTTTGGGGCCCTTTCATGCCAAGAATTCTTGGAAGCAAGAGGTCCCAGTTCAGTAAGGTGGGTGGCTGCCCACCTTTGAGTGGCAAAGATGTAGTTTAAGTGACTCTGAAGATATTTAACTGAGCTTTGGGTGCTATCATCAGGTGTCTCAGGACTTGTACTGAAGTGAGCTGCTTTGGGCAGAGGACACATTTGTCAGGCTGTTCCTACTAGGGATGATTTGCAGGCTGTCTTTCAGGGGACCCTCATCCACTGAATCTGGACAAATTAAATAGGAAAATAGGGTACCATGCCTGTGAATTCCTGAGGAGCATCCCACCAACAACACCTCAGCCTTGCCGGGCTCCTGGCTTGTAATTGTTGCCAACAAAAACAGCTCTGGGAGGAGGATTTTGTTCTTGTCTGGCAACTGCCTTGTGGGGCCTAGCAGTGACTCATGACTTTCTCCAGCTTGGTGCCATGTTCTGTTGTAGTGTATGCCAAATATACCCATTGGCAGGAGCTGCTGAACTGAAAGTCCTCCCTTAAATGGGATTAACTCACCATCATTTCAGTAACAGGAGACCTCCATTAACACGGGAAGTCTCCAGCCAAAACCACAAACTTTTTTCATATTAAAGGAAGGTCCTTGTTGGATCTCTTTGAGATTTTGTGCTCTGCCTAAGAACATATACTGATGGCATCCACCTTCACATCCACAGAGTGTTTGCAACCATCCCTTTTAGACTGACATGAGGGCAACCCAAACTTCTTTCACAAAAACACTGGTCACAAAGTAGACAGCTTATTACCCCTGTTATGATTGGAAAGACAAAGCGGTGGAAAGAAATGATCACAAAAAGTTGATTATCAAGCACATGCTCCACATGGAAAAGTCAAACTGTACCTGTAGAAGATTATCAAAGCTTGCTAAGCTAAAGGAATTCCTTAAAGGAAAACGCTATGCTACTGTCCACCCTTCGGTTTATAGATGGAGTCCAGATGTTTTCACAGCATAGCCTCTGCCTGTTGGTAAAAGCACGATGAACTCGCACATTTTGCCGTTTGATTTAATCTGGGAAGGTTGCTGCAGCTCTCTCATTTTGGTGGATATAGACAATCTGACTGAGAAAAATGTATCAATTGATTCAGCAAGTCAAATTTTTTAATGGTGGGTTCCACCTTCTTCTGAATTGGCTCCCAGGAGAATCACAAAGGGGTTCGGATCCATATTGATTTCAAGCACAAAAGGAAAGTAAACAATCCCTCTCTCCCCTCTCTATGGGACAATTCAGCACTTTGGAATGTGTTGTAAAATTATTTGCCCTGAGCAACATTACAGGAAAGGCATCCATCAGTTAACTTCATCGTCAGATTTCTCTTCTGAGGAATGCATTGCTGATGATGAGTCATAAAGACATTGATTTTAAAATTTACTTTGAATCCTAATTGCCTTTGTAAGATTACATAGCGGCTCCCAGGGATCTACTGAGTTTTTAAATCTATAATTGATGCTTATTCTTCTCAGTTGAGCACTATATAATCCATAAGATGACCTGGCAATTTTTTATTTTTATACTCATTGCTATTGGAAAATGTTTTTGTACAGCTGGAAAATGGAGTTAATATTAAAAAAAAAAAAAAAAGGTGGATGTTGAGGTGGGTTTTTTCCATGGTAATCTTTGTTTTAATAAATCCATGTAACGGTTCAGTTGGGTGAAACAGCACATCATAATTGAAGGTTAATATCCATATTGAGTTAATATCAGGGGTTCTCATCATGATTTGAGATTCCAGTGTTCTAAGTTGCTATAAATCTAAACCAATGGTTTAAAGTATACAATTAAAAAGAGATAATGAGGAGTGAAAATGAGATGCAAGGTCTGGTCACCGGATCTATGGAAAGACAGAAATACCTTACAGCCCATACTGATCTGGACTGGTTTGTTTAAACAATGCTTCCTGGCTATGCTACAAGGCTGCTGCTATTTATTTATTTATTTGTTTGTTTGTTTGTTTGTTGTGGTGGTGGTGATGGTTTTATTGTGGTTTTTGTTGTTATTATTTCCTCGAGTGAGTTTTCCTTAAAATTCACTTTCCTTTGACTCCATTCTGCTCTCCTGGACTTTACCTATAGAGTGCTTGGGCAGTGGGCAACAGTCTGTGAAGCTTCTTGGAGCCCCCTCACCAGACCATGGGCTCTCTCAGTTTGGAGGCAGTGGGGGTTTTCCATGCACCAGGCAGCCTCCTGCCATCATGCTCTGCTATTCAGACAAGGTGAGCTGTTTGTCCATGATAGATTTGATGGAGAAGGAGAGAAGAGCTTCAGGAACATATAAATATCCTTATTTGATGAGAATTTTATGCTCTGGGTGAGCATGAGAATGCTTTCTAGCCTTACATTCTGCCACTTTCACATTAATTTTCTGGGTCAAAATAATAAAATAAAGATCCCAAGGCATAAGTGAGGACTGTGAGAGACAGGAGAAGTTGATCCATGCTAGAAACTGACATGCCCTGGTCTCTCTGGCTTGTTCACTTGCTGGTCTCTGCCTCTCCTTCCATGAGTTTTTTTCCAAGTACTTTGTATATTAAGCTGGTGAGAGGTGGTAACCAAGACATTCCTAAGGTTTAAAAGCAAATGACAGGATTACAAAATATTGTTGTAACATCTCAAAAAAAAAAAAAAAAAAAAAACGAAACCCCAAACCAAATCCAAACTAATGTAAATCCTGTCTGCTCAGGAACCTTTAACAGCACTTTGAGTATGATCAATATCAAAGTTGTTCATTGGAACCTACATGAACCAGACTGTTTTTTTGTTCAACTGGCCAATGCTTCGCATTAGCCTGCTGGACTTTAGGCCACAATCTCCATTCCTGGCAGGCAAGAGTCCTATGAGCTTTCTCTTCAGGCGGGTAAGGGAAGGGGTGTAACACAGGGGATGGTAAAGGTGCCTGAACATGCTGCTGTTTGGGCTGTGAGCATTCTCAGTCCGTGGTTCTAGAGTTATTAAGATTTCAGGTGCTACATAAATGCCAAGTATTGTATTCCTGGAGCTAAAAAGAAGGCAATCTTTCCTTATCCTACAATGGCAAGGTCAAGGTGAATGTGACTGTTTGGAAACACTGCAGTCCTGAAGCCCCTAGGGAATTTTAATGTGTTCTATAAACTTGTTTCCAAACCCAGCTATTAGGAAAACAAGATCTTTCTCCATAAAGCCTTTCTTTTTCTCTCTTTAGGGAGAGTACTGCCTGCTTTACAGAGCTTTAACTCAATCAGAATCATCATTTTTATAAACAGGCCATTTTTCATTACTTGCTTGATCAACTTGGGAAGGCAGCTTTTAAGAAGTTATAGTCATACACAGGGAAAACAAAACAAAGAAAAGATCTTACTCCATCTGTTGCAGCCAGAGACATAATAGAAACCATGTCCTTTCCCTGAAGGTAATGCATAAGGGAAAATACAGATAGATGCACTTATTTTATTTTCACACTCAGCTGCAGTTATGCAATATTACAGAGGGGAAGGAACAAGCTCTTTCACAATTTGATTGCAGAACTAACCTTTTCTTTTTTTCCACACAGACGTTTATGGCTGGAGATGCCAATATTTACCAAGGTTTCACCTGTATCAGGAGGAGATTTCAAGCTGGTGGCTTTTGAATACTTAAGTTGGGACAAATCAGGCCTTGAGGACAGGCAACCCAAATAACCGCAAAGAGCTATAGCAGCACTGGGAGCCAACGAGGCTTGCTGTGAAATGAAGAGCAGATGGTTGCTTAACAGTAAATCAGCTCCAAGGGAAAGTAAAAAAATGTATTTACACTGGAGATCTTACCTGCTCACCTTTGTCTTTATATCCAGGAGGTGGACTGTGCACTTCAAGGGGACTGGGCTTAGGTTTACTTTTTGTCGCAGTGCAGGAGCGTTAAAAAGTTGATGCCTGGGGCACACACATAAAGGACCTGCTTTAAATGAACAGAAGAGGACCTGACCTGCTGGATCTGTCGATGGGCTAAGGGTCAGCCAGAAACCTCAGGAAACTTCTGAGTGTTTGTCTTGGTTCAGCCCCAGACAGTAGCTGAGCACCATGTGGCCGCGCACTCACCCCCACCCATCTGGTGTGAAGGGGAGGAGAATGGGAAGAAAAAAGGTAAAACCCGTGGATTGGGGTAAGGACAGCTTACTGGGACAGCAAAGGGAGAGGGAAATAACAACAATGCTTATAAAAGAGTACACAAAATGGGTGCTACACAATGCAATTTGCTCAGCACCCAAGCATTGTCATCTCCTTGGCCAGCACCCCCCTTTATATACTGAGCATGATGTCATATGGCAGAGAATACCCCTCTGGCTAGTTCAAGTCAGCTGTCCAGGCTGTCCCCCTACAAGCTTTTTGTCAAAATTAACTCTGACCCAACCCAACTCCAGGACAGCAAAAGGCTTTCAGGCACTCTCACTGGCCTCAGCAAAGGCACACTTTTGTCACAGGCATCCTCCAGCCAGAAATAACAGGTCTCTCTCCTCTCACAGGTACTTCAAACTTGTAAAAAATGTAGTGAAATAAAGATTTAGCACAGAATCTGGGGAAAAACAAACAAACAAACAAAAAAATCCCCCAAAAACCAAACAACCCAAAGGAAACTAACAAACCACAAACTTATTCTGAGTCAGTGATCTTTAAGTAGTGAGGTCAAAGTGGGAGTTGAGAGAGCATGATCCAAAGAAGAGGCATTTTCAAGACTGCTGTTTCAGAGAAAAATGTGGTGCCACATGCCCCACACAAAGTAAATATGCATTAGAGGAAACATCTGCTTATCTAAGAATTTGTACTACCCAAACATGCCTTTTGTAGGCAGGACAGAGAGGCAAAGCTCTGCAGATTTAGCTGCTGACCAAATACCTCAGGCAGGTGTGTTACCCTCTGGAGGAATGGACTTTGCACCCCAGCACGGATCTAATTCCAGCCCAGTTCATGGGAATGGAGGGTTTGGTTCTCTCTGAAACAGATCGTACAAGCTCTCGACAGACTTTACAGGCAGACAGCTCTGCTTCCTTGCGACAGCTGGAATTTTTCCAAAGTTTAGAAAAAAAGTCACATGTACAGTTTCTTCCCCTGTTCTCATCTCTGGCAGTTGTGGAGGTGGACAGATTATTCTGAGTTTGAAAACGATGAAAGAATCCCTGAAATGCAAGCATAGCTTTAGAAAGATACTGGTTTGGGCTGAGCTCTTCCCATGCTGCGTGTCAGCAGTGGATTCTCCATTGCAGGTGCTGATCCAAGTAAAATTTTATAATAAAGAAATCTTTTTCTGTCTTTTTCTTCGATGCAATGCTATCATTGTTCACAAACAACTCTAATACATATTCCGTATCACTTTTTGAGAAAAAGCAAGAACTAGGCAGGGTGTGCAGCAGGAGAAAGCAATGAAAAGTACAGCCCCTCTTTTTTTCTATGCGCTGTGAGGCAAAATGCACAAAGTGGGAGGAGTCATTTGCAAGGAGGGGGGTATGAATGAAAGGGCTTAAACTAGCTAGTCTGTTGAGAATGGTTGTTGGAAGCGGCTGTATGTCCTCAATAAGTCTGCTATCTTGAGAGCAGAGTACATTACCCATATTCCACAGACAGTACTGGGGACTTCTCTGGGAAGTTACCAACAACATGGTGAAGACAGGGAAAATATTAGTAGATCCTTATTACAGATGGTGAACAAGCAGTGGCCTGAGCAGCAATGACCAACGAGTCAGAAGATTACTGTGGGAAGTGTCTTTGATGTAATGGGGATGTAAATTTAAAAGTCCGTTAGGACAACACTTGTGAGGCAGAGCAGGGTCTGTGATTACCAGTATTGCTCAGGGCACAGCAGCCACCTGACATCAGCTTGTTCAGGCTGGCCTCTCCTAGGCTGAGTTTACCCCAGCAGAACTAAATGACCCGTTCAAGGTTGCTCAAGAAGCGTAAGAATATCTAGCTCTGAATAACCAGAAAGCCTCCCTTAGCCAATTTCCTTAACTACAAAACCGTCCTTCCTGTTTGATGCCTTGTTTTGAAGGGGATCCTTGGCCACAGTTGTACTGCCCTCCAGCATGTCATCAGCCAAGCCTACTGCTTCTCTGTTGCCTGTAAACACTTGACTGCATTTATTGCATTGTGATATTTTTGCCTCCTCGGCCAAACTCTTCAAACTACTCAGCTTGCAGCAAAGCCACGAGAGAACAACCTCTGCTGCCATCACTGGTCCCACTTCTCGCTTTCTGAGGTGCAGATGGAAATCTGACCTTCACCTTGGAGCGATTTCCCATTCATCATCAAGATGAATAGCTGTCGATCCACCCTGCGCTGCTTAAAGAGGTGCCTCGCAAGCGACTCGCGGCACACTTCCAGGCTGCACCGGCAGGACTGCATCTCGGCGCTGTTTGCATTAGGTGAATAGTGCTCATAATCTGAGACTTAACGTCAAATATTTTCTGCAAGGGAAATAAAAATGTCAACAGGAAGTGAAATGTGACCTGATTAACAGTTAGACCTCTGACTCTGCTTCATTTTTGACTGATGCGGTGTTTTACAAGGATAATAATACCACTGATTTCTCTTAATTGATGGACCCTGATGGAAATATAAATTAAGCAATTAATACAATTCTCTGAGACTCATAAAAATAAACTGCGTGGAGAGATAGTCATATTTATTTTTTGAATTACTTTAAAAACAAGTGTCATACAAAGCGTTACAGCATTTCTTTCATGGGAAAGCCAAGGCGAGTTTGACCTCCTTAAAAGCCAGAACGTGAGGAAATGCAAATGATCTGCCACGGAGTGGGGCAGTTTACGATAACCCAAGCTGCCTTTTGTCTGGGGAGTTGGGCAAAGCCTGATATTCATGCATTTTCTTTAAAACATAGCTAACAAAAAANTTTGTGCTAGTTAAGAGCATGGCAAACACAGTGGGAGAAACAGAGTCTGCAGTAAATGGCTCGCGATCTGATTCCTGACGCTTTTAATGGTTTCTTCCGTGGGAGGTGGATTTAATAGTGAATAGTAGACTGGTGTGACCTTGAGATACGCCAGCTTGAAAGCAATGGGAGTTTTTCAGGAGAGAGCAGGAATTATGGGAAAGCAGAAAATTTAGAGGATTTGCAACACCCAAGTGATACGAAACAGTATTTACAAACATTTACAAACAGGCTGCTGTTGGACTTAGCCGTGTTTGCATCCCTCCATGCTCGCACTAATGGGCTTCCTGTGACTGATATATTCTCCGTGTTTCTCATTTGACTTTCGCTTTCTGAGCAGCCAGAGTTCATACTCCAAAGCTTTCCTCTGCCACCATGAAAGCTCAGCAGTTGTGCTAATAGAGGCTGGGATTCTCTTGTAATGTCTTCAGGTGTAAAGAAAACAGCTTGTTCACCCAGAGGCGCTCAGTGCTTTCTGTTCTTTAATTCTCTTTGAAAAGTTACTCTCTGACACCAGGAGCAGAAGCCACACCACAAATTACAGGGAGTGAATAAAGCAGGTTTGTTGCACACACGGTCTCCTCCCAGCCTGTGAAATTTGAGAGCTGAATAATTCGGAAAAGGAACTAGAGTTCTTTTAAAATCAAAGCGAAACAGATGCCTGTTTGCTGACTGTGATTTGAAATGTCGGCAATAAATGTTGCTGCAAGCTGGGAAACGCCAGAGGGAGAGATACCACGGGGACAGCCCTGCCCCACCATCCCAGCCCTCCAAGTGTGCACGAAACTGGTTGAGGATGGGTGAGGGTGGGGGGATGCTTGCATGCACATCAGACTTTAATGTCACAGAGAGGAGATGCCTTAATGGACACAGTGATTGCTCCATCTCTGGGGGAAAGACCAGGAGCAAGAACAGGAGCTACCTAGCTGGGGCTGGGCTGGGGCTTACATGTTGGATGGCTGCTTTGCTAAAACTGAGCCAGGAAAGCAGTTCTGAAGAAGTGGTGGCAGCATTTGTCTCCTTCTGCTGTCCTGTACTGAGGCTGCTGGGATCCTGGGCTGAGCCCAGCAGCAGCATTTGAATATCCCTCAATTATTTATCAAAGATAGTTAGCACAAAACAAATTGTTTTGATTTTTCAGTGTAACCTGCCACTGCCACCATTTTCATATTCTACATCAACATGTCCCTTTATCATTCCTCCATCTTCTTCCTTTTTATATGAACAGTATGGAAAGCCTTACATCATGTAAACTAGAGCAGGTAACTCCCTCTTGCCTCACCATTATTCCCAGCTAGTTGCTGTATGTAAGCAGCCAGTCTTTGCAAACAGCCTTTGGGACAGAGAAGGAGTTCAACTGAATAGGTGGGTAAGGATGCGACTGCCCGGCTGCACTGCACTGCGTGAGTGGCTGAAAGGCACTGTGGCTTCCATCTCTTCTGGGCACTGCCCTGGGGAGGTGAACAGGGCATTAGTTTTGTGTTTCTGACACCAGAAACAGAAAGCAGTATGGTTTATCAGGGGGAAATAAACAGGTATTAGGGGTGTTTGGTGATAGTGGTTCATTTCCTTCAGGCACCTGGGACTTCTTGCAGGGCTTTGTAACACGGCTCAGCAATGGCTGAGGGAATGGCTTTGCCACCCCTGTGGTGCCTGCACCTCTGAGCACATGCCTGGACACCCAGACCCAGAGGGATTAGGGCTGTGATTACTTAGCCATCTGCAGGGCTTTTTGTTGGCAGGGCTGTACTCATCACTCTTTCCATTTGCAGCCCCAGCCCAGGTCCCCTGCACCACCCCTACATCAAGGTGCATTCACACAACTGCAGCCCATGCCCTTGCCTTGCCAACCTGCAAACAGCAGTAGTTTGTCCTGACAAGGTTTGTTTAATTTCTTCAGAAGGTAGTTCCATTACAAGAACATGTCTTTGTCATCAGTCCAGTTCCAATCGTATATTGCTAAATACACAGGTAAACATCCCTGCAGTGCAACTGGGCTTTCACAATTCTTTTGTATCGTTCCTATGCAAAGATAAGAGAGTGGTAAGAGACGATGACATGAGCACTTTATGCTTAGGGATAGACAGGGAGGACTGGGAGAAGACCAGAGAAACAAATGCTGTATCACATGCACAAGAAACCTGGTTTTCATGTTACAAAAAGTAGAAACTAAGACAGAGAAAAATACAAATTAGGTTCAGAAACTGTCCTTGCACATGCATCCTTAAACCGTCTTTTCTGTGATTACCTATCCAAAAAGAGGTGACTCAAGGAGGTTTCCTTTGGCAAAGTTCCAGACAAGCCTACACTGGAGGAGCAGCATCATCAACCCTAGTGTGAGCTCTGGCTTTGCCCACACACAGCCATCACCAAAGTTGGGTCTAACTCACGCACAAAAATAAAACAGAGGGAAAAACATGCTTTTCAGGATGGGGGCGGGGTGTGGGGGGCAAATGATGTTACAGGAGTGATTGAATTCACACACGTTTCTGCTCTGTGAAATTTCCTGTGCTCCATCTTGATGACAAATTATAGTAATTCCAAAATCCTCAATTAATTCTAGCTCCCAGCACAAGGATAAAAGATTTCAGTAAGAACTTTGTGGCCGGACTGCCTGGGCACTGCAGAGACTACTTTCTCAGCCTTCTGAGCGATGCCTCCACCTCCCAGCAGAAACAGCACTGGCAGTGCTGCTGCTGTCTTGTGTACGCGTAGAGGGATGAAGTTGGCACATCTTTCACCCAAAAGGCAAGGAGGCCATTGCTATCAGCTTACTACCATGTGTGGTGTGGGGCAGGGCACCTTTGCTGGTCACTGTGACCTGCAGAGAGAAGAGATAGCAGGAGAGGCTGGCTTTGCTATCGTTCTCCCCCAGCTCCCCACTGGCCCTGGAGCAGGAGGGGTGTTAAATGGCTCTGTGGAGCACAGTCAGTCATTGTCCTTGGGATCCAACAGGAAACACAGGTTTATGATGCTGCTCCCTGAGGTGCTCTGGGCTCTCAAGGACACTGTGTAGATGTTGATTAGACAGAGTGGCGTTGACCCCGGAGATCATTAAGCGTCACAGCTATTACTGCAGGTATATTGGATTGCTGCTACTTGCAGGCTGAGAGACGACATCTCCTACCAGGCTGTGCTCTGTGGCGGCGTTTTTCACAGCAAAGCTCCTCTACTCACCGCTACTAGTGCTGCAGTGTTAAAAACGCTGTTTATAAAGCAATGCAGACGTCCTAGCTCCAAGTCCCTTAACCTCTGGGCTACAGCCTGCAGCAGGGGACTGAACACTCCTCCTCAGCTTCCTTTTTTTTATGGGAGATATGGGAGGAGAGGTCAAAAAACTTCTCTTGTGCTTAAACAAGGGGTCACCGAATGGAGAAGGCTGAGAAGACACAAGCTACTCTTTTTGCAAGGCAATTAACAACTAATGGAAGGTGGAACAGGGTATGGATGGTCTGTCTGCCTGCAAAGCCCTTCCTGTGTGGTGATGTGCTGCAAGGAGGCCAGAGGAAATATCCTCGCTCCTCGCAGACACTGTCTCCTCTCTGAATACTGCTAAATCAGCTTGTCTGAAAAGACATCCCCAAGGCATTATGTATCCTTCCCAAAGTATGACACTTGGGTGGTGCAGAGGCAGGTGGGGGGAAATGCCTGCAAGATGAAACAGAGAAGCCAAAAACTCAGGACAGGAGATCCCCTCAGCTCCCTGATTCAGAAAAATAACAGCATTCAGTCTGCACCCTACCAGTGCTAGACTCTGTCTTTCTCTGTCCTGACTAGCAGCTCTGAAGAGCAGGAAGCTGAATCCACCACGGACTTGAACTACACATCAGAGTAGCTGTCACAGTTGCATAGGAAGTTGGAGCACAGCTTAGACATTCCCAGTTGTGCTGATTTTGGTTGGCATAAAGTTACATTTCTTCATACTAACTTGTATAGGGCTGTGGCTTGGGTTTGTGCTGCAGACAGAGCTGCTAACACAGGGATGTTTTAGCTGTTGCTGAGCAGCGCTCACACAGAGCCAAGGTCTGTTCTGCCTCTCAGCCCACCCCACAAGCAAGCAGGCTGAGGGTGCACAAGGAGTTGGGAGGGGACACAGCTGGGACAGCTGCCCCCAGCTGACCAAAGGGATATCCCATACCATATGATGTCATGCTCAGCATGTAAACCTGGAGTAGGAAAAAGAAGAGGGGACACATTCAGAGTGATGGCTTTTGTCTTCCCACATCACCATTAGGCATGCTGGAACCCTGCTGTCCTGGGGATGGCTGAAACCCTGCCTGACCATGGGGAGTGGGGAATGAATTCCTTGCTTTGCTTTCTTGTGTGTATGGCCTTTGCTTTACCTATTAAACTGTCTTTATCTCAACCCAGGGGTTTTCTTGCTTGAACTCTTCTGATTGACTCCCCATCCCACATGAGGGGAGTGAGCAAGTGGCTGCGTGGAGTTGAGCTGCCCACCAGGATTAAATCACGACACCAACAATTTTATTTTAGGCCTTACGAAAGTTTATTTCAACCCATAAATCTGTTTATTTGGGTCACTTCTGGATCATCCCCTTTCATTCTCCTTAGGTGTCTACACCTTTGGCAGTGTGGGTGGGCAGTGGTACATGCCACCCTCACCAGCAGCCTCTCTCCTTAGCTGTGGAAAAGCTACAGAAATTTACAGGAAGACAAAGGAGCAGGCTTATGGATTTCTGTGTCCTTGTGCCTTGGGATTCATGGCTCATAGAGTAGCTTGAAGGGAGACTTTTCGGGTTTTTGGTGGATTCTTCCATTGAGACTTTGGACTAACTGTGTTACTCTGAATTACAGTTCCTTTGAAAAGTGGGACTGAATGTTAGCTCTCCAGCACAGAGGGGATTTTTTTCTATGGAATTAATGTTTCCTAATCCAGCACTGCTCAGAGGACAGCCCATTTTGCATAAATATGACTCACTTCTCCTACCTGTGCTAGAAAATATTCCTGACCTGGGAATATTTCCCTCCTTCAGAAAGTCTGCATTTGCTTTATCGTGATTTTCTTAATTTTATATTTTTTTTCCTACAGCAAAATCCAATGGAAAAACTGAAACACCTCTAGAAAAATCCCTGAGATAGTTTTCCAATTATGTACATGCAAAGTCTTATCATCTTCCTCCAGCAGTGGTGAGTATGCACGTAACTGTATTCTAGAGAGTTAACATTGTGTGTTGTAGCTTGTCTTTCTTGATCAGAAACTGGCAAATCCCAGTGGCCTTACTTGCCCTCCTAAATAATAAATCATTTTTATGAATGATTTCAGGAGAAGCGACCCGCCCTGCTGAAGATATTCAGGTGCTGTTGTCGAGATCAGCTTTGGTGTCAGGGGCTGAGGACATGATGGCTGGAACATCACTGCTTGTGATATTTAGGCAGGCAGGTCAGAAGCAAGTCAGGACTAATCGCTGGGGTTTCTTCTTTATTATGATTTTTTTTTTCGTTATTAGGAGTGGGGGAGCACAATAACAACTTTGGGGCATTTTTAAATTAAACAACAAGGGTGAAAAAGAAAATCAACAA
The DNA here is from genome assembly GCA_013399135.1 of Heliornis fulica. Lineage (NCBI taxonomy): Eukaryota > Metazoa > Chordata > Aves > Gruiformes > Heliornithidae > Heliornis > Heliornis fulica. Next base: position 26,223 of record VXBZ01002981.1, read on the forward strand.
ACTGAGTGTAAGTGATTGATGCTGCTTATTTGCTCATATGTTGCCAGGGAGCTCCAAGGAGAGAAGGGAACAACCAATAGCAGGCAATGGGGGTGGAGGAGGACTTTTTAATTATATCACATCATTTTTCCAAATAATATTATTTTATCGCTCACAGGATTTTAAATAAACGTCTTGGGAACACATCATGTTACATTTTTGCATGTGGATTGCCTGCTCATCTATGGTTAAACACTGACTTTGTGTTTAGGTTCCTGCTTAGGCAGGCTGCATTGTCACCCTCTACACTGTTGGAAAGATAATGGTCTAGAAGAGATAGGAAATTGGAGAAGACCTGCAAGAATGCATTCAGCATCCAAAGGACCCAGCACTTAGAGCTGCTAGAAAACCTCTCTGTTTCAGCATGCACACTGCAGGATGTGCAGGGCAGTGGCCAGCACGAAGGGCTGCATGCACAGACAGAACAAGTCAGTTCTGTCACCACAGAGATGTCCCCTCCCTGGGGAACTGGAAGGGCAGCACTGAATGGGGCAGACCAGGCAGAGAACGGCCAGGTGAGATCCATGGGTGGTACACAAAAGCTACACTGTTTGTGCTGGAAACTGTTTTTCCTGTTCCTGCCAAGGTGGAGAAGCAGTTGTGAAACACAAAAATCAGAGAGATCATTTCATTCATCACTGAAGCTACAGAGCTCCAGGCTATCTTGGGTGTCTGGTGTCCCTTATGGTGCTTCACTGCTCCTGCAGTGCTCTCAAGTAAGGCACAAGAGGGCAAATCTTTTGACTACTTGGGCTGGAAGTTGCCTACCCTGTTGCATGATGCGTTCTCCAGATTGTGCATCATAATACGGTCCTCACTGTGACAGGCACTGTTCAGAATAGCTGCTCAGGCATTTTTTCATATGTGCAGCTGGGCTAAAGTTTCAGTACCTCCAGGGGATTTTCCCTTTCCATGGAAGACATATGTTCAGGTACCTAACTGAGGATACAATGGAAGGTTGTGGGAAAGAGACACTGTAACAGATCTTAAGGAAGATATTGAGATCTCAATTCTGTAATTAAGGTTCTGTTGTGGAGTAATGTGGTTAATCCATGGAGACTATAACCACATGAGGGTATGCCACAGAACATCCCATGTTCCCACCTTTGCAGTGGTCCAAACTGGGTGCATGCCCAGATCACCTCATTACTCCCCAACAGCCCAGGTTTCCTTTGCATTCAGAAACTGGGACTGTGGAGGAGAGGTGGGGGGGAGGTGCAGGGGTGAATGGGGTGAAGCAAATCTGGAGTTAGCAACCAGGAACTGCCAACCAATTTGGAAACAGAGATGAAGCCACAGAAACTGGGGCTTCCTGCAATTACATCGATATCAGCTTATACTTAAAAGATGGAGCTAGTGCAGATCCACAAACAAACAACTCGCACCATGATAACCGCCTGTGCCTACAGAAGACCCCACACATCTCAGAATAATATTCAATACAAGATTGTGGCTGCAGAGCAACCTCAGTGACACTAACTCATAAATGAACACAAGTGGCTGGGCGGGAAGAAGACAGTGGGCATAGTTTTATTGCCCTCTCCTGTCCAACAAAGTGTCTACTAAGGAAGGCTCAGTTACTGCTACCTCCACCAAGTGACCTGCAGGTCACATCACTATATGCAACATAGGGTCTACCACCATGAGGAAAGCAGGAGGAAGGAAACCTCACGGATCACTGTTTAGGGACCCAAAAGGTTCTCAGCCAGCCCAAGATCCAAAGCCTGAAGAAGATATCTGCAACAAGACGAAAGCAGTTGGGGTCCCAGTTCTTTATCATTCCTTTCCTCTGGTTGGTTGTGAAAGAGAGACACGCATTTTCTTCAGTCAAAGCCAGGTGCCTTCCTTCCACTTGATTCTCAGGAATATACCACTTTCCTTCAGTTCATTCCCAAAAGAATTAGAGGAAGGAAAACACCTTTTCCTGCACAGCATGTTGACACAATATCAAGATACTGCTGGGCCCAGAAATAAGTGGAGAAATAAGCTTGATATGTAAGACTCGAGACCCTACCTTCACGGCTCCCAATTTCCGTGAGTGTCTCCAAGTCAGAAAGCTTGACATTAGATCAAACTCTTCTATCAGATGATTTGAAAAGCAAAAAGCCATACAAGTCTGATGAGGAAGATGTACGCTTCACCCTGGAGGACCACTGAAGAAAAGAAAAAGGGGTGGCATGGAAAAGAGCAAAGTGGAGACTGACTAGCAAAGTTGGGGTGAGGAGAAGTCCCCACATTTCCTGTGTGATTTTATGTCTGTAGAGTCTGCTTTTGCAATGATTAATATAACAAACAAGGGACTCACAAAAAGGCTCCTGATGCTCACTGATCAGAAGTATAATGACGTGTAAGCTGCAGCTGTTCCAGTGGATTTCTGAACAGCAGGCTCTTGTTGAATGAGCCCCATGATTATTTATCTCCATCATGGGCTCTTTATTCCAAGGTATTTGTTGTCTTCCCTGCATTTTGACTGGCTGTCCTTACGCATAGAAAGCCCCGATAATGGATTTTTTTATTAGCCTCCTCTTCCTCCTGCTTCTACAAACACAATGCAGCCCCGAATCACTGCGTTATGAAAGAGAAGGCGCTGCCAGTGTTTTAACAAGGGCCTCCCACAGCATTCTCCCCCATTAGCCTCATAAACACAGGGCAGCGCCGGAGCATGTGCTATGGAGAGAAGGGTCAGGAGACTATTTATTCTCCCCATTTAAACAAAAATGCTTTCTCGTGAGCAAGGAAAGAAGCAAACAAATAAATTAAGCGGTGGCTTGATGGAAGCATTTATACTGTGTCCTTGGGAAATGTACCGAGTGTGGGGATAGTGCAGGCCAGTGTTTAACTTGGCTGATTTGAAATGGTTTGTGTGTAAGTGGAGACCTTGCAGGGGCACCAAGTGCATTCTGCTGCTTGATTCTTTTCTTTTTTTCTTTTTTTAATATCTTGTGTCTGGTGCAATCTGCTCTGTTTCAAGGTAAAGTGCTCGTTCTTTGGAGTCACTTTGTGACAGCACTGTGACTGGAGTCGCAAGCCTGGGGCTTGGAGAGACAAGACCAGAGGCTTAATTGTGCTTGCTGCGCTACCTGATGCTGAGGGAATGCAGTTTTCAAATTAGCCAGATCAGGATAATGTTTGTGCACCCACCACACAGTTAATGTATTACTGCTTGCAAAGTGGCAAATATTTTTACTATTTTCCTGAGACCCACTGTGGGCAGGCATGGCTGATCACAGCCTTCTTAAGCAGGAGGAAAAACTCTCTGCCAGTGGCTCCTGGCCATGTCCCCAGCCCTTCGGTTTATTGCTGCTGTGAACCTGTACTTGGGGTCCAGCTGGAGGCTGGATGCTGCACTCCAGAACTCATAGACTAAAAGCAGAACATGATTAAAGAAAACCGCTCTTTGGACAGTACGAATTGGTAAAGTGCTCCTGATGTCAACAGGGTTATACTGACTTACATCCAGCAACGATGTGACTCTAGATGCCCATATTTATAAACATTTTAATATGAAAATATATGTTTCTGTTATTGCATTTCATTTTCAGCTGGTTCTTTTTCTCCCTTTTTTCCCCTGGGATGACATCACTGGAAGTCTGTTAGTAATGCTGCTCTCCCTGTCACTCACTGGATCAACACATATTATCTCCCTATATGATTCTATTGGAGCTGTAAACTAAAAAGGCTCTTTGATTATCATTTTTATGCAAGGTCAGCAGAAAGACCTTGCCTGTGATTTTTATGAGCATTTTAAACATTATTTCACACTTTTTTTTCTGAATATGTAAATAGAGAAATTAAAAGGCTGACTCTTTGACATGTTCCTGTGCTCTTCCCTGCCATACCTTCTTCCTGGAAATCAAGTGTTACATAGGTTGTACAGGGGAGGGCACCAAGCCAGTGCATTCCCTGAATGGATTGGTTCCACTTTAAAATGGCTGATGAGTGGCAGTGAAACAAAACCCAACATACAAATGAAGCCTCCAAACCAGTACCAGGGTGGGTGGGCATGGGCTTCTCCAGTTGGGCACCTTTGGGATGAAGGACACATGCTATTTAAAAAGGAGAGCAGCCTGAAATCGGAAGTCATAGAATCACAGAATTGTAGGGGTTGGAAGGGACCTGGAGAGATCATCGAGTCCAACCCCCCTGCCAAAGCCGGTTCTCCAGAGCAGCTCACACAGGTAGGTGTCCAGACGGGTCTTGAATATCTCCAGAGAAGGAGACTCCACAACTCCCCTGGGCAGCCTGTTCCAGTGCTCCACAGCAGCATGCCATAACTCCTCATCTCAGAGCGCTGGAGCCATAGCCGCAAACAAGTCTATGTCTTTCACAGGCTAGCTGGGATGCGATGTAGAGGCAGGAGGGCAGGCAGGTATGCGGGTTTCTGACATTTACAGGAAACCGCTTGCTTGGAAAGTCAGGTGGCTTGAGACTGTGACGAGATGCAACAGAGGTGGCATCAGGCCTAAAGGGCAGTAAATGAGCCCAAACTGACAGAGTGGGTGGCAGTTTTGACCCACCAGCTGCCCCTACGCTCAGGAGGGATGGTCATATCACATCCAAGTACGGGTCAATAGAGGTTGTGGTGAAGTATGGGGTCCTTGGAGAGGACAGACATGACTTGTGCAACACTGCAGGAGACCTCTGCAGGTCACTCTTCACCTCAAGTGCTACAGTGGATTCATCACTGACTGTACAGCTCTTGCGCTCCACAGGCATTGGGCTCTTCTTTAGCCCTAGGTCTTGTTCTAGGTCTCCTATAAGAATCTCTTCTTAAGAGGCTCATCTTCCACAGCTGTGTTGGCCTTGAGGCGCTGGAGCATGCTTCTCTGCTCCCTCAGCTCCTGTGTGAAGGTCACATCCTGGCCATGCTCTTGTGATACATCAGGTTAAGCCTAAGAAGAAAACAAGGCTCATGGGGCGTCAGAGATGTGGTATGCACTGCAGTGGGTGCCTTGGTTCTTTGTCTGTGGGATGAGCCTCCCAGGGTTCCAGGCAGGTAGTTCAGAGCTGGCTAAGCTACAGGCACTGAAACATAAGGACATGCAGGATAGAAGCAGCAGGGAAGTCGGAGTCTTGTGCAACTGTATTGATTGCGTCAAGGCTAAATTTGCTCCTTTAAGTGCTGAGAATGCATCGTGATTATTATTAGACACTGCTTCTTTTCTTGTTGGGAATTGTTGCATATGTTAATACTCATAGGAACTGGACAAAATTACTTGTCCACAGCTCTCTATAATCTAGAGTATATTAAAAAAATGGGGTGCTTTTAACCAGATTGTATCATTTTTGTCTCACACAGCTGATGGGATGTCTGCTGTACATCCATCCATTTTCTGCTTTAAAGGTCATGTTTAATTTTCTAAATGTGTAGAGTTGAGCACCTCCCTGAGTGCTCAACTCTACACAATGTCTTTTCTCTCTCAATGGCAAGACATCACTGTATTTTTCCTTTTCTACTACGTTGAAAGGATGCTCATGCTTACAAGGCTTGTGTGCAGTGAGGGAGAAAAAACATCTGCCACTGGTGACTTCCTAGACGTGGAATATTTACAAACCTTGTTAGTTGCCATGAATATGTCATGCACGGTTGATGCCCTTATGGACTAAGTAAAATTACAGAAAGGGTAGGTATTCTCTTTTCTGCTCCCCTAAGGAAAATGGCCTCATTTTCTAAAGGTGTGAAAGCCCCAGGGAAAGAATATCCTGTAATTCACTTAAAACCAAAACCAACTGGCCATCTCTAGAAGTTCTGCACTGGTAGGCAACTGCATACTATCTCCCAAGTCTCACAGTAGTGTGGGACCTGGCATGTGCCAGTTTTGCTATATGCTCCTGCCTAACAAAATGTGGTGTCAGAGGAAAGGCATTAACTATTTTCTGTAATATACCTATGCACCAGGTAGTCTTCACCCACAGAAGTGACTATCTGATGTCACTATTGCTGTTAGCCACCCCTATCCAAGAGGAGGTCCTCTTCGGCATTATTTTCCAAGGCTCTGCCATGGCAAAAGGCTCTGAGGGGTGCATCTATCATGTTTTAAAATGCCAAATACCATATATTCATAGAATCATAGAATCATTAAGGTTGGAAAAGACCTCTAAGATCATGAAGTCCAACCATCAATCCAACACCACCGTGCCCATTAAACTATGTCCTGAAGTGCTACATCTACACGATCTTTTAACGCCTCCAGGGATGGTGACTCCACCACTTCCCTGGGCAGCCTGTTAAATGATAGATACAAAAGGTGCATGGGTCTCCAAAGTATTCTCATTACTTCTGAAAGTTCTTTTTCCAAAACAGCTTCCTTTCACTGGGATTCATTTTAATCAGTTGTTTCCAGGAATTACTCTCTTCATTCTCTTTAGCCTGTTAGCACCTTCTGACATCTTTCTGTTATCATTTGCATTACACACTGCAGTCCGAAACTCTGCTTCTCTTGCAACATGTTCTGAGTGCACCACAGAGAAGTAGCTGAGCCTCGGGGTCTCTGCGAGGCTGGTTAGTTGGTAATGAAGCAGCGGATTAGCCTTAATGTAAGGCTAATCCGCTGCTTCATTGCTTTAACATGTAAGCAAGTTAAAACTTAGTTAATAACTCTAACAGTCTATGTGAAACAGACACCGTAAACATGTTGAACATGCATATGTCAGAAGTCAAGGGGCTGGAATCTCCCTTTCCATGCCAGCACCTATTTCTGTAACAAGACCTTTTATTAGTCCTCATTCAATCTGCTCAGCATTTAGCTGAAGAATTTAGAAATGCTCACAATCGCTTGCATTGGCCAAATAATCCTCACAATAAGACTTGAATGGTAATATCTGAGACTCATCTGGATACAAAGCTGGTGAAGTATCACTTCATTGCCTTTTGTTGAGCTTTAAAATCAGAAAATCATGCTATGCTAGGTTTTTTTCCAGGTACATCTGACTGGTCTCCTAGCATTTTTTTCATAAACAATTGCCTCCCACCGTAAAATAAAATCTTACTGCTACCTCCCTGCTTTTATATCATAACAGTAACAGAGCACCATTTGCAGAGAATACCGCCATGGTCCTAGAAAGGTTTCAACTCTTCTCCCACATGGAACAGAGAGCAGAGTCAGGCAGAACAGCAGACCACTGCCTTCAGCTTTCCTACAGGAGCACTTTACTGATATGGCTCATTTATTTTTTCCCCCCTTGAACTGTGCAGCCAATCTTTGTGTGCCCTCTTGGATGTGTGGGTTCCTCTTTGTTTGGCACACTACCTGAATGTCATTGGGCGCAATTACGGTGCTTTACAATTCATCAGTACTTTTCAGTAAATCTGCACACAGATACAAGCATTATGCTCTCAACTATATCACGGTTTGTCTCTCTCTAAACTTGCATTCCTTTTCCCTCTCGTGCTTGAACTCTCAGGTTTGCAAATACTGCCACTTACCAGCTAAAGTGCTCAGCCAAACACTGCTGTGTGTGGACTCCAACCCCTACGTACAGTGTGCAGTGCTGTGCAGCTCACACAGAAAGCAAAACAAATGCGCTTTGCAATCCTACTTGCCTTTTAAAGGCTTGTTAGGGAGCTGGCTGCTGCAGCTCGAAGGAAAGCAAATGTAGGAAAATGGGCCCAGCCCCAAAGAGAAATAAGCACCCTCTGAAATCCCACGTTCCCAAGATCCAGCTCGAAGACCTTGCGCAATTTATCATCAGAGCTGAAATGCCTCACTTAAATAAAATGCTCTCTTCGGGGTTTGTAAGCAAAGAACCCGGTTTGGGAAACACGGAAATACAAACTGCCAAAGGTCATGGGGATGGCAAACAAAAGGCACAGAGCCAGAACCAAGATAAAGGATACGATTAAAGCAGTACCAGCAGGTGAAAGGCCGTGGTACAAGAAGGGACAGAGTGCACCTCAGTGCAGCTCAATAGGAAAGTGCACTACAAAACAGAGACTGAAAGACTGGAAGGAGGCTGCTGGTGGCCAGAAGAGAAGATAAATCTGGAAGCAGCACGAACCAGCCTGTTATCTGGCTGAAGCAGTCAGGCAGCACTCCCTGATAGACAAATTCAGGAAGCAATGACATTAAATAGATGTAAACAAGCTGTCTCAGCACTAAAATTTTGTTACTAACCAATTAAATTTCATCTTCAACTCTTAGCTGGCGGCCCTGGCTCACAGCCCCTTCGCTCTTATTGTTTCAGAAAGATAAAACATGTTGTATACTATTTCCATAAAAATCGGGAGATGGATGGAAAGCCTTTCCCTTCTCTAATGAGGCTGAAAGACTCCTTACCCTATGTATCAGAGAAGCCTGTCACATTTACATTAATTGATGCTGTGAGTTTTAGGGTTGTTATGAAAGTATTCAGGGCCAAAGGAGGAACGGGAGGCCTGTGAAAACATGCGGGTGAAATGGATCAGACTGCGCCTTAGAAAGGCCTGTGATTCTGTAATTTCCAAATCCAGGGCTCCTTCCCAAGTTCAGCATTCATACCACACTGGGGTGGGGGGGAGCAGAAGCCCTCTGGCAAGCAGCTATTTCATGTCCAAACAGACTATTTTTACTAATGCTGGGGAAAAGTCCACAGAACAGAAACGTCCTGCTCCTACAGCCATGATCTGCCTCATTCTGCCAATGACTTTGTCCATGCAAAAGTTTTTATAACTGTAAATGACAATGTTGCTTCTTATTCTTATGTTTCAGCCTATAACTCTTCAGTCCTTTCAATGTCCTCGGAAGTAATGATTTCAGCACAACTTTCATTTCACATCACCCTCACCATTTACTGAAATGGATCTGTCCTGGGGACGGTTTCTTCTTTTTATAACAGCTTTTACATCTGGATGGAGCTTTTCCAGGCACAGTCCACTGTGTAACAGTAAAGTTGAGAGAATGGCAGGGTGAGGGGCGGGGGGNAGCAGAAACTTTTGAAGCACTGCAAAGCTTAAGCCTTTATTCTTGGTCGGCCAAACTATAATCGTCTTTATGGACAACAAACATCTGTAAACAGAGGGTGATTCCCGGCCAGGATCGAGCCCAGTGTGACCTCCAGCTGCCCGCTGCATCCTGCAGAAGGTTGCCTTTGAAACACGGCCATGAGCGCTGCTACGGCGCAGCGTCTCCCCCTTCACGGCACACCCTTGTAAAGCCAGGCCTTCCCCGGTCGTGAGGCGAGCCTTGCTCTCGCACTGCCCGACCTCTGAAGCGGCGTTTACTGGTGGCAGGCGAAGGGGGTTATTCGCCGTTCTAGTATTAATCACAGTAACAAAGCTGCCCAGAGACGCTCTAGGCTAGAGCTCGTTATGAGGACGAGGAGGCCTGCCTGGTCGCCGCACCGCTGCCCTCGGCCCCTCGCCGGCGCCTCTCGGCAGGTCCAAGCCCCGCGGCACAGAAACGCGCTCTCGGGCTCGGCCGGGCCTCGGTGTTTGCCCGGGTGAAAGGCCAGGCGAAGGGGAGGCGATGGATCGGAGTGTGGCAGCCGTTGAGGAAGGAGGCGGGAGGGTCCTGTCAGAGACGCCGTGGGGGATGCTGCGCCCCAGCGGGCGTCTCCGCACCCTGTTCCGAGCCCCTGGCCGCGCCGAGTGCCAGACCCGGCCTCCCCCGCCACACGCTGCTGAAGGGCTGGTGAGAGCCGAGGGGGGAAAGCGGGCGGCTTTTCCGTGGGGGGCCCGTCTGGGGCACCCCTGCGGCAGGCACCCCTTGGCCGCGAGTGCCCTGTGCCCCCCGAGCGTGGCGGCGGGGTGTCCGAGGTGGCGGCGGCAGCTGGCCCTGGCTTTTGCACCCTGGGTCTCTGCTGCGCTTTCCCCCCAGAAGCGGATTCACCTTGGCCATTCATCATCACCGCAGGCAATCTAATTACAGCCCTGTCTGAACCGGAGAGGCTCATTTATAACAGAGACTTTGTTATGAAAGTGTAATACCTCGAACTACATTTTTGCAACCTTTTTTTTAAAGGAAAATTAATTAATTGTCTGGTGCATTTTAAAATAACCAGCCTCCTGAGGTTGGCGCAGCGGCACCTCCATCCCCACCCAGATCACCTGCTGTGTGACAGGGAGCTGCTAAAATTATTTTGGCAGAGAAATAGGCTCCGAGGCTGTTGTTTATTTTCTACAGCAGAGGAATATCTCGGAATGCAGCCTGCACCTCTGCCCTGTGGGACTGTCTCTAATTGCACACCGTGCGCTGTAGAAGCATTCAAAATGCACAGTTCAGAAAGCAGGATTAAACGGGGGGGGGGGGGGGGGGGGGGAGGAGCACATCTAGCACGCACCCAGCTTGCTCTTTAAAAGAAACAAATGTGAGAATGCACTTCTCTGAGGAGCACGAAAATGGATAGTGGAATAAGGCAGCTAATCTCCTACTGCCATGCGTGCAACACAGCCACCAGTGCATAAGAGCTGAGGACCCGGGCTGGCACGCTTGGCTCCCACCTGCCTTTCTCACACCCATCCAGTTCCTTCTTGAGCAATCCTGATGATGGAACTGGTCAGGTAGATGCTGCTCAGGAGGGGTTTTAGGCAGGAGTGGGGACAAATGTAAAATTTGCATCCCAAACATTGCAAATGATGTGTTAGAGAATGCATGGCAAACACCTCACCAGCTGAAAAGCCTTGAGCAGACTGCAGCACCTCTTAACATGAGGCAGGTTCTGTCCTGGGCTGCAGAGAGGAGAAAGTAGGATATGGAAAAAAGAAAAAGTCTTTGCAGGAGATGTATTTCAAGAAGATACCAAGGGAGTGGTTTGCCATTTTCTGTGGCAGAAATGGACACCCAAGATTCTTAAAACCACAGCAGGTAAGAAGGGAAGAAAATTTTCTGAGGAAAAGGCTAAGAACGAAGATGGGATGATAGGACCACATCTGAAATCTAACTCACTGGCTTTTATCTGTTGGTGCAGTGCTAAAAACGAGATGGAGCCAGCATAGAGTCCATTAGGAGGAACAAGACCTCCCAGAGACAGAATATTTTGTATCATTTGGACAGCTGAACTCTTCCTATAAGAAGGGTGCTGTACAAAATATATGCTGTATAAGGTTCACAGAATCACAGAATTACAGAATTGTAGAACGTTAGGAGTTGGAAGGGACCTGGAAAGATAATCAAGTCCAACCCCCCTGCCTGAGCAGGATCACTTAGATTAAATCACACAGGAACACATCCAGATTGGTCGTGAATTGGTTCTCCAGAGCAGCTCACACAGGTAGGTGTCCAGACGGGTCTTGAATATCTCCAGAGAAGGAGACTCCACAACCTCTCTGGGCAGCCTGTTCCAGTGATCTGTCACCCTCATAGGGAAGAAGTTTTTCCTTATATTCACATGGAACTGTGAATATGCTTCAGCTTGGACCTGTTGCCCCTTGTCCTATCACTGGTCATCACTGAGAAGAGCCTGGATCCATCCTCCTGACACTCACCCTTAACATATTTATAAATATTGATGAGGTCACCCCTTAGTCTCCTTTTCTCCAAGCTGAAGAGACCCAGCTCCCTCAGCCTTTCCTCATAAGAAAGGTGTTCCACTCCCTTCATCATCTTGGTGGCCCTGCCCTGGACTCTTTCAAGGAGTTCTATGTCTTCTTGAACTGAGGGGCCCAGAACTGGACACAATATTCCAGGTGCAGTCTCACCAGGGCAGAATAGAGGGGGAGAAAGACCTCTCTTGACCAACTAGCCACCCCCCTTCTAATACACCCCAGGATGCCATTGGTCTTCTTGGCCATGAGGGCACATTGCTGGCTCATAGTCATCTTGTTGTTCACCAGGACCCCCGGTCCCTCTCACCTACACTGCTCTCCAACAGGCCAGACCCCAACCTATACTGGTACCTGGGGGTGCTCCTCCCCCGATGCAACACCCTACACTTGCCCTTGTTAAATCTCATTAAACTTCTCCCTGCCCAGCTCTCTAACCTGTCTAAATCCTGTTGAATGGCAGCACAACCTTCTGGTGTGTCAGCCACCCCTCCCAGCTTTGTGTCATCAGCAAACTTGCTGACTGTGCACTCTATTCCCTCATCCAGGCCATCAGTGAATATATTGAACAGGCCTGGTCCCAGTACAGACCCCTGAGACACTCCACTAGTTACAGGCCTCCAGCCTGACTCAATTAATGTCCCATTAATGACAACTGGCTGGCTTGTTCCCTTCAACCAGCTCTTAATCCACCTCACTACTCTACCCTCCAGGCCACACTTCCTCACGTTGCCCACCAGGATGCTGTGGGAGATGATGTCCAATGCCTTACTGAGGTCAAGGGAAACCACATCCACTGTCCTACCATCATCAATTCACGTGTTATACACATCTTCTTACACAGTGGCACTCTTCACTACACCGTGAGGTACCCTCACCCTCTCTGAGGTAATGCTTTTAAGGCTGACATTTGAAACTGGACAGAGGCCCTTGTTCTCATTGCCTGGGATAACAAATCACAAGACACATAATATACAACCCCATGGCCAGTGAGAACAACAGAGTTTGTGAGCATTTTGCCACATGCTACTTTAGATTCTGTTCAAACCCAGAGAGTCTCTGCAGAGAGCACCCTAGGTCTATGGACCTGTGCTGACAGTCACAGGTTTTCTCTTCCTAAAGCTCATGCTAACCAGTGCAAGCCAGCCTGGGGCTGGAAGCAGTATAGTATCAGTGTGACACTCGGTCTTGCAAAAAAAAAAAAACAAAAACAAACCTGAAAAAAACCCAAAACAGGTCATTTATCCTGAGAGAGCTGCCTTGAGTATACCTTCCGCCCACACACTCGGTTCAATTAAAAAGCAGGCAGAGATGCCTTTTCAGGTTGGAGGTCTACATCCCTATGAGGATAGGGAATAAATGCATGACTGGGAATGGGTGGAAAACAAGAAGGACTGCAATGAAGAGATTAGAGTGGTTGTCCAGCTAAGGCATACCTTCATCTCTGCAGGATTTTTTTACTTGACTGCTTAATGGTTCTTACTTCATAGGGTTTGCATTATACATTCTTGCCTGTATCTTTGCAGTACTAACCATGGAATGCTGCATGCTTTAACCCATAGTTTTGCTATTTTGATACTGAGATACATGCCTGCTCTAATTAGGTATTCATGCAGTGATAAACACTCATTTCTTATACACATTATGCAGAACCTTGCATGTTTTCCTGTATTTTCTTTTATTTCTTTTGTAGTGTTTAAAGCAGGGCATGATTCTTTTGAAAGAGAGAAAATAAAACTGTTTATAAAAGGGCCCTGCACCAGCAGAGAAAAATGCAAAGCATAGCCCTCATAAAATTGGAGGCCAGCCCAGAGCTTGGGATCTCTAGAAGAAAAATGTCATGGAAGTCCACTAGCTTTTGCCAGCCTTAGGGGATAATTTTATGTGTATCATCTCAGCATGAATCTGTGCACTTGCTGCACTGTAGCTCCAGAACTGCAAAACCAGCCAGGTGCCATGTTGTTAGGTTTGTATGGTAACGGTGGCAGCCGCTCTCCAGCAGACTCCAAGAAATGCGCAATCTCCTTCAGAAATACAGGGAACATCCTATATTTGGGGTCTCACCAAAATCTAGACAAAAATAATTGACCTGTTTACTCATTTAATTTACTCATCTGCATTGTAGCATGCTATTTATATATCCCTGGGCAGATCTGAACAGTTGGATCCGTAGAATCATAGAATCTCCTGAGTTGGAAAGGACCCATAAGGACCATCAAGCCCAACTCCTGGCTCCACACATGCCCAGACAAGTCAGAGCATGTGACTGAGAGCATCGTCCAGACGCTTCTTGAGCTCAGCCAAGCTCAGTGCTGTGACCACTTCCCTGGGTAGCCTATTCCAGTTCTCCCTCATGGCATCCTCTTTCTGCTTGCCATTCATTCAGAGGTAACACTGCAGGAGTGTGTTGTCTGGTGGAAATCTAAAGGCTAGCTGGTGTGACTTGGCAAATGCTACTGCACATCCCCAATTTTGGCGACATTCATACATGTGTTTTCACTCCTACCATGTGGGTTATGTCAATATTTTAATGGCACAGCCTTTGGACTTGATATTGATCTCATGTTTTCTGTTATCCATTGACAGTGTCTTCAATGAAGTAATAAACCTGCAATAACATAAACATAGTGTGAACAAGGGAAGAATTTTTAGAGCAAAAATATATGCCTGAACTTGACAAAAGCTTGAATCTCAATGTGGAAACTTACTGTTGTCATGCTTTATGTGATCACTTTGCTTCTTTTTGAGGGAAATCCACAGACACACACACATGCACACACACAAAACAGCTATCTTAACAGGTCTGTGTAGTAAAAAATAGATATATTTGAGAAAAATGTAATGTTGCTGACTGTTACTATATAATATGTAATGTAGCCTAAAGCTATATGCTATGCAAAATGAAAAAGCATGCCAGAAATAGTTTGAAAAAGTATATGCTGTGCATTGCATTGTTTGTTGTTGGGTTTTTCTGAGCTAGACAAAGGATACTATGTCAAAATGCAATGTTTGTACAAAGATAATTTTGCAACCATTTACATTAAAATGATAGATTTTACAAATCTGTCTGCTGGTCAAATTCCGCACTTGCTTACACTGTATATTCAAGTAAGCAATTTCATGTGAGATACATTAATGCAAAACTTAGTGCTGCATGTGTTGTACACCTGGAAAGAAAGGAATAGAAAAATGAGTGGCACAAAGCTCTTTCAATTTATATTTTTAGATTGTGTGGTACATGCATTTCTTTCTAAAACCATCGTGAGAAAGCAGGGACGCTACTAGAAAAGTAACCCTGATCTCCAGACCTGCTTCAGCTTGCAAGCTTTCTCTGCCCAGTAGGCTCTTCTCGACCTGTTAAAAGAAGTAGCCCAAAGATTAATTACCACCCAGAAGGTTGCAGGTATTGCAGGTCTGTTTTTTCTTACAAACTTTGCAGTAAGTGCTATGCTTCTTAAAGCTCCAACTTCTGTATTCAGGTGTTTCCTTCATCTTTAACACAAAAGGTTTTCGGAGTGAAGCTAGAATATGTAGCCCCAGGGATCCCAGTGAGTGAAAGAGTCAAGGAACATTCTTGTGACCTCTCTGGTGTGGGAAGTTTGATAGAAAATCCTAGAAGGTATGGAGGCTCTGCCTGTGCTATCATCCTCTCACATCACTGGGCAGAGCATCAGTGCATTGCATTCACTAGTTTCTTAGATGACATCATCACATGACGGGTGTTTTTGGAGGTGCTCTTCTTGATGTGCACTCCATCCAGTTCTCTCTCAGTGCATCTCTGATCCTGAGATCCTCTCATCCTTTCCCTGTATTTCACTGTTGTCCCACATAATCGGTTCTTTTTCTACTTTATTTTTCCTTTAGCCTTTCCCCATCTCAGGAAACTTGAGGTTTTCCAAGGAGAATTGCAAAAAGGAGTGGCTGGCTTTCAAGGACAGAAGCCATATCAGTGCCAGAAGTCAGCAAAGCTGGACATTTGTAGTGCCTACTTAGTGGTCCTACTGCCCTGTCATTCATAGAGCAGACAGACATTTGGATGGAGAAGACAGAGAAATGTTTCTTCTTCACAGGCAGCTCTTATGGTTCTCACTTGTACCTGAACAACCATCTCTGGGTTTCCTCCAATAACTGATTTGGGATTCTATCTCTTACAACTGAAGCTGGAACATTCCTTCCCCATGGCACTTTGTATTGTGGACTGACAGGTGCCAGGAGAGTAAAAAGTCTTCTGTAGGCCAGAAGACCATGAATGTTTCAGACCAGAGGAGTTTTAAAATGTTCTGTGGAGAAAGCAGAAATGCAATACTGAGTCACCCAGAGAAGTCAAGCTCCATTTGCCTTTTAACATGGTTTAACTTCAGAAAGTGTTCATTTCTGTGTGAATTTCCAGGAAATTAGATTGTGCTTTAAAATTTCAGAGTTAGACAATTCTGTGTTCTGTGGAAGCTTTAAAAAGGAATTAAGTAGACTGAAATAATTTATTCAGTGGGGACATGGGTACAGTCCTTGACCCTTTAGTATTGGTCTCCAATCTAGCCTTTACAAAGCCCAATGCTTCTGAGGTGGTCCGTGACAGGGGGGCTCACACTGAACTGTCCCAGGTCTGCTAGTGGACTGGCACATTGTTCATGTTTACTACCAGATGACTTTTGATTTTTCAGCTTTATTGATGTGAAGAGTCAGCTAGTGGAAACCATGTCACAGGAGTCTTTCCAGCTACACGCCAGAGAAAGGAAGCAAAGAACCACACACATCTTTTAACAACAGAAGGGACAGAACATGGACGCACTCAGGGGGACTGAGCATGGAACCAGTGTTTCACTGAGATACCTGACATGAATCCAAGAATACAAAATAATAACCTGCTTTAGTTTTAACTGCCATGGTTGAATTTTTAGATTAGAAAATATGAGATCTATCATAATCCATGGGTATGCTGATGACTTTGTATGAGATTCTTCTTTGACTTGAAACAGATGAGCAGGGAATAGTTGGTGCTACAGAAGCAGGCTAGATATTCAAGCAAAGTGCGTAGGTACAGAAGGCATCAGAAGTTTGCCTCGTGGAATCATTGTGCGAAGCTTTTTAGAAGAACGGATTAAAAAAAAACAATCAAGGGAGTGGTCTTCTCTTAAAAAAAAGTAGTTTTGTCAAAATTCAGTTATTTTGTGGAAATGTGCTGAAAATTAAAATGGGAAAATGAGAAACAATTATCTTTTTACTTTCTCATTTAACTGTGATAATGCCAAATTGCTTCATTTGTGCAAGTGAAGATCACAGAATTCCAGACTGGTTTGGGTTGGAAGGGACCTCAAAGCCCATCTAGTTCCACTCCTCTGCCATGGGCAGGGACACCCTCCATCAGACCAGGTTGCCCAAAGCCCCATCCAACCTGGCCTTGAACACTGCCAGGCAGGGGGCAGCCACAGCTTCTCTGGGCAGCCTGTGCCAGGGCCTCACCACCCTCACAGGGAAGAATTTCTTCCTTATATACAATCTAAATCTACCTTCTTTCTGTTTACACACATTACCCCTTGTCCTGTCACTATCTGCCCTTGTAAACAGTCCCGCACCAGCTTATCTGTAGCCCTCCTTTAAAAGGACACTGGAAGGCTGCATGTTTCATCTGATTTCCTCATTAGATCTGGACTTTTCTATTGCAACATTTGCTATTGTATTTACATATTTCTATCTATATATTTCATATTCATTTTGTCTCAGTGTTGCAGAAGTACAGAATTTCTGCTTCGGCAGAAACATTTCTATCTTGCTCTTTGTTCTGATTTGAAAAGTTAGTTTTTAAAATTGTCATCTTCTGCACCACCACCCCCCCACACGTACCCCCCAAGAGCAGACATACAGATTTTTGTGGCACCTCTGCTTCTAAATGACAAGAATTCATTCTGCCCTCAATTTTGCATGCACAGCAAAACCTTCTGAGGCCAAGAGGGGGTTGTGTTTTGGATCAATCCCTGTTCTGAGCTCAGGTTTTGTTTCTGAGGACTTTAACAGCCTGGAGAAGAGAAGGCTTCAGGGGGACCTCATTGCAGCCTTCCAGTACTTAAAGGGAACCTATAGACAGGAGGGGAATCGGATTTTTACAAGGGTAGATAATGGCAGGACAAGGGGGTATGGATTTAAGCTAGAGGGCGGAAGGTTTAGGTTAGATATTAAGGAAAGTTTTTCATGGAGAGAGTGGTGAGGTTGTGCTGGAATAGACTGCTGAGAGGTGGTGGATGCCCCAACCCTGGAAGTGTTCAAGGCCGGGTTTGATTTGGCCAGACCCCGGGCAACCTTGTCTGGATCCAGGCCTGGAAGTTGGTGGCCCTGCCTGTGGCAGGGGGGTTTGGAACTCAATGATCCTTGGTGTCCCTTCCAACCCAGACCAGTCTGTGATTCTGTGTGATTCTGTGACTTAGAGAAATTGAGAAGTAGCAACCAATCCCTGAGGGACAGATGTCTTCCTAGTGCCTTCTGGAGTAATTTGGATTACTTTCAGCTATTTTCCATACTTCCTTTAGGAGTCCATCTTCTCAAGCCCTGGTGGTGCCACTCTCAGTTCCACCATGAAGTCAAGTCATGATCTCCATGGAAACATATAGAGCAGAAAGAGCAGCGGTCCAGAAAGTCCCCAGTTTCAGCAGTTTTCCTTCTTCTGAGGTAGGCCAGTGTGCCATGCATATGCCTACTTTCTAAGCTTGCAATGCCTTTCTTTGGATTCTCTGTACCGCTGACCTGCATTTTGCATTGCCATTTAAAATGTAATTCTTATTAGCGACATTGGGGAGAATTTAAACAGCGATCGGAAATGAACAGGATTTAGGAAATAACGGGTCGTGAGTGGCAGTTCTTGTGCCTCGCTGCAATATCCTTCAGCGTCGGTCCGCAATTAGGGAAAGAATAAAAGCTATTCCGGAGACTGAGATGTTTTTCCCAAGAGGGTATGCGTGTGCAGAGGGGGGGGAATTGCTAATTGTCCCCCTCTCTGTTCCTTGTGGACAAACCAACCTGGCAGTGAAATCAAGTGCGATTTAGTGCTGACGCAAACCAGAAAGGCAAGAGGAGTGGTGCTTTTCCCAGCAGCCACCTTATGTTTTCCCTCCCAAACCGGGGCCTTGGGAAGTGGCTGCTGCATTGGTGGTGGAGGGTGACTAAAACGTGTGTTCAGAGCAGCTAACGTTGGTTTTTAAAAAATTTCTCAGGTGAGTGTCAGCGTGCTGCTAATCAAATGGAGGGCTGATTGCAAAACTAAAAATGAAGTAAAAGCTTTACATAATTTTACAGACTGCCGCTGCGTGTGTACGTGTTTATAGAATCCGCTTTAGGCATTGTGAATTTAATTAATCATGGAAGGAGACACTCTGTGTTCATATTCTTGAGTTGTTTTGTATGTTCTGAAGTAAGGACTGGGATAGGAGATGTGGAAGAAACCAGGCCTTGTTCTCCAAGTGCTATATTTGCGGGCAGGATTTAAAAGCAGTTCAATGTATTTTGTATGACTTAAGAAATTTTAGACTGTGTTCCATATTTACTGTGTAGAAAGGGAAAGAGATGGTTTATCTCAGCTTCTAGGAATGCTTAAGTTAAATGTCTCTGCCTACTTGGGTAACCACAGCTGTTGAAAATAAAGCACATGAAATCCCAGATCCAGTTGCAGTACCCCAAAAATGCTGCCTTAATGCTTCTGAGAAGGACCCAAAATTGCCAGTTCTCATCAAACATTAATCAGTGTCCATGAAGCCAGATTTATTTACATCAGCCCAGAGTCTGGTCCCTGAAATATATACACGTTCTTTCTCTCACTAAGATTTCACAAATTCCTCGGCCCTATCTAAGCCTACAGCAACTTTCTGCCTCATTTACGTTGGTTTGAGCTGGATGAGTTAAGATTAAGAACAAGAAAGTTCGCCAGCCCTCTCATGCCTTTCAGTTGGCTGCAAGTAGGCTGAACTACCTACCAAGACTTCATAACAGAAACAGCTTCCTGGCAGTGCAGTCAGGCTACACAGTTCAATCCAGCCCTGGTTTGTTTTGTGAGATGAAACAAAATGGCCAGAGCTTATTTGACTAACTCTAGAGTCATCGCTTTGATACGTTTTCTCAGGAAAGCCAAACTCAAGCTGTACCAGTTACCTAGAGAATTGGATTGGACTCATCACTTTTAATTCTTTTCTTTCTTTGAGGGAGAGGACAACTTCTAATAGGTTCCTGAAGGCCTCCTCATTTTTCCCTCCCGTACTAATCCTGTCCTTCGAGAATTCACTGACAGTCCTTAGGTGCTGTCATCCCACTGTGCAGAGCTCATTGGCATGCCAGGTCCTTGTCCCCACATTTGTCTCACAGAGCAGCATGTAGAAACGCTTCAGCAGTATGAAAGGAAGGTTTTCCCACCCGTCATGGTGAAAGGGGAAGACTCTGGAAAACACTAGTTTAAATCTCAGTGCAATGCTCCCACAGAGACTGGTAACTTAACCTTCAGGTGCCTCCTTTTTCTTCCTGGTAAGAAGGGGTAAAAGACAATCAGTGTACAGAAGTTCCACTAATTCATAGTCCCTTGCAAGTGTAGGTACAGGACTAACACTCTCCTCCTGCCAGCTGCTGCCTGCAGTCAGTGGTAGGGCTGAGGGAGGCCAGGCAAAAGCAGCATGGCACCTTGGGAGCCAGCCAGGAATTGCAAGGAGCAGGGAGAGCAGGTCTCAAAATCCCACCCAGCCTACAGGTTCCCTGCTGAGCTGATGCTGCAAGAGGAAGAAAAACATGGAATTGCCCCTCAAAGCTGCTGCCTTGCTTTCTGTGCGTGCCCTCATTCAGCTGCCAGTGTGCCTGGAACAGCAGAGCCAGAAAAGCAGAAGGGGGTAGGTAGGGACTTACCTGCTGCCACCAGCCTGCTGGGGACTCATGTTGGCAATACTTCAATGAGTATGGGACAGTGCATGGCCACAGTGAAGACAGAGAGAATTCTGTCAGCAGGTATTTTTGGTGATCAGAGATGCATGCTGTCAAGGCTGTGAGGCATATGTTTGGAACTTGTCCATAGGCTGGCAGAATCCAGCTGCAAAGGCAGATGAGTCTGAGGAGAGCACTAATGCCTTTCTGCAGAGGAGATCTGTGGCAGGAACACTGTGCTGTGGGAAGGAGGTCTCAGGGATGCCTGAGAGTGTTGAAGAAGGCACGCTGAGCTCATGCTTTCCACCTAGCTGTCATTCCCTCCTTGCTCTGCCACCTCTGTTGTTGCCTGACTCAGCCCTGTGCTCCAAGGAGTACTTTGTGGTGGTTCTATTTCACCCCTCTCAGCCTGTCGTCAAGGTGTAAATAACCCTTCCCACTTCACACAGATCTGCAGGGCTCTGCTGTTCTCCTGCGGAGCTAAAAATTGTCTGCAGCAAAGCAACCGCTCTGTAGATTTTATCTGGTTAAAAGATTAGACTCCCTGAAATGCATCGAAGGGCTGGATCCTCACGGCTGGTATAAATCCTCATTTACAACATAGATCACAGCTATAACCAACATGTAAATCACAATGCTCCCTTCTGACTTGGAAATCTATGAATCTATGAAAATTGGCGTAATTGCATTGATTTCAGGAGGGCTGCTGTGATTTACGCCAGCTGGGGACGCGGCCCGGCGTACGCCCATCCTGTTAGAACAAATTAGAATTCTCCCTGTGGCGCAGCAGTTCAGCATCCAGGCAGGCTGGGTCAGCGACAGGCAGCGTGCTGCAGCTTACCGTCAGCTCCTCTGGTTCTCCTGGGGCCCAGAGAGGAGCGGGGCTCCCAGCTCCCCCCTGAACACTAAGGCACTTGCTGTGCCTTTTTTGCCTTTGCCTCCCTGTCAGGCTGTGTTTGAAAAACGCTATCGCCCAGCAAAACGGTACAGTGTAGAAAGGTAGGAGCGGCAGTGGTTTGACCAAGAGAAGTCTGTGGGGGTTTTCGCAAGCTAACTTGTCCTGTCGGATGAGGTTCAGGAAACCCTTTTGCAAAATGCATCCTGCACTGTTGCCCACAGACCTCGCTGAATTGCTCGGCACCGGTTCCTCGACATAGCAAAGGATGCACGCACAGTAAGCATCAAATCAGATTATCTGCCATTGAGTCTTCGCTGCCTGCAAGGAAGGGATATTGCTTTCTGGCTGCTACATAAGCTGAGGCTGCTGCAAAATTAGAAGAGGGCAAACAGATAGCAGAGGGGAAATATGGAGAAGAATCCCAAGCAAGACATTTTGTTCTGCATGCAGCCCATAAATGGTCCAAATTGTTTACTGTTAACCGGGTTTGCATGGGATTGTTTTCAGGTAAAATAACAATTCACCTTAAAGTCTCTGGAATAAGAATCAAAGGTGTTAGTCTCGCATGGCATTTACTGAATCCTTTGTTGAAAGCTCTACTTAAGGCTACACTTGTTTTACAATGGCTCATTTTCTGGTGCTTACAATTTCCTGAAAAAGATTATTCCTCTAAATTAAGTTTTAAACTCCTGGCCTTTGCTTCAGAGCAAAATGTTGCTGTTTGAAGAGAAACACATTGGTCAAGTTTCTAAGGACAAAGAAGAAAATGAGCATTTATATATTATCAAGTTCTGTTTATATTTTTGCATATGATTGAATTCTGATGAAATCTGCAAATTAAAAATACATAGTTTGCCCAACTCTCAAGTCAAGGTCAATTGATTTTGGACATGTTCAGTGAACAGCTTCCACTGTACTTAGAGTCATGGGAGCGCGAGTCACAGCAAATAAATATTGACGGGACTGTGAAAACACAGAATGTGGCCAAGTTCTGTGCTTTTATCTCACTGGGAGTATTGATGTTGGTTTTGCATATTTTCATAATCCAGGCTTTGGAGGACTTTCATGTTTGCATTTTGGTTTAAGTTGTCTGGTTATGGTGCTGTGATGGATGTTTAATTTATCTAAAGATCTGGGTAAGTAAGAGATCTCATTTTGGTGGCCAACCTGAGACTTGCAGCTTCTAGTGAGGACACACCAGAACCACAGTGTTTCACCCTGCCCTGTTGCAACCGGCATTTCCAGTGCAAAGCAGCATCCCGAGATTTTATCAGGGGTATGAGTCTGCCACTAGTTTCAGTCATTAGCAAGTAGAAGAGCCAGAGGTACTAAACACAAGGTGTGCATCCTCCCCCTCACCCCTTCTTCCAAACACTGTTCTTTGTTCATCCCACTGGCCTTGGTCCCATGGGCAGCACCCTTGGTCTCCCATGGAGTTCCTCCTCCCTGTGTCTGGTACCACCAGCCACTGCAAGAAAAGACTCTAAAATGCCCTGTAAAAAATGTCATCAACCTGCTTACATATTCTGCAGTCTCATGCTCTATTATTTTGAAAGGAAACTCGGCCTGGATACATTTAGTGTGAAAACTGCCACTGATTGCAGGTTTTATTGGCGCTTGCTGCAGCTGGCTCCAACACAAGTTTCTGTGAGCTAGGTGTGGCCCCAAAAACCTCCATCCCACTCATGCCAGACCTGTCCTAGCTTGTTTGCATCAGGAAAAGTGCTCATACTTGGTGCACAAAAATCCTTTCTGGGAAGGCTCTCCCGACATAGTTACAAATAGGAGGAGGATGCCCTCTCATACAACGTGCTTTTCTGATGATGAGCCTGTCTGTGTGGAACATCCCTGCCTTGTCAGAAACCCTGGTTTGGGTGGTTTTTTTTCTGACTGTCTTGCCTGGAAAGGTGGTGACTCCAATTTTCTGTGTGTACATGAGTGAAAGGAGTCCCTGGCATCTGCAGCTGTCCGTTCTGCTCAACTTGGCATTCTCCCCTCCCAGGGACCTGGGGACAGTGCAATTGAGGCAGGTCCCTGGCTGCCTCACGAGTTTCTGAGCCAGCTGGTGGGAGGGTGGGCTGGTGTCTGCCACTGCAGCAGGTTTTTCAGCTCCTGCTTAGCGGATGGTTTTATTGCAGTGTGAAATGAAGCAAAATACTGAAGCTAGGTGAGAGTGTCTTGTGAGGAAATCCTCTGATCTTGCTAGCTCTGCTCAGTGTTAGCCTTTCATCAAGACATGAGCTCATTGCTGTTCCAGGCTAAAGACAGAGCTTTGTATGGATGCTCTGCTTTCACTCTTGAAATTCTCTGTTTGACTCACAGCTTGTGTCAGAAAGGGCCTGATCACAAAAAATGTTAATGCTTTTACCAGGAAAGTTAGTGAGCACTTACACATCACTCTTCCAAGAGATACAGGTGTGTAAGTAGGGAAGAGTCACGCATCTCTCTTTGAATCAGGCTCTCAGAGCATCCATCTAGATACTAATTATTTTCTGCAGAAGATCTCCAATTTCTTTTATGTCACTGAGAGCTCTAGTTGCCTGGCAATACTCAGTAACATCCAAGTGCCTCAGAGGACTGGATGTAAACTGCAACATCAGTGCATTGTAAACGAGGGCAAGATTTTTATGGAGGAAAAGGTTGCCATAGCCAGACTGAGGGGTTATGTGTTGGTAAAGGTTCAGGCTTCCCGAGGAGACAAATTGGGGCTGCCTTCTACTGAGGTGGTAATAAGCTCAGTGTGATAACTAGATTCCTCCTCAACTATCCTACTTCTGCCCAGCTGTGCAGAGTAGGTATATGTACAATACCAAACTAACGTCTGCAAAGCAGTGTCTGAAAATAGGAGGTAAAAAAAGTTTACCTACATGCATTTACTTGTGACTTACAGTCCAAAATGAGACCAGATGTGTTAGTCTGATGGTTTTATTTTCCTGTCGCTGATCTGCGTGTCATGCTCATGCTTCTGTTGCCAGAATTTAGACAGGGGGGGATGTCTGGCTGGGATTTCCAGAGCCTAATCAGAATATGCAGGCCAGTACTGAGGGACATGGCCTGAGGTAGCAGCCTGCCTTAATGCTGGCTGGGCCATCTCAAGGGGTGTTCAAAGGCTCCTGACACGTGAGTGTGGGCTCATGTGCTCCATGACAGTGAGTGTGGGATGTGTGAGCTGATGGGCAGCCTACCAGCAAGGACAGATGGCCAGTTCTTCAAGTTGTGACCACGTCTCTTTCCTCAATGCAAGCATGTTTATAGCTTATTTAAAACAATCCAGAATACTTGGTGACAGATTTAGCCTCAGCTTGCAGAGCTGGCACTCCAGCATAAGGTCTGGTCTATGGTAGAAGAGGCACTTGCCCTGCTCTGTTCCTTTTCCATCAATATAGCCCCCACCTAAGCAGAATGATTGCCTTCCCCTTTCAAGATCCTGTTTCCAGGCTATACTGCATGGCAGGATCACAAGCTGGAGCATAGGAGGTTCCATGTGAACATAAAAAAAACTTTCTCACTGTGAGGATGGCAAAGCTCTGAAACAGGTTGAGGTGTTTCTCTCTCTGGAGACATTAAAGACCAATCTGGACATATTCCTCTGTGATTTAATCTAGGTGATCCTGCTCAGGCAGAGGAGTTGGACTAGGATGATCTTTCAAGGTCTCTTCCAACCCCTAACATTCTGTGATTTTAATTCAGCAATGACTAGTTCAAATTGTGCTTTTATATCCAAAAGTACATAACAAACACGGTTGTGTCATGGACAGCTAATGTGCTATGTGTTTTTCTTGCTTAGATGGCAGTTTCTCATAGCTGGGAGTAACAGCTTTCCAGAAGATGTCTGGTTAAATGATCTTAAACTGTTTCCTAGGGAAACTGGTTTCTTAATTGGACTTTCTTTTTCCTCTTAATAGACTTGAAGTGGTGCCTGTGGTAGGAAGAAGAGCTGCTATATCCCAGTCCATTCCAAGAGGAAAGAGGAGCCTGATGATACCCCTAACTGTCCAACAAAGGGTTCCCCATCGTGTGCATATTCCGAAGCTGGGTGAAAAAGAGTTTGGCACCCATTCACACTTCCTGTCATCACAAAGGAGATGCTGGGTGAGGACAAACCACTGTATTCTAAATCAAGAAAAGCTTAACATAAGAAAAAAAATCAAGAAAAGCTTAACATAAAGAAGGGTGTGCTCTCTCTGTCATCTCACTGAACACCACTGTCAGTGCTACTTTCCCCACAATCCTATTCTTTTCCTTAATAGAAGAGAGTGGCCCTCACAAAGGCATTGTGCTCTATGTCCCTGGGCAGTGCTTGGTACAAGTCGAAGAGTATTGAACTTTCATGACAGCATAATTCAACGTCCTCTCACTGCACAGCAGTGTGGATATCAGGCTTCCACCATTCCCTTCAGTGTGGGCACCATGTCACTCTTTCCATTTCCTCTTGCAATAACCTGAAGCATAAATGCTGTTGGTCAATGAGCAGGTAATTTAAATATTAAGAAAAATGTAGGAAAGGCATGCCAGGGAGATGGAGACTTCAGAATGCCTGTTAACCTGCCATCGATTAAAAATCATAAGACTATTGTAGTTTCCTAGTTTTAACTTAATTGCTTTCCTTGTCTATTTTCCACCTTCTAATTTATCTCCTTCTTTATTTTAGGTATATGTGATACAAATATCTAACACAATTTACCACTCTGTATTTGTCACAATATGACAGAATGTTATCTTCATCAATAGCAAAAAAAAAAACCTAGAAGTAATAAGGAAAAAAAAGCTAAAATTGTATTTCAGTGGACTGTTAAAAGCTTATCTCCATCTCTATATGTAAATCCGCAGAGTTTATCTAGATTATATTTAGTCCTACATTTGGACTTCAACTCTGTGCTAAGTGCAAAGTACCTCCCCACAACAGAAGTGTAGTAGACTGCCTTGGAGTTAGTGAAGGTGCATAAGACAAGCCACAAAGTAGCTAATGTCCTGTATGTTCTGCTCAGTCTTGTCTTGCATCAACTTGTGTACACTTTCCATTAACAATTTTGTTTGTACTCAGACTGTTGGCTAAATTAGGATAGTTCTAGTGTTAAAAAAATAACCTGTTGTATTAGAGAAGGCAGCATTGTGCTGCTTTATGTGAAGTGTACCTGCTGCCTGTTGCAGCCCTTCTCAGTGCCCATCCGTTCCCCTCTCTGACAAGTTAGCTGTCCTGTCCAATCCGAGGAAGCACTGATGCAGTATTTGCCAGTACATGGGCCTGCTGAAGTCACCATGCCAGATGTACGCGTGCTACAGCTGTCTGAGACAGCTTCTTGATCCTTCATGCTTTTAAGCAGTGCTTGGTCTGGAGTGACCAGAGCACTCCACTTCTTCTGCTTCTCCTGGCACACTTTCTGGAAATGAGAACACAGAGCTCTTTTGAGCCTGGGAATCATGCTCATCTCCTTACCCTGTGCCAAAGTTTTGGAGTGGCACAAGCTCATGGTTTCTCAGAATCTTCCTTCAAGGTTCTTGTTGTAAATATTGGAAACCAAATAATTCCCTATTTTAGTACCATACAAATACACTAAGGTGGACAAGGCAGTGAGTGGCCAACAAAGTCTGCTTCCTGCCAGACTTTCTTTAGCATCTTCACATGTTCTTTGGGTTAAGGTCAGTTTGCAGAAGCTGAAGAGACAAAGGGAGATGGCCAACCTCTTCTCAGTGGCCTGTGGGAACAGGACAAGGGGCAGTGGTCACAGGTTGGACCACAGGAGGTTCCACATCAATGTGAGAAAGAGCTTCTTCACAGTGAGGGTGATGGAGCACTGGAACAGGCTGCCCAGGGGGGTTGTGGAGTCTCCTTCTCTGGAGATATTCAAGACCTGTCTGGACACCTACCTGTGTGACCTGCTCTAGGGAACATGCTTTGCCAGGGGAGTTGGACTTGATGATCTCTTGAGGTCCCTTCCAACCCCTACAAAGCAAAACAAAAACAAAAACAAAAACAAAAACAAAAACAAAAACAAAAACAAAAACAAAAACAAAAACAAAAACAAAAACAAAAAAAAATTCAGCCTTATAGCCTCAAAAATAACTATAGCAAAAATGGTTTTCCAAAACACTCCTTTTTAACACACATTTTTACCAGAATAACCCTAAGAGCTTTCTTTTTTACACATTGTCACAATTAACAACATAAGAACTTTCAGGATGTAAATTTTCACAAGGAAGGATGCAATGTAATCCTACTGAGCCTGATTCGATATTGCCCCATGTACTGTACAATCATTTCTACTTTTACTATTTTGGGCAGAAGACACCCTCAGCTTAGAATAGTAGAGAGTTAAAGCAATTTACTGTTAGTCTGAATGAATATGTAAATTGGAGGAGGCAGAGAATCTGATTCTGTGCCTATAAATTTTATCAAACCAGCTACTTGTCAAATTTCATTTTTGCTTTATTTAATCATTAGATATTACTGGAAGAAAATTGCACATTCTGTTGTTAGTTCTTCTGGTGTAAATCTGGAATAAGAGCCTAATTTTTATCTCCTTGAGTGGCATCAGTGAAAATAAATTCCAGCAGAATTTACTTGAGATTCAAGCTACCATATTCATAGTGTAATGTGGTTTTACATATCCCACTGTAGTTCTTAAAACAGAGGCATGGAAATTCCTGCAGTAGTGAAAAACAATCCAGTCCAGCTGATTTCATAGCATGCCCTTCTGCGTGATATATTGTTTTCTGCTGCACACTTTTGAGCATCAGACATTGAATTGGCTGGCCATTCAGCTACCTATAGATTAAAAAAAAGTTGCCAGCACATCCTGAGTAAGTCATCACGTTTACAGGGAGAGGCAAAGTACCTGAAGCCAAGATGTGGCTAAGTCTATCTACCATTCAAACAGCAATCAGCTTCCACTTTAACATCTTGAAACACTCCTTATGTTATATAAATCCCTTCTGCACATTTTTCATGTAAATTTAGCCTGGGAACAGAGTAGATGGAGTGTAATGTCCAGATCAGTTTGTCTTCCATGGGGCTGAGACTGTTGCAAAACTTAGAAGTGTTCTTGAGATGAAAAGAGAGAGCCAAAGTCAGCAGCTGCAGGCTCTGGGGGTAGTAGTGGCTGTGAGTGAAGCAGGAACTGGGCTGCTCATGTATAAATTGAAATGAAACCTTGGCCCTTCCAACCCTTACAATTCATTGATTCTTCACAAGAAGGTGGTTTGTGCAACTGGAGAGAGGCATTACTTAAAATCAGCCTTAGAACAGGCTCATACTGTGCATGTATGGGGCAATGCAAGCACTTTGTAGCTGAAGAGATGTAATGCTACCGTGGATGAGGGGCAGAGGATCTGCCCAACAGGGAATTTATCCAAACTGATGCCATTTGGCTTCTTCTTGGCTGTTCCTGCATACAAAGTGTTCGGAGAAGGACATCTAGCTAAAGGGTGTTAGCGCTCCAATTACCCTTGCCTCATATAATGGCTCCCAGAGGCCCGTTCTTTGCTGCTATAAATTAGAATAACCCTTAAGGTTGACTAATTTGTCCGTGCCCTTTACTAGGGATGAGGGTGACACATGGGAGATATGGAGCTGCCTTACCCTCCTCAGCCCAGCCAGGGATCAGTTATCATCCTGACTTCCCACTAGGAGTAGGAAAAAGCCACCTTAATGGCAGGCAGGATGTCGCATGGGATGAACTAAGTCCCTGCAGAAACATGCGGCCATTCTCTTCAAACGAAAGCCTGGACAGCGAGGCACTACCTTCAGCACCCTGCTGCCTTTCTCCCTCTCCATGTCCCTTTTCCACATGTGGTCTCTTACAGGTGGGTTCACTCGGGTGAGAGCTGGAGGGATCTCTTGAACCTGGCATCCTTGCCCCGCTGACAGGTATTGCTAGCTGGGCCCATGTAAGCAGGCAGCAGTGATGAGGCAAGTATTTGTTTGGGTAGGGCCATGTTCCTGATGGCTTGTGCAGTTGCAACCAGACGCTGCTGATCACATTGCCTTCGCAGCTGACACATGCTGGGTGGCCCTGAGAAGCCAAAGCAAGCATTTCCAGTCCTCTGGCTACAGCAGCACTGGAGTTGCATAGCCCAAGGGTGTCACTTGTCTGTGTCTCACGAGAAAAATACTTTTTTTGTTGTTGTTGTTACATATGGACTTTCTTCACTTTCCCAGAAGTTGCATTTTCAGCGTGGAGAGAAACCATTAAGAGACAGGATTGTGCTGATTGGCAGGTATAATTTAAAGGGAAGAGACCTTGTGTGAGGAAACCTTCACCTGAAAGGAACTGTTTCATTCTGCTTTAATCTGTGGGGTTTGATTGACCCTTTCTGGTGCCAAACCTGGTGCCTTTGAGGCCAAGCAGCAGAGTTCATTTCCATCCTGGAAACATAATGTCATCAAGGTCTAGAGCTGAACATGCCAGGCAGGGATATAACCCCCACCTGAAAGTTCCTTTAGAGCGGCAGCTCCCATTTAAAAGAGGTTCCAAAGAGGCCTCTGCAGCCCCACCAGTGGCTGATGGAAGTCGACACATCTGTTTTGGCAGTACAAAACTGGGAATGGGGCTGTCTGCATCGGGTTTCATATAGACACCTCACTCTCCAACCTTCATTAAGCCTCAGGTATACCTGAAGACCCTTGGAGTCCCCCATCCTTTGCCGCCTCCCAGCAGCTTGGGGAACTGATCCCCTGGAGAGGCACTGGTTTTCAGTCCCATCAGTTCCCTGATCACACAGAATCACAGATTCACAGAATTGTAGGGGTTGGAAGGGACCTCGAGAAATCATCGAGTCCAACCCCCCTGCCAAAGCTGGTTCCCTAGCGCAGCTTACACAGGTAGGTGTCCAGACAGGTCTTGAATGTCTCCAGAGAAGGAGACTCCACAACCCCCCTGGGCAGCCTGTTCCAGTGCTCCATCACCCGCACTGGAGAAGTTCTTTCTCACATCAGTGCGGAAAAAGGATCACCTTCCTGTACAGTGAAGCAAACATTTGTCCAAGCACAGGAGGTGGGTGATATGTGGAGAGAAGCAGCAGTGAAGAAAGAAGAGACTTAAGTCTACTAAGCCATCCCTGCCACCAAATAAACGTGCCTTGAATTGCACATGCAGGCATCACTGACAGACAGCTCGTCTGTCAGTGATGCCTTCTCGTAGGGTGACAGGGAACAGGAGCTGAGCCTAGGAACTAAACTACAAGGAGCAAATGTCTTTTAGTTGAATCTAAAAGGGGCTAGGTATTCATTTGTTTAGGTTTTCCCAGCCAAAGCACTGTCAGTTGCCCTGTTTCCCTTTGAATTATCTCCTCTGAGTTTGCTGCTGTGCTTTGAGTTTACTCTGGAGGTAATGGGAGCTGAATTGAGCTACGGCAGCTCATATCCCTGTTATTCTGAGGGGAAAAAAGAAAAAAAGGAAATGAATCAGTGACATGGGGACCCCTGTGTGTTACCTCCTGGCTTAGACAGAAGTTAAATGAAGGCATCTAACTACACCAAAACACTCCCAGAGTGGCTGTCAGTCATGGCCTGAAAGGGCCAGCCTGATGGTGGGCAGGAAGCATGGGTGAAGGACGAGGAGACTGACTCCCCTTTCGCTGACACGAGAGCTTATCAAGAGACTTCTTTCACGTTATTGTTGTTGCCCTGGAGTAAACCAAGCAAACAGTGAGAAGAATCAGGCCAAAGTTCGAATGAGCACGGTTTTCCGTGCGCTCGCCTTACAAGGGTTTGCGCAAGCTCCCAACCCTTGCACAGCGTACAATAAACGTTGCTAAATTATTTGTTCCGGTCACCACTGCAGAATGCCAGTTCTAGCAGTACTGTATCCTGGCCAGACCCCCGGCTTCCACCTCTCCCCTCCCACCCTTCACAGATACTTTATTTAGGGCCTGAAGCTTCTGCAGGTAGCCAGCTCTTAGGGTGAAATGCTCTGGGCTGTACCTCTGAACAATTTTTTGGGTTTGGGGTTTTTTTTTCTCAGCCTGTTTCCTTCTGTTTCTGCACCAAAGCACCGAGAAGGTCCTGGCCCTCGTGCTGATTTAACCAGAACCGGAGAGCATTCATCTGCGTTCAGAACTCATCCACAACCTCAACGAGGCTTGGTCAGGTTTCACAGTGGGAAAACCATCTGCTCCTGTGTCTGAACGTGTGGAATTGCACAAGGGAAGATGATGAATGAGAGTGTTTGTCTTTCTCAGCATATCCTCTGAAATCCCACTGGACAACCTGTGTGACTGGAGAAACTCTCCCATAATTCTGAGTGTTGTGGCCCATCCCAAATCTTATCTCACGTTAAAGGATTAAAGAGCATGCCAGTATTTCTCCAGCGATAGCTTTAAAAAAAATCCTGTGAAGAAAGGCTCTGCTTTTCTTTGTATGTCTGGGAACTGGTGGTGAAGCTGGAACCACTAACTCCAAGCGGATCGGGCCAGTTCTCATTGCCAATCATCCCCAGCCTGGGGCTGCCACCACCTTCCTGGTGCACAGGGTGACTCCATCCAGCCCTACCTTGGTCATCTCCAGACTGGGTTCACTGATGCTCCTGGTTCCTGGAGGGTGCTGCAAGCACTGGGGCTGATCTGCAGAAGGTGCCAGCAGAGGTGTGAGAGATCGCATGTATCCCGGCTGCATGTTGTACAGGGTATCAGCCAAGGAGATTTTTCTTACTTGAAATTTAAAGGGGAAAAGGGAAACTAGTGATCCCCCAAATCCCTACCAGCAGATCTTCAACTGGGGCAGATTACCAGGATGTTACTGGCCAGTCAAGATCCTGGGCCCGCATTTTTTAGATGGAAGCAACACTCAGAAGTAGCATAAATAATAAAAATCCTCTCTCCAGATGTAACAAATACTTGCCCCTTCAGAGGTGATAATGTTGCTTAATTCTTTTGCTCAGTGTCCTTCCAAGGAGTTCAGTGCTGAGTAACGTGAATCCAAGTCTTCCCCACCCTGAAGGGCTGACAGCTCAAGATGCAGACATACTGCAGACTGGTTTGACCAGGCAATAAATAGGTGAGCACGGCTTTATGTTTAACATTTTTACCAGTGATGAACAGCAGGACGGGTTCAGAAATGAGCAAGCTTGAGAGAGGGATTTTTTTTCCCAGATGATCTTGGGGGAAAAAATGCCACCCGGTGAATTTAGGAGAGTTCAAATGGGGAAGCAGCTAGAGAGCAGTGTTTGGCAAAGGAGAGAAAGACAAACTGTTCAGGGCAATCTCCCCACAGGAGAAAACTACCTTAGAAATTCCCTCTTAAATAAATCAGCAGTTCTTTTCCAAGTAATCCCATTTAATGCACATGTACTGCAAACTGACTGTCTAATTCATTACCCGTGTAACAAAACTCACATAGTTAAACCACATTTTCTAATTTAACCAGAGTATCTGACAGCAAAGGGCCACAGAAAAACTTGAGTACACTTCTTCAAAGGTCAGAGACAATTGACCAAACCTTACCTTGCTTTTCTGGCTGCGTGAAGCCTGTATTTCTAGCCATGCCTTAACTATAAGGAAAATCTTGTCTTCAAGGATAAGGAAAGTAGCAGCACCCTTATTTTGGTTGTGCAGCTATATAAACCAGCACAGGCAAACAAGGTACCTGTACCGTAGCAGAATTTGCACACAGTCATGTGTAATTCAAGGTTGGGATTCTCTGAGTTATTGATTATTGCTCTGCAAAGTTTTCAAGCTTGTGTGCAGATTTATAAATGCTTATATAAACCTTGCCTGCTTCCTGCGCCGAAGTCAAACAGCAAGGATTTACACCTGCCCTTCACATGGTCCTGGAGGTGATGTACATTTTTAGCTGCGTGCTGCTGGCAACTTGTCTGCATGGCTATTTACACAATATTTACGACATACATTTTCTCGAAAAATGAATTACATTTGGGTATCTATTCAGAGGTTTTCATGTGCCACAAACCATGATTTAGCTTATGTGTTTAATCACGGTAAAGGAAGAGGGTAAAAATGACATAGAAAGACCCTGTATTAAGAGGTTAAACACACCTACAGATACCATTAACTAACAATGTGATTACCATGAGATTGAAGACTGAGTGTTTTGGTATTTCTAAAAGCCTTCAGGACCATCTGCAGTTGCAACACACTAATACTTTAATGCACCTTTTTATTTTAGAACGTGAAGTGTGAAATTCTCACACAAGTTTCCCAGGCTTGTATTCTTTATGTGCCCTCATATCACGCTGGCATTCATAGGAACTCGCTGTGAATGCCGGGTCAGGCCCTGCTACAAGTTTCTGTTTTCAAAGTCAGTTAGGGAAACATAAGAAGCAGCAAATATTACATGTGCAAATTTTCACTTTGATCTCTAGGTGGGTATGAATACTTGGTCATTAGTTAATGATGACATAAGAGCTGGCATTCCAGATAAGCCCACAGCTCCTTCAGGCTTGTTGGCAATCCTATTACGCAGATGCTGTAAAATTTGGGGTTTTTAATTACCATGGAGTCAAGAGAACTCTTCCCTTTCAGAGCTAGTAGGAATTACTCATGGATACATGTTCAAGGGAAGGATTTGGCCTCTGTGTTTTAATTAAGATCACATTTAAATACAGTGTAAAATTCAAATCTCTTTCTATGGTATCCAACAAGCCAACATCTTTCCTACTTGACCTGCCTCCTATCTTTCCACTGTCACCCTTCGTGGTTCAGGGTTCACGTGACTTCCTTTACATCCCCCCTCAGCCTCACACTCACCACTGACAGTGTGATTTCCTGGAGTGGGGGACCTGAGGACAGTCAGGAGAGAGGTCTGTACCGCTGTTTGACTGTGTCAAAATAAAAAAAGACTTTGAGAGGGGATCTCAGGACAGCATTCTGGCAGACAACCAAGAGGAGCGTGTCAGCTGCTGTGTTTTGTAAACTAGCAGCAATACTTTTGCCACCATGGATTGCAAAAGCGGCAATGCTGCCAATGTTTATGTGCCTCTGGCATCCTGACTAAGAATCTCCTAGTTACATCATAGGTATGTGCAATAGGATTTGGGTTTTTTGCTAGCTGGCAGGGAGGTTTTTGGCTAGATGAAAGACACGTGGTCGAGCGTGTACCTGCACATCAGAATTAGAGCTGAGGCTGCACCAGAGCCGAAGGGAGACAGATTTAATTTTTTACCACTGATTGAGGTAGTAATCAGGGAAGGGGACATTACTCCTCTCAGGTCATGAGCCCAACCAGTAGCACTGCATGGGTTTGCATTGGGTGTTACTCTACGATGTATAATTTCACTTTCTCTACATTGTACTGTGTAACAGAATTTTGTATAGTTTCAGCTTGGGAACTGCAGACATTATAAGGAATCACAAAGCTGTAGACTGAAGGTTTGGTTTGATTTTTTCCCCTGTGGTCCATACCCAGAGCAGTGGGATTAAATGTGCACTGTTTCTTTTCCTACGGGAGTTTGTCCTTCTTATGTAGGGGCTAGTTGTCAAGAGGAACTGGTTGGGAGACTATCAAGTAAGGTCTTAGTCTAATCTCTTGGAGAAATCCAGACAATTTTTGTCAGATGAATAGGAAACTAAAAACTAGAAAGGCCACTATGTTCATGGCTGTAGTATATGGACAGAAGTGATCATTTGATTCTTCTATTGTCTGTCATTTTCTCTGCTTCACCAGCAATATAAGCAGTTTTGCACTGTCCTTACCTAAGAAGGTACGTACTATATCCTAAGATAATCAAGACCCCAGTTGAACCCATTGTTAAGAATGCTGGTACAGGTAGAAAAGATGAACACTATTCAATGGAGATAGAAATGTGACCTTTACAGAGAGAGGGTGGCATGGTAGTGCACAGAGTAGCCTTATAAAACCCAGACACAGTTCCCTTCCCTGCCTGGCTTCTTTGTGACCTGTAGTGAGTCACTGAGAGTATCTGTAGCCATCCTTCCCCTCAGTGTTGGTTCTGCTCCCTTGTGAACAGAGGTTCAGAGAAAGCTTGGCTGTTTGTGTAGCAGCTGCTGAGCTACATGGCCTGTGCTGTCCAAGGTAATGAGCAGCACAGATTTGGTGGTTGCTACATGAACAGATAAACCTTTCTTTCTTGCAGAAGAGAAGTTGCAACCCTGAGAGCAGCTATAGCAAGTACAAGTTCTGTGCTACTGCTGAAACAGGTAGACCCAGCCTTCACAGAAGCCAGAACCTTGCACTAGGTCTCAATTCTTTCACCCATAAAAGGGTGTGAGAGGATTGCTGTGCCTCACGGACATGAAGTTCAGATAATTGCAAGTGTGAGACACTGAAGCATCACACTGGTAGAAGTACCTCAGGTGAGGAATTGTTGCTTTTTCAAGGCTAATATGATTTTCTCCAGGATGTCCTGTTCAGTTGGATTCTAAAGAGCAGGGATATGGTTTTCTTAAACTCTGTGGAATAGTGTTTGAATTCAGTTTGTTCCCTTGTATTTTCTGTGATGCTGTATGAGGTTTTTTCTATACTGGATCAAAGCATCTCTATAGACCTTGGTCACCACATCCTTCTTCCTTTTCTTTTTCTTTTGAACCTGAACATATGCTACACTGGGGTAGTCTGGTAAGTAGCAGAAAAATCCATCTGAGCTGGCACCAGTCTTTACATTTAGAATTAGATTTAGATTTTAGACTTAGATTGCAGAGTTGCATTGGGCTGCTTTCTGTGGGGGAAAAAAAAAAAAGGGTGGATCATCCTGAGGTAGGCGCAATACCCTCAGGAGTAAGAGCTCGAGTCCTAAAATAAGTTACTGCAGGCAAACTGAACCGCTTAGCTCTCAAATCCTTACCAATCATAATTTATAACAAAAGAAGGATCTTTCTCAGGTTAATGTTTGAGCTTCTTCTCATCTTCTGTGCCACTTTTTGGAAACTACTGCAATACTAAATTAATCTTTTTGGATATGAGTTGATACTGCACATCAAATTTCTCTTTTGCATTCAGTGAAGGCCCAGTGATTGTAGAAAACTTCAAAAAGGATTTTATATTCAGTAAAATACTTCACATTTCTCTATATCAAAGTCTGATTTTTTTTTCCAGGGCTGTACAAGCACACACTACCTACCTAGTCTGTCTGTCCACATCACTTTCATGTGTTTCTGAATTGCTAATGAAGGTTACATGGACCTCAAAGCATGCAAAGGGTTCCCTTTGACTGGGTTTGCACAGCCTGAATTAATTCTCCTCTAGAAATCCCGGAGTGCCTTGTCACCTTTTTCCCCATTGCTTACAAAGAGAGAATTTCCCTTGGTAGTGAGGGTGTGGTAATAGAGGCCCAGCAACAACATCAGGGACCAAAGGTGACACTTTTGCTTTGCAAATTATTTATAGGGAAACAGGTGGGATACAGAATCTGGGGAGATGTTTGCTGCTGAAATTCCTACTTTTGCTCTGTTGAGGCTGAGCCTCAAGTCTTGTGAAATGCTGAGTGTTCACTCAGGAAGCTTTGAACTCTGTGTTTATACTGCAACATCACAGAACTTCAACAGCTGGCTGGAAAAACACTGAAATCCCCAAATGTGTAACTTTACTAACAAATCACTACTACTGCTGTGACATCATACTTTTTCTCACCTTTCCCGTCTGTTTATCCAGCTTAGCTATAGATTAGTAAACACATATTCCAGCAAAGGAAGGGCAAGAGGCATCTTCCTGTCTCAAGCCATCTCTGCTCCTGAGATGAGACAGAGGTGGTGTCATTGATGTTCCTCTGTATTGTACATCCATGCTCCATCAGGGCTCCATTACTGCTTACATGAGACATACAGCAATGTGTTCATAACAGCAACCTGGGGTGGGGGTGGGGGGTGTATACTCAGCCCTTCTTTTCAGGTAAACCCTTGTGCTCACCCCAGCAAGGTGTTTCTCTGTTCCTCTGTCTGTCCCTGCCGTCCTCGGTGTCTTCCTGCTCAGCACACCTGACTATTGCATTTTTCATGCAGAACCAGTCCTTCCTGAAGGGCTGGTGACTGAGAGGGCTTCCAGAAGGATCAGCTAGCAGTGTTTGAGAAGAAATGAGTGTTTGACTCTCAGAAATTATTATTCTGTGACCGGCCATCATCTTCTACCGGATAACAGCAAATTTTTTCTTTGTTTATTGTCTCTGCAAAAATATGGCAGTTTCTGGTACTCCTCTGGAAAGGACCAAATTGCGTCAGTGCCCTGGTCAGTGGTCTCCTCATCTAGAGTCACGTGTATATCTGTGACCAGGAGAGATGTTACTAAGCAAAGATAGAAGAAATTAGTGGCTGAGAAATAATCTTCCTAGTGATAAACAGTTAATTGTTGCCTTATATCCTAAAACAAAATGTTAACAAACACATTTTATATGTTAGCAACTGATTTTTACTATACAGTTCAAGCTCTTTTTTTTTTCATCCCTGCAGGTCTTTAACCCCAAGAACAGCCTGTGACAACATGCTGGTAACACGTTGACAGGGGAAATAGAGATTTGTCTTTATGATTTAAAATTCTGTCATGACAGAAGGGAAGAATGAAAGTATTCTCAGAAGGCAATCAGTTCTTTATGCAGGTTGTATCAGAAACAGTCTTGAAACCCTGTGAAAAAAAAACAAAAAAAAACAGAATGTGAAAGAAAACAAGAAGCAAAAAGAAAACAAGAAGGTAGAGGGGGGTGACTCCAAAAAGGGACTATGCACATCATGTGGCATAGAACTGAAATATCAGTGCCAAAGTGCAAAGCTGCATACCTGAAGGCGTCCACCTCATCAAGTATGTCATAAATTTTTTTAATTTAGTATTCCTCAACTGGCTGAAGCTGTGCCTGCCCAGAAATGCCTCGGTTCTGAGAAAGCTGAGCAACGCCTATCCCAGCTTTAACCCAGCCACTGTGCACTCAGTGCTTATTTCCCCAGAGAGATCTATGCTGCTAAGTATTGTCATGGCACATCTGGCATGTAAGATCCAAACAGAATGGAGTGGAAACCTTACTTTTCTTTTAAGACCTGTCAGGGGAAGGTGGCAGGAGCAGGTGCCTTCTATTCTACAGCCTACTAGTTCAATAGCCTACCTTTCATTCACAGGGCTCTGCCTAGGTGGCTCAAATGCACACCTTCCCCAGCAGCACCCAAACCACCAAGATAAAAGCCAATCTGGACAGAAAAGGACACCTTAACATAGCTGTCAGCTTCTGAGAACAAGCTTACTTGTGCCATGTCCCAAATTACAGCAGTAGGGACAGGGAGTGCCAGGATCCCTGCACACACTGGGTTGATCCCCTTATGGAAGTTCCTGTGCCATCTGGTGCTGTGTCCAAGGTGTTATGGACAGCTCTAATGGTAGGCTTTCAACAGCCCAGGAGCCCTGACCTAGAGCTTGATTCTTTCTTCATACCAATATCAGTTGATGGTAAGGCAGTCAAAGCAATACAAATAAGAGGGAACTCTGGTCCACCTAATGTCTCGAGGATGCTCCAGTTACCAACCAAGCAAGAAAGCAGTATACCATCCAAGTTAAAATCACATATATATGTGACCCTATGTGGTTTTCTTTCTTTCTGTAGCCCTTTTCTCACATTTTCCTGAAAGCAGAGTAATTAATAGCATGGGTGGCATGTGTTTGTTGCTGCATGGTTATAGAAAAGGTGCCAGAGCCCTGTAATAAATTATTTCTCAGAAACATTAAATATCCAGACGACTAACTGTCAAGGATTTTCCATGCACAGATGGAAGCTGCAGAAGAGCAGATCTGTGGGGTCTGAATCTCATGCAGCACAAAAGGAGCCCTTTCATGTTACATGAAAACACCCTGCAGTGTTTGAAATTAATTCCTTTGGATCAGGGGGAATTAATTTTGGTCAAATTGCCTTCAATCAAATGACTAATGGTTTTGTTAAAAATCTCATTGTCAGTCTTGGAGAGAGATGTTGATCTGGATAAGCTGTGTTGAGCTTCCCTTCACTCCCTCACCACTCATGGCTTGAGAAAACTCTTCAGAAAAATATCCCATGCAGCGTCTTATGATGTTATCATATGTTAGCACATCTCGTTCACAGAGCTATACAATCTGATTTTAAATTGCACGTAAATTTTAAACTAAGTATAATCCATATTTTGTATTGGTTTATTATTTTCTTCCTCTATACCTGTTCCCAGAGCGTGTTCAATGAGACCACATTATTCCTTCCTCTTTCCTGAATATGCACTATGTTCAGGTTTTCATTTTGGGATCTGGGATGGGAAAAGCTGGTGGGGGTTTCTTTCTTATGAAATCTAGTTGATTGGGGAAGTTGTGGTTTCTTAATTCTCTAAAATTCAATATTGGTCCAGTTCTACTTCTCTTTATCTGATGAGATTTTGGTGTGACATTAGATTTTTTTAAAATATGCCATTGTGGATTGTATCATCTGAGATTTAAAGAAAAAATTACTTTTGTTCAATTGTGATGAACATTATATGCCCTTTGTGTGCAGGTCTTCTATTAGATCTGGCGGGTTTTGCCTTGGATAATAAGGAAGGGATTATGTGAGAGACAAGTTGATTATTCAATAATTCCCCAGGAAAAAATTCTGAAGCAAATTCAGGTGATAAACACCATCTGTGTAGGGAAGAACAGTCTGTGAATGGATATGGTAAATCTCTTATATGTGTGTGTGCAATATGTTCTCCGTGTCCCAAGTTGAGGTAGTCAGGTCCAACACCTAAATCAGAAATCTTCCGCACTCAGCCCACCCCCAGGCAACAGAGCACCTGACTGTATCGCAGACATCCCATGCCTCATTTACACATCTTTCTCTGGGATAAGCAAAGTAGGAAGTTTTGGGAGTCCCTGAATAATGTTCTCACTGCTGATGGGCTCCAGGATTTTCTAGTTTTCTAGTGCAGCTCACTTGGGGATTTCTTCTCCTGATTTTCTTTGAGTCATTCTAGTGGCTTGCTTGGTTTTCTGTATAGTTTCTCACATATCAATATGACCATGAGTAAGGTCCTTTTGGAAGACTTCTCTTTTTTTCT
This sequence comes from Heliornis fulica, assembly GCA_013399135.1. NCBI lineage: Eukaryota > Metazoa > Chordata > Aves > Gruiformes > Heliornithidae > Heliornis > Heliornis fulica. The sequence goes on from VXBZ01002981.1 coordinate 66,443, forward strand.
TTTTTTTTTTTTTCTTTTTGCTCCTTAGTTTTTTTATTCTAAATATATATGTCAGTCAGGAAGCTGATGCCAGGTTTTGGCTACACATAATTTATTCATATGAACTACGCAACATCCAGAAAATGCTCCAGACTGAGTTTCCCAATAAGTCCGGATGTCCACTGGTGGCTTCATTGCTGGGCTGTGATATGGAAAATCTCCTTGGGGAATTTGGTTATTGATGACCTCCAAATCCTGCCCATGACAGTTAGAGAAGTGAAATTATGTGATCTGGGGATTACACTGGGGCTGGTGCTTTGAAGGGCTACGTGAAGTGCCAACTGTCCTGATTGCAGCATGGAGAGCACTTTTTTAGCCCACCAACCTGCTATGGTAACATTCACAGGACACGACAGGCTCTGCTGCTGCACAGTGCCCAGCACTCAAACACCAAGTTAAGAAAGTTTATTTTTATGCAGAGTAGCTCTACAGGCTGCAGACAGTGAGACTTGCAGCATTCTAACTCTGCAGGAAGCACAAAAAGTGGAGAATCAGGCCCCTGGTCTTTCATGTAATGCTCTGTTGAGCCCAGACTTAGTACTGTCATCAACTTTATAGCGCACATGCAGTTGTAGTGTCTGAAAATGTTTACTGCTCTTTCAAATCTGCTTTCTCCAAGGTAACATTACAGGAGGAACTGTGCGATGCTTAGATGTTTATCTTTGGGAGATTTTTCCAAATGTTGAGGAAGTTGATATAAATTTTCTTTAAAGTTTGATTGTCTTCATTCCTTTGATGGAAGTTAATAATTGTAAACTGTGTTTTCAAACACCTTCGAAACTGATCCAGCCTTGCTAGTAGCACAAAGAGGAAAGATTTGGAAACTGAAATGTCATGAGGTTTCTTTCTTTATCAGCATGGCAAACTCCTTTTGAACTGATATATTTTGATTTACCTTACTGAAGGTTTAAAAAGCATAGTGATAACAAGCTCATCGCAAGGACATTTTCAAGATTAATAAGTTATCTTAAATATTTCTGCAGTATCTCCACACTTCAATACACCAAGCTTTCTGCATCTGATCATTTTAGAGAGGCTTCAAATTAGTTTCAGGGGCATTACTTAAAATTCAGAGCATGCCACAGCAAAATCTAGCTTTTCTCCAATGGTTTGAAGTGACCAAGTAACCTACTGACTTGCATTATAGTGCACGGTTCATGACATACTGTCGTCATGAATCACTGAAATTGCTCTTTCCAGTCATGCCCAAGGCTCTCCTCCTGCCCACCCCCACACCTCTTTCCGCACCTCTCACCAAGAGCTGCTTTTATCGCCCTGAGTCGCACAAGACACCATCTAACAAAGGCTTTTCTGGCAATTGGGGAGCAGTGGCTTCTTTTGTCTAAGCTCTACAAGCCCTTTGAGACATTCTGGGCTCATCATTTGCTGTGCTAACACATCCTCCCCCTCCCCGCTTTCCCTGTTATTGTTTGTTAGCATTTGGTGTACTTCCCTTTGATTTGTGATATTTTGAGGGACAGAGACAGCTTCTTACCGTGGATTTATCAGGAGTCTGCCAGGGTGGGGTTGTGGTCTTAGCAGTACCTGTGACAGTGAGTGGCTTGATGTTTGAGAGTCTTTTCAGGGATGTACCAGACACAGGTGCTGCACTAAATTCCCACATAACGCAGGACCAGAGGAGCCAGGGCCATCACAATACCCATTCTAGCTCCTTCTTCTCAATACCCATTTTAGCTCAGTTCTTAAGGGTCTGCAGCTCCTCTCCATTTGTGGCTTGTTGAATATCCAACACAAATGAACATGTCAAAGGTTTGCTTTGGAGTGCACCTGGTTCTTCCACGCCAGACTGAGCTGTGTGTCACACAGTCCGAAGCATATCAGGACCCTCCTGAATAGTCTCCATTTAATTCTGTTAACTAAACAAGGTAGATTCTATTTAATATAAATGTCTAACACAGGAAAGAGTGGATAATGTTGGGTTTTTTCTTCTCTGCCTTGGTCTCAAGTAGATGTGAAATACTCATCTGCAGTGCACCCAAATGCCTTTGGTTTGGGTTTGAGGTTTTTTTTCCCGAAAACGTCTGAGCATGCAACGGTGAATGCAGGGAGAAAGGTGTATTCCCTTCAGCATTCCTCTGGCTTAGTCTGTAGTCATTTTGTTGGGTCCAGTACCTGCGTTTTTCTGCTGACCCAGCATGCTCCTCACAGCATGCATTCTGAACCCATTCTGAAACCCATTCTGAATTTGAGTGATTTAATGAAAGTAATAGTACTGACATAGCTTCATGGTCAATGGCTTCAAGTGCCATTCAGTAGTGAAGCCCACAAGGCCTTTCACAGCATCAGAAAGGTGGGGAATGGCAGGTTTGGATCTAGTACGGGAAAGGTTGAGATGATGACTAGAAGGATGTTCTATGCAGGCATAAAGAAACCAGCATGTGGAGTTTTCTGGGGATGTGTATAGGGGAGGATGTTAGGGCAGATGCTACAAAGGCAGAGAACATCCCTAGTTATTGGCCACAAGATGCTTTGAGGAATGGTTAGAGGAGATGATGTTGCACTCAGAAGGCTCGGTGTCTTTGCAGAAATGGTCGCTCAGACTCTGGACTTGAGCAGTTACCACCTCACTCTGAAAGAGGACTGTAGCTCTAGGTAGGAGATGATTCAATAGGCAGTGACTGAGAGCTGGGGCTTTTCACTGGTGTCTGAAGGCAATGTCTGATTCATAATGCTCAGGAAGCCAGTGTGATGTCTCTTGACCCTACCGAGAGACTTCCATCTCCTATATTTGCTGTAGTAAGCATTCAACTTCTATTTCCATCTGTTGTATGTGATGCAGGCCCTATTTGAGTGGGAGACTATCTCAGATATGTAGCAGAACATTTGGCCCAGTCTTAGAACTTGTATGAGGACTTTCCATCTAGACCTTGAGCTCCACAAGAATAGGCTGCACCTCATGAGAATAGCTAGCAGTGCTAACTCAGTTTTACAAAGGAGAGGCAAAACCAGAGCATAGCAGTGTAAATTACTAAGGGGTAGTGGCAGTGAAGGGGCAGAGACCTGGTCTCCTCCCTCTCATGAGTCCACTCTCCACAGAAGTCATCTTCTTTGGTGTAACACAGAGGCAAATGAGAGAGAAGCTGGTGGAGGCAGGATGGCTTCTTCAGCCATCCCGCCTCCACCAGCTCACCCTCTTGTGGAGCACAAGAGGATTGTGCTCCACCAGCACAATCCTCTTTCAGTGTTGGAAGAGGATTGTGGGTTTATCTATCCTGTCTGCTGTGGGAGAGCAGAGCCCCACCCAGTGCTGTAGCTCAGCCCTTGATACCCCATTTGGATGGGCTGGGAATTGAGGTCAGCGTGCTGGTGTCGCTCCCAGTAGAAACCCTGAGCTCGGCTGCTCCTGAGCATGGTGTACAGACAGGGAAAGGGACAGACAACTCTTGTCACCTAACCCAGGGCTCAAAACTGTGCTTCAAAGTGCAGAGAAGCGACTCGGAAGAGCTAAAGGAAAAGGTCAGAATTTCAATGTACAGAATCTCTATTCCACCACCCTCCCTTTCCCCTGTCCATCAGCCCTGCACAGTCCCTTAAAGGGTGGGGACCTGTGGACACCTTGGAGGGCATTTGCAAACACACACATTTCTTTTCATTGCCTCGCTTCTATCTGTAATGAAAAAAGGTCCCCGTGCTGGTCAGACTTTTTGTTGTTTGATTTAAGCACAGATCACAATGACGAGGGCTTACCAAAGGCCTTTTGTGTGTGTTTAACACTGCAGCTGCCGGGGTGAAGGGAAAACTCAACGGGCTAAGCAAGATGGTCTAAATACTAACAAAGTCTACGGGTGATTGGAAGGAGTGGAAATGGGTAAGCCCACAATCCAGGTAATTAAGCCGTAAAGGCCACAGGGGAAGGGCTGTCACCAAGTCATCTGATGTGGGATGAAGACCAAAGCACAGTGTGATTCTTTGTCTCTTAATCCCCTCCTCCGCTCCCCAGCACACTCTTATTTCCCTACAAAGTCTTTATACGAAAGGTGGAAAAAAAATGATTAAAAAAATCCTGAAGGATAAATCTTGTAATTCAGAGCACCGAACAGCTGGTAGTTTAAAGCACAGAACAGCAGTTTAGTGATTAATTTACCTCTTTAAAATTCTGAACAATACAATGCAATAAAATATAAAATTTTATTTTGTATAGACTCCTTCAAGCCGACTGTATCCTGGAGCTCTTTCCAAAGTTGAAGTGCAGCTACAGAGTTAAATAATCTGTAATAGCAGAAGGGAGAGGAATAAAGAGGGATGCACAAGCAATAAAAGATCAGCTCTTCAGGAACACCCCTCCCCCCTCCGGTCCATTTAATTTTACTGAAAGAAAGTAGCCTTTGCGATAATTTTTGCACAGTGATGGATTTTCGCCTCGCATGCCCTTTCCTTCTCCTTCCATCTTACACGAGCATCTCTGCGCTGCTTCTGCTGCCGCTGTTGACACTCCCCCGTGGCACCATCGCGCAGCTGATACGACTACAGGCTATCTTACACTGGATAGCTGCCAGTTCTCCGCTCTGCCTCTCCTCCCCACCTTGTGATTAAATGTTACCTTGGGCGGATGGTTGCCCTGGTACCATCACCAAAGGGGATGCTGCCCTTTTGTCCTATTGCCCCAGACAGAGAATCCCAGCGACCTGTTCTGCATTTGCATCTGCCACGTGTGACCTCTCTGGAGAGACGCTGAGGAATAAAGTTCAGTCCTTTGGCATAGATAGCTGTGACTGACAAGCCGGTGACAGAGCGTGCCTGTGCGCGTGTACAAAGGGGAGAGATAAGGAAGGTGGAGGGGAAATCAGGTGGATAATGGTTTTGGTTCTGGGGAGACTTGCGTTAGTGCGAGGCGTACGTGGGCAAATTCATCCCTGGCATAACATCGCTGAGCTCCTGCAGACAGCATTGGGGATTCCTTTTACCCACAAAGATAAAGACCCGGGCTACCTTCATTTGTCAAGCCCAGCACAAGGCACAGAGGTGAAGAGCCCTGTCTTGGGTGGGGGCGGAGGCCTCCGCATCTTTTGGGAACCCTTCACATTCTGCATCATTCGGGTGTCCTGAAGTAATGCTCAGCCTGTCTGCGATCTTCTGCTTCCGCTTGGTAATAATAGCAACAGTAAGGGAGTTGGTGTGCAGACAGATGCTAAGCCTGCTCTTACTGCATTTAGCATTTGAGAATAATGAAGAGATTTGCAAATCATGTTTCAAGGCTGTTTCTTTTTCAAACAATGGCATCGCTAATGTTCCCAGCTCCTTTGACTCTGCAATTGTCTTTTCCAAACAATAAAATGTTACAATTAGCTTTCTGGGGAGGGCAGAGGGGAAATGTCATTTTTAAGTAATTGCAAGAAATGCATTTTATGGGGAGAAGTATGTGCCAATAGTCTGCTCGCCCAAGCTCCCTGGTGAGTTGCACCGTGCCAGTGGCTTGACACTCACGTAACTTGGGAGCTGCCCTCCTAACTTCTGAGGAGTGACTTCATCCCCGGTGGGCTTTTACACCGGTGCCAACCAGCTCAGACTCTGGTCCCGAGGCCACGAAGCAGGGGTGATGGCTTCACACACAGCCTAGAATGTGCCTGAACTCTTGCGTATTCAGCCTCAAAACCTTGGCGCATCTCATCCCGGGGTTTTGAAGGTCACCCTCCCTAGAGCCAAGTGTATGATACCACAGCCAGCAGTTGAAGAAGGCACCTTGTGCTTTTCAAAACCTCTCTTGCCCTCTCCCTCTCTCTCCGCTAACCGATCTTTAATATGGATCTAATTCCGACTACATTGCAGTGCCGCGAAATCGCATTAGGCAGTGCAAGGAGACTCGCCGCCCCTTCAAGCATGATAAACTCTTGATTGCTTCCCCGAAGCTCTAATGAGTCCGCGTGGGTTGGGCGCGATGGAGCACTGCCAGAGCCGGGGCGTGCGGTGAAGAGGGGGCTCCTCCTCATCCCCCGCCGGGGGCGAAGAGGCAAGGTGAGCCGGAGGCTCGAAGCCCGCAGTCCTCCCGGAGCCTTCCTCAGCCCCCCCGCCTTCCTAAGCCCCCCTTCCTTCCCCCGGCACTCCGGGGCTACGCGGAGCGAAAAGCGATGCTTTATCGCGCCTCTGCGTGAGCCAGACTGAAAGGTTGCGGCAAAGGTGGGACGCTTTAATGATTGGCTGGCACAAGGCAGTGCTTATCTCTTTAAGAAATGGAAATGAGGTCTAATTAGCATATACTGGTTGCAATTAGCATATAAGTCCCGTTCGGGGACTTGGAGGAAGGAAAAGGACCAGGCAGCAACTTAATGGGATTTTATTAGATGAAATTAGCCACCACTGAACAGTCATAAAAATATCTAAATTATTAGTAGCTCTGCAATTTATTGGGAGTGTTTCCCGGACACGCTAATATCTATTGAGTCTGCACTGCGCCTGCTAATCACAAAAACAAACTGTGGGACAAGCATAATCTATCTGCTGTACATTGTTATGCTATTGTAGGCACAATATGACAGCTTTATACGGATATAGATGCAAGCGTGTGGCTTGGTTTGAGGGGCACGTTTTTGCTAATGCCTTATGAGTTATGTAAATGGCACACGTTCCAGCAAAAATGACAAACTGGTCTCTAGAGAAACAATCTCACCTATAATAAGGAGGGGGAAGGGGGG
>VXBZ01002981.1:73155-228208 GCA_013399135.1 Heliornis fulica
GGGGCTGGGGGGGGGGGGATGAGGAGGCTGAAGCGTATGGCTTTTGTTGAGTCAGAATGGAATGCAAAACCCCTATAGTCATGGCAATCACATGCATTCAGAGGCCAGAAGAAAAGCCCTTCTGTATAAGACAGTGATCTCTAGAGAAAAAGAAAGGATATAAAAAACCTACTCAAATATATGTATTTTTAACACATCCACGCTTTTCTTCATCCTCACCAGCTTAGATGCTCTTTTCTATGAGCATCAACTGCAATATCTGCTTCAGGTGGGGTCCAGCTATTGTTCCTTTCTCCAAATGTGATCAGCTCAGGGTGGATGCTGTGAGAGTAAGGTGGTGAAGAATCATCCTTTTTAATTTATGGTAAGAGGTCAGGCAGACTGACCCAAGATAGGGTCTGACAGAAAGTTTGCTATGAAGACAGAGGTGGGGAAAAAGAATGATTGCACTGCTCTAGCCAAGCTCCTTGTTCAACGTTTGAGGAAAGAAGTGGTTCCTACAAGCCCTTTCTGCTGAACATGTACCACCAGTACACAGGATGGGTTCAGCAGAAACTTAGCTAACCAGCAGGTGTGGATGGTGTGGGGTGACACCAAGGATCATGCCCCTTGTCTTTTTATGAAACAAAGTGGAACTATGCCAAACATTGCCAGGACCCAACAGCTCTTCACAGCTGGTCATGGCTGTGTTTTCACTGCCAGAAGTACCAAAAGACAACCAGGAGGAATGCTGTCATAATGAGCCTTTTAGGGATCAAGATCCTTAATTTGTAAGTAGTGCCTTTTATCATATTATACGTGCAGGTAACTCCATACAAACGGTCAGGTTTGTCTCCGGTTGGCAAAAGAATTGTAGAAGCTAATTTATCACCAGCTAATAAGGTTAAAAAACTCCCAACCAAACAGATAAAAGTAATCTTAAATGGTTGGTATAGCCCACCTGGCCTCCCATTTTGGAATAGGATTTGGAACAACTTCTGCATTTCATCTGTTTGATATGTTCAGAGCATGGTGAGTGTCTCTGAAATGTTGACTGTGGTGCCTGATGAGGAGCTCAATTTACATATTCTCAATTTAATCTAAAGTAGGTGCTAATTGATTACTGCTGAATGTCAGCACGCTCTGATTATCTGTTCAAGATGCTCTGGAAGAGAAGAGAAGAGAAAAAAAACAACCTACAACCCTGCTGCAAGTGGAAGGGGAGGGGGGGTTGAATTCTGTGTGTCACAGAAAGACTGCTTACTCTTTTACTTGATATTATATAAAGGTTTTAATTATCCAGGCCTGGGGCTGTTGAGTGACTGCTGCTTTGTCATGTCCTTCCAAGGCAAATGAGATAGATATGGGACTGTCCTTGCTTTCTGTCCTGGATGATTTTTCTCAAACTAGACATCTCTTCTACCACTTTTTTTTTTTTCTCTCATCTCCTTCCAACACTGCCCTTTCCAGCTTCAGGCTTCAACCCTGAATTTCCTTTCCCTGACTTCGAAGGCACAGTATGAGGTCAAAGAAGGAAGGTCAGGCTTACATTTAATATACCACGCTGGATTTCAGGAGACAAGCCGTGAATCTCGGCAGTGGTGTGATGATCTCTGAATTTGGGACTGGGAGGAAAGTGCTCTGCAGCTGCAACTTGGGCCAAATCCCATATCTTCTTAAAATCTCAGATTCCTTTCTCATGAAATCGCTTCCTCTTTTTGCAGGCAGCAGGGAATCATCTCTCACTATATAGCTGTACGGAGCTCGGCATAAGGAAAGGTTGACACGTAGCCTGATGTAATACTACTAATCAGATATTTCCAGTCAGGTGCATTACAGCTTTTTACTCTCATACTTCACACATTATTTTGGGACTCTCTTCTCTTACTGAGACCTGAGCTTTTGGGGTTGGCTTGTTTGGTTTTGGTGAGCTTTCTTATCTGGGCACTGAGCCCAGCCTTAATTTGTTTACAGACTTTGTAGAATGACAGATTCTGTACCCGGAGGTAGCTATCTATCTATTATTTAAATAAATACTTACGCTCCGCATGAGGAATAAGTCACCACGAACAAAATTTGAGAAAAGCTGAGCTAGATGTAGTAAGGAAATGCTCTCTCACTGTTTCCTTTTTTCTTTTTCTTTCCTTTTTGTGGCTGCCTACAATTAAGTAGCAAATCGCGTCTTCTTTGGATCACAGTAGGATTAATCAACAGCGCTCTAGCGAGGCCATTTTTTCCTGGCTCAGCCTTGGTGTGTGGGGCTATTTCCTCAGCAGAAGTACCTTCCAGTTTAAATCCTGTCATGCAGAAAGCTTTTTCTTCATGTATGCTCTCCCCCTGTGGTTTCCATGGGAGCTCTGCCCTCCAGCTTTTCCAATTCAGCATTCACGGTATGAACTTGTGTGTTTGGAAAGCTGCCAGGGGATGGGGAGCTGAGGCAGCAGCCAGTGCCGTGTGGAAGTGTTGTGTTTTTTATTTCTTTTGAGCAGTTAATCTCCATTAGATTGCCCAGCTCCTGTTATGCATCTCTGATACAGATAAAGGGCTGTGTAGGAAATGCTGTCATTAAGAAATTTCCCTTTCTGTTAGTGCTGCTAAGGTCTGAATATGTGAATGCTGTTTAGCTGTGTCAAGTAGTGGCTCTAAAACTATTTAGATTTTTTTTTTTTAAATCCTCAGTACTTTGGCATCTTCCCACGAATGCATTTCTAATGCATTTTGGTTTATCCCAAACACTTGCCTGCCTGCTTCCAGCACTGTTCAGTCTCCTCTAGAAGGACCCACCCATCATCTCTAGTGCCCAACAGAAGTATTTGCTGCATCCCAAAACCCATCAAAGTCAGTCCTGATCCCATCTAGAGCTGTTCCACCAGCCTCCCCAGAGTCAGGTTTTCACACCCCATCTCTACCTCACTGCCAGCTCATGTCCTCCTATTTGCACCTCTAGTTGTCTGTCACACTGATGTCCTTCCATGGTTCCTGTGCACAGAGTGGGTGCCGGGGGCTGCTCCCTCTTGGCCCCATCTTAGCCAACATCCCAGGCTTTCTCCAGAGAAAGTGAAATGCAAACATGCCCACAAACTGCTTTGTTCCTGCCTCACTCAACTCAGCAGATGAGCAGGACCAGCCAGCCCTCACAAGGAGGGTAGGTCTCCACCCCAGTTGGAGCCTGTGGTCTGGCTCTCCTCTGCATTCCAGCGGCAGAAAGCAGACAGCCACGGGAGCTGGGAGCACCAGAAGATCAGAGATGCAGGCTTGGTCACATATCCACAGCACTTCTCCCCTCTTCTGGCTATTCTCAGCTCCTGGGTGACCTGCCTGCAATTTGAGACCTATGCCTTTAGAAGGACCCCAGAGAAAGAAATGCTGACCTGGCAGCCCTGGGCCCAAGGGCAGGAGTGCTGAGTGGCGTGGGGAAGCCCTCATGCTTTTCCTGCGCTCCCGAGCAGCATGCCGCGAGCACAGGAGTCCCACGCAGATGGCCACTCTTCAAATAGGGCACCTTGTGCCCTACTGCTGCCCCACAGCAGTAGGGCACAAGGTATTTTCTAAACTCATTTTCACACTTTCCTTCCAGATCTTACTCCCCTTTGGTAGGGACATTTAACCAAGCCCTGTGGATCAGGGATCAGCCTTGGCAGCCACAGAAAAGCTCAGCCTGGCCTGGTTGTTCCTTCCTGCAGGCAGGGCGTGCCTTCTCTCTCCATTTCCTCCCTTTGGAGGAACAGACACCCCAGGTCTCCACACTGTGCCCCCATCTTTTCTCCCTTTTCACCTCCCCCTTTATTTTCATGCCTCTTCTCTGACTTTTTCTCTCGTTTGTCTATTGTCTATGCCCAGCACTGCCCGTCAGCCTCCTCAACCATCCCATCTCCTGTGGGTGCAGAGTCCTGGCTGCCCTCTCCCTGCCCCTGTGCCCAGCAACTCCACAAACCCTCCTCTCCTCTTTGGGCCCCTTTGTTCTTCCAATTGTCTGTCAGCTAGGCCTTCATTTTGAAAGCAAAACAGAGGTAGTCTGTCGTGAGAAAATGGAGAAGTGGTGAAATGACTGGAAGTAAGAAGAAACGGGGATTAGAAAACCCCATTTTTTGTTTTTTCTCTCTTCCCCCNCCAGCACCTGGTTTATTGCAGAGAAAAACATTCCAGCAAAAAAGGGCGCATGCTATATATTCTGATTGTAAAATGCTGCATTAGAAGAATTAATACGAATTTCAATGCCGAGCTGAAGATTTCAACAGAGTACTAGGCAGGAATTGCTGGAAAGCATAATTAATAATTAGTTATTATCCTATAACTATCACAATAATTAATGTGCAGTGTTTCGCTTCACCAGTTTTTTTCAAAATATTTGATTATTTCTGCCTTCACGGTGTGAATTTCAGGTGGTGAAAATGAGTTGCTTCGCACCGGTAGATCTCCTGAATATGCAATGAAGAAACCAGCAGCAGGCAGGAGCCCCAGCCAAGGCGGAAGATGAGACGGTGAGCTGGGAAACAAAGGTGAAGGAGAGAGGCAGTGAAAGCGAAGCGTTTCGTTCAATAGCTAAAATACAAATCTCCAGAGACTTAAAGATATTGCATGAACATCAATTTCACATGCCTATTGTCTGAGTGGTATTAGTGTGCGTAGGACTCGCCGCCCCCCACCCCCACCCCTCTCCTCAGAGGGAAGGGAGCATCGTGGCAAATCAGGAAATAGCATAATTGAATCAGCTCCAGCACGTGACAAGACTTAAAACCCGCCTGGACGAAGTACTGAAATGACCACATATCACAAGCACCTTGGCATCCCGACTCCCTCACATCCCCCACGCACCCCTCACCCCCAAATTACTTCTGTGAGCAAAGCAAGCAAGATTTAATCCGCAGCAGGAGATGGACTAGTCATGGATTTCATTAGTGGTCTCTTTTGCCATCTGTGAGACTTTATGGCTAAGAAGCTGGATGAAACAGCTTTCTAGAAACTTCTTAAGAGAAAGGACAGCTAAAATAAATGCGAGTCATGCTTATGCTGTTTGTGGAGAGCTTATTTTTGTCCTTAGGAATAACCCTGGATGCCAGTAGTTTAACGCTGTTTGCAGAGCAAGAGACCAGAGTCAGACCATGCAGCCACAGGTCGGAGAGGTACTGTTCCCATCCCTCCCTCCCCTTTCACCCCCTACATAAAAGTTGACAATTAGTTTTTACTGCACATACATGAAGGGAGATACATGCTTTGGCCTCTATGTGAGAGCAATAATTCTCTTAAATTGATGTGTCAGCGAACTAAAACTCAATATTTTTTTCGCACAGTGTATTTTGCAGTCAGAGGACCTTCACTAATCGGAATAAAGCAATTTGGCTCCCTGTCATTGCTCACTGAAAACATATGAGCTGGTTGGCACATATGGCCTCCTAGATTTATCAGTGTCTCCCATCTAGTGCATGGGAGGTTCAGGGCTGCAGCTCAGAGAGGAGTGAATTTTTATGAATGCTTTTTTCCCCTCCCTGAGAATTCCCAGAGCTAGATTTATTCCTGAGTTTCAGAAATATTTTATTTATTGTCCATACCCCATATCCTTTTTAGGTCAGACCAAAGTCATATTTTGCATTTTTTTCCTTGGACTCCTATGTCTTTATCGCTTTGTTCATTAAAACATGTAGCACAACAACCCAAAATTTGGGAGAAGTACTGTTCCCACTCACTCTCCTTTCCTCTCTTTGTGAGAGTGCTGTGATACAAACATACACAGCTGTCCTTTCAGCGGGACCTGTATAACATGGATGTGCTGCATCTTGCATCAGGTTCACCAAAGACTTCCTTAGAGGCAGCATATCTTTGTCATGCTGCCTCTAAGGAAGTCCTCACCTCCCCTCAAGCTGAACTCATGCAGCTTGCACTGGTGCTCTGCCAGGGTAGAAAGGATAGACATGTTTTAATAATCAATGTTTACAGCTTGATTACACCCAAATATGCCTTTTTCCCCCACTGAATCTGTAGTGCTGCTGTCTTCTCCTGCAGTTCCAGAGATTGCTCTTCCCCAGGTCTGGAACTGTGCTTTTGCCTAGAAGAATGTTTCCCAGACTTCAGATAATGAGATCCACAAAAATGCGCTGGCATCCCACTGCCAACACTGTATCGCGCCTCCAGTTGCAAAAGAAGGGATGTTCTGCGTCAGGTGTGGCAGATATTGTTCAACACACATGTTACTTCAAAGTCATGGCAAGGAGAACACCCACTTTGCGGTAACTGAAAGCCCAGACAACTCTTTCAGTGCTTGCTCATGACAGAAGGGGCAGCTTGGTCAGGGCCAGCCTTCACTGAGGAAGGGCATGGTTGGATTCCTATCCTGGGATTGTGCACAGCCTGGCACAGGGCTGAGACTAGGACATGCCAGTCTGGAAAGTGACATCTCTAAGAGCTTGGCCTTTGCCACAGGAGAGATGCAACTTCTGTGCTTGGGAAGGAAGGGGTCTGTTCCATGTGTCCCTTTCAGTCTTTCCCAGGGGGTGATCTGCTGGTCTCGGCATGAGATATGCTGTCTTTGGCTTCTCCTGCCTTTATTCCCATCTATCCTTGGCACGTTGTAGGAAGAATGCTAAGATTGGTTAACAACCAAAGAAAAATGTCCCAAGTCTTTAGAAGTCCATTTATCCTTTTAATCATACACTCTCTAATGAGCTATATTTTTTCTTACTTATCATTTCCTTTGTTCGTGCTCATTACAGTGTTATTCACAATTTTATCTCAAACAATACCTCTTAAATAAGAGGATAACATTAAGTGCATCAGCACAAGGTGGGGAAGCTGCTTTTAAAAACTGAAAGTACTGTTTGATTTCCACTTTCAAAGCATTTAATTTCACCTGGTCCATTTTATTTTCCAATAAAATAACTAGATGGGGGCACATTAAAATGGTCTCAGTTGAGCTGTTTTAATAAAAGGAGAAAGTTTAAAGAGCTCGGCCATGGATGAAAAGCTATTTAAAGCAGGCAGGTTGGATATTTCTGGCATGGATGCATGAGGTGTCTGTCTTCACCTCTAATTAAAAGGTCTATATTGTTCAGTTCTACCACGCTCCACATATAGAGGCATTAAAGACCCAAGAGGCCACCATGTTGTCCTGTATTGCATTTCACTCTCATAGTAGCCTGGTACTTGCATATAGAACCAGTCCCGCCCGCATTCCTGGACAATTTGGCACCTTTGCACCTCACAGTCCTGCCAGCCTGGACAGCTGCAGACTTTGAAAGCGAATCACTCTTGTTAATACCAAGCTTCTGGAAAAACAACACAGCCTTTCTTCTGGACAGGTGGAACTACAGAGTTGAGGACTGGGAATGGCGTAAATGATATGAAGAAAACTTGCTTCATTCTTCATCCTTCCATGCAAAGCTTTCCTTTTCCATCCTTCCTTCTTGTTGAAAATCTGGCTTAAGCAGGCTGTAAGTGATGAGCAGGCAGTTTTCCATCTTGCCATGCAAAACTGTTGTGGACCAACAGTTGGAAAGTGTACGTAGTGTTGTAAAGTCTGGATGTCTCAGGGTGTGGAGGTGTAGGTTTTGCTGAGCTTGGTCAGGGAGAGAAATGTGTGACTGATTATAAACCTGGATGTAGTTCCCTCAAGGATCTGGAAGCAAATACAGCTTTTACCAAGGGTGAGGGAGAGATCTAGAATGGCCTCCCCCATCTCCCATGTAAACTTCTAATGCGGAGCATGTTGCTGTTGTGTAGGTGATGAGACACCCATTGTGGAACTGCATAGAAACAATATTAGTATTTGTAAAAAAGGCAGTTACTATCTAGAAGGAATACTCTGATAGCAGTGGCAGCAATAGAATGCCTCATACACAAAAGAACTAATTAATTCTGGCTTCAAATAAGAAGTGTGGGTAGTTAATTGTTTTAAAGCCCATTTTGCAGCTAGATGTAGGAGCAAGTAGGACTGCATGCGTAAGTGATATTATGGAAAGAAAGGTGAACTGACTTGTGTGAGGTTAGACAACCAAGGGAGCGGCAGAGGTGAGGATTTAGACAGACTTGGATTCCTGGTTGAATTTCTGTTTATTAGTTCATATTAGATACTGAAGACTGCATGGATATCCATATACTTTTATTGGCCACTTCAGCTGCAGGTTATTTCCCCATGTTTTTTTCTTCTTATCCTTAAAGGACAACATTTGTTGTCAAAGATTGCAACCACCTACAACAGATTACATGTTAATGGAGGGCTCCAAAATAATGAGGTATATTTTCCTCTAGTCTCATCATTTCCAGTGTAATCTCATCCAGCATAAGGACACTGGAAATGCTAACAGACAAAATACTGTTGAGATTTTATCCACACCATCAAGTAGCAGTGCCAGACTCCTCTTCCTATGTTGGCATCTGTGAGAAGAGCTGCACTGGTGACAGTAGGACACTCTGAGAGAATAACTTTGAAAGGGATACGGGAGAGAGTAGATAGAGAGGAAGGGCAAAAATCACAGAAGAGGTGAAGCAGGAAGGCACCTTTAAGAGATGGTCTAGTCCCAGCCCCCTTGATCAAAGCAGGGTCACCTAGAACAAGTTTCTGTGAGCATGTCCAGACAGGTTTGGAATATCTCCAGGGACGGAAACTCCACAAACTCTCTGGACAGCCTGCTGCAGTGTTCAAAAATCCTTATAGTAAATCTGTTTTTTTCTTATACTTAAATGGAATGTTTACTCATCCACACTACTCTGCAACCCTTGCTTTCTGTCCTGTTCCACCACTTCCTCATTTGATTGCAAGTAATCATCTCTCTCCTGTGCTAGCCCTAGTATAAAGCAAGGTTGGCCAGCCTGTTGACAAAGATTTGTCCTACTTGATCAGCCCATCCCTTCCTACCAGTCCCTGATCCTCAAAGAGGGCACCAGTGATCATAAAAGCTGAATCCTGGTTTTTTCCGTTACCTCATAACAAGATGTTGACACCCAGACACTATCCATTGCTCCTCAAGCCCTTCCTCCTTGCTGGCAGGACTGAAGAGAATGCCAGGCTTAATATGCTCCAGGTTTCCCCTGGCCGTGTGTTGGTGAAAAGCAGGAGATGTAATAATCAGAGGATCTGAAAAGCCTTGATGGTGTCTCAGAATCACAGAATCACAGAATCACAAAATGTTGGGAGTTGCAAGGGATCTCGAAATATCATCTAGTCCAACCCCCCTGCCCGAGCAGGATTATCTAGACTAGATCAGACAGGAATGTGTCCAGATTGGTCTGGAATGTCTCCAGAGAAGGATACTCCACAACCTCTGGGCAGCCTGTTCCAGTTCTCTGTCACCCTCACAGTGAAAAAGTTCCTCCTTATTAAGATGGAACATTTTATGTTCCAGTTTGCAACCATTTTCCCTTGTTCTATCACTAACCAACATCGATGTTGTCTCCACAACATCCTGTCTCCAAGGCCTGAGCAAATAGCAGACCTCCTTAGGTGATGGATCAGTTTGGCAGGTAGGGTCCTCTCTTCCCCACAGCAGGGAATCACCCACTTCTATCACTGATTGCTTCTTTCTAGTGTTCTGGGTAGCTCAGGCTCTGATACTTCACTGGACACAACTTCCAAATTCTTATCTTCTACCAGCGCACTGACCCTGTTCTGAAGGTGCAGGTGTATGGATGGAGCAGAAGTCTTCCTCTTGGTGATAGAAGTCATCAGCTTGCAGTCTTTGCAGTGACAGGAGTGACAGCACTGGACCTCTAAGAACAGACTCAGTCTGTGTCTCCTTTAGTGCAGTTGCAAATTCGGGATATTCTATCCGCAAGGTCTCAGAGAAGATCTGTCACTCTCCTTCATCTCATCCTACAGCTTCTTTACTATGCAACACAGATCCTCCACTAATGCACACCTTCTGCAATCAAGGAGATCATCATCCCTGCCGCAGCCTTCAGCAGGAGGCTCCAGACACCCCTGCACCCTCCAGAGCTTCATCCTCCTCAAGAGTGTGATTGGCACTTTGGATGTAGCTGCTCCAGTGGGTGTAGGGGACCATGTCCTGTGGCATGACTCCACTGCTCCTGAGCAAGGAACACTGTCCCCAGCAGAGTTTCTGATCTCTGCATGTCCTCCTGCACAGTGCTGCACAGACTGCTGGGCAACCACCCTCTCTCCTGAAACTGAGCTGCTGGTGAGACACAGCAGAACTTAACTGAGTCTCACTGGACTGGGTAGTGGGCTGCCATGGTCTCAAGGGTGCAAAAGCAGCCACAAGAGCAAAATGCCCCTCATATTCTTTCTGCATGTGATGTGAAATACATAATCTCATTGACTCCAGCAGACAGCCACTGTGTTTGGGAGTCTTTTTTCTTGTGTTGTCTAGCCTGCTGAAGAAAAACTACTGCCAAAAAAACAGTCACGTCCCGTAGCCCTTGAATTTTCCCAGACTGCCTCTCCTCCATCTAGTGCCTGCTTCATGCTGCATAGTATTGAGATCTCATGAAATCACAGTTGCAGGCGATATGATTGTTCCTTGAGATGCAACTTCAACACAAGGGAGGGCACTATCCCCTCCCGTACTTGCTGTGTATTCTGGGTTGCCTTAGTTCTGTGCTCCATTTAGTGATGTGAAAGGTAGGAATGGAAGTGCTTTGAACAAGTCCCAGAGGCTTCAGAACAGAAAGGGAAATATATCTGAGAAATGGAAGAGTATCTGAGAAGAGAGGAGTTATCAGCATGAGAGACCTCAAGCTGAGTGACTGAAAGTTGACATTCCTTCTATTTATTTATAAAATTTGTAACTGTGGAAATTAGCCTTAGAAGCTGTAGACCCATTACTGTTAGTTTTATCGTCCTTCTAAGACATACCCTGAGGCATTCCTGGAGATTGAATCCTATTGTACTTTGCAATAAGCCCATAATTGATTATGCTATGGAGCTTTAATACGGGTTGAGAAATGGAATCCAGAGTAAATACATTCAGAATTTTGCTAGCAGGCCAAATTTAAAACTGGTTTTCTGCACCTACCAGGATTATTCCTTCTCAGCTAATGATTTAATTTGAACTAGCCACCCTGAGAGGTGCAGTGTGTAAGTCCAGGCTATCTGCTTGCTGAGCTTCTTGAAAGAAGTTTTATCCTGTCGACTTCACCTGTAAGTTTGTAAAGATAAATTTAGACTCTAGCATTATTCATTATAGGACATTTTGCATAAGTAAAATTACATTACACAATGTTCTAGAAAAAGAGGGAGAACTGCATTAGCTGCTGGTCGTGGTAGATGTCTTATTATTTCTCAGCTTCAAATACAGCCCACATGGCTTCCTAGACTTCCTTAGATGGGTGGGTTTGTTTTTTATTTCAATTCACTCACTTGATAAAAATCTGCCCTTTCTAAAAGAAGCTTGTTCATTTTGCTCATTAATGAGGGATGAGAGGGATGCTGGTCTCTTCTCTCCCTTTCATTAGAAAGGTTTCTCTTTCCTTTTCTTAGTTGCTAAGGACCATATTATTTACTTTGATATGCAGGTGGTTCCTGCTGACTGTAGCTAATTCCAGGTCTTAAAGTGGGCTAACTTGTACATCTGGTAGAAATTGAAGTTTCTTAAAACACAACATTTGCTATCTAGGAGGTGTCTGAAGCAAGCAAAACCCAATGATGTTGGTACAAACAAAAGGAATTTTGTTCAGAAGTGACAGAATTAGCTGTTTTCCAACCATTTTAAATCCTGCATTTGTTTCCAGACTTGAAATCGCTATGGCAAATTTTTTTTTCCTAAGATTCAGTCTTCGGAGGTGGTTTGAGGTGGGAGCTTCTTAATTCACAATATATACGTATTTGAAAATACTTCTCATGAAATTCTGTTATTGTCTCTGTGTGGTCTTCAGGGAAAAAATAATTAGTTTCATATTTCCCACTGGAGAAGAACTCTCTCTCTCTTTCTTTTTCATCAATAGCTAAAAAATTATTTTCCCAGAACTACCGTGCCAGTGGGTCTGCTCCATCAAGAAGTGATACACAAGGATCGCGTGCTTCCACGGCCAACATGTTAATTCCAGTAAAGTCTCCTTTCACATTTCCTTACCAAATGTGATGACACTGGAGTTTATGTTTGTGATGACCAGGCAAGCAGAACCGATGCAAACCAAAGAGACAAAAAAATGTCACGTCAAACTGGAGAGAGTCGCAATGAAAAGAACAACTTTACTTGGTGGCTTGAGCTCTTCCTTGCTTAGCTCCACTATAAAAAGAACACATGATACCTTTGGCATGGAATGTTTGCACGCAGGGCAAGACGCAGCGGTAGGCAGATGGGGAAGACGAGGCATAGGTCACGGGGAGTGCATAAACAAAAAAACCCTTAACATCAGCTTCTTTAGAAAGCATAGCAATGTTGCATTTTAATCAAGCATTGACAAGTGAGTGTTTGGCACATTTTGTAAGAAAGACCAGTTTCTCCTAACACTGAACTCGGTCAAAGTCTGCAAATGCATACTTAGTGTTATACAATAAACCTAAACTTTAATGTTATCCTTTCTCACTTCTTATCTGCACTTTTCATTGCTCCAGAGAGACCTTGCATGTAAACTACCTAATTTTTGCTCTGGCACTGGGAGGTTCCTACCTCTGCCGACAACAGCTCACTGCAAAGCTTTGCCATACAAAAACATTTTTCCTGTTTGAAAACACCACCTAGAGCTGTTTGAAACCAGAGTAGATGATGTGATCATTAAAACCTGAGGGTTTCACGTCTGTTAAGGGAGATTTTGTTTCTGCTGCAACAGAGGGTTGACTACAGAGATTCTAGCAGAAAAGGCTTGGTGGTGTGAACAAATGCAGATCAAAGTGTAAAATCACTGCCATCTGTTTTGTACGAGGAAGAACTAGGATTTGGAGGGCAGAGTCTAGCAAAGCTGTTCCTTGTAAACTATATGGCTTTGCTGGATGGAGCGGCAAGACACTGCATGGAGATAAGGCACCGGTGTTGTGCAGTCCTTGAGAAATGGAGCTGACATTCCCTAGGACAGGTCTCTCCTGGTTTATTTCATGCAGATTTTCCAGAAGGCCTAGATACTCCACCAACCCACCACCACCCACTCCATCCCACCTTGAATAGGCTTGATGCCTATTACAAAAGTAGACAATCTTCCATTTTCTTTGTGGCATGAGAGGAAGAAGAAAACAGTGTCTTGACATCTTGCTTGTCCAGGGCAGTGATTTCCTATCTTGCAAAAATTCACACAGGGATAAGAGGCTGTAGAGAGGTTGATAGATGGTATCACTCTTTCCTGTGGAAAGCACTAACCCCTAAGACCTAAGGAGCTACATGCACACACACACAGGGTTATGTATGTGTAAACATATATGTCTGTATGTAAAATGCACAAATTCAAGGGGACAGTGAGTAGCTTTAAACTCCTTAGATATGTTTTTACATGCATCTGCAAGGACGCTCAGACATGTTCTTTACACTAGCATTAAGGAAGAGATTTCCTGATTTTCACAGAGTGGACATACAACTAAGAATTTTGATTCTTATTCCCATTTGTAACCTGGTATATTCTGCACTTCCCCTCCCGTCCACCCCTACCCCCACCCCCTTATTTATTTATTTGAAGTGAGAATACAGGACTGCTGAAAAAGGCCAGTTTAGAATGATATCTTCCCCCTATATATCTCATTGTAATTCATCAGTGTATTTACGAGGTCTTTATTAAGACAGGCCAGATTTATTTTTCATTTGTGTTAAATTGTTTATGCCCTTTTAAAAGCGCACTGTATCCTCGGCATTGGGCTTTTGGTTATCTGCCTGACAATGATGAAGTGTTATGTTTTAACAAGTGCGTTAAGATCTTGTCCTGGTGCATATTCCATGCTATTTGTGAAATGATAGTGATAAGGAGAGACAGACAGACAGAGAATGGATCGTGTGTGCATATATCTTAATTCTCAGTAAATTGCTCAAGCCAGACGGTCCCAGTCAGTGGTCATCGGTGATTACTGGCTTCTTTGATAAACCAGCCTTCCCAAAGGAGTCTCATCCTGTTTCGGTGATTAAATCAAGGTCAGATTTGCAAAAGAACTCATTGTCAATTTGCAGAGGGTGTTTACGAATATCTGCTTGCATATTTTGGTGCCTGGATGGCAGCTGATTCACCCAATAAGAGGGCTGCTACCAGTCCTATTTCTAGTCCAGTTATTACATTACTAGTAAGTAGATTCTAATTGGTATGCAGAGTCTGGAGTGAATTTGCTCATTTTAAACATGCTGGTCAGGTTCCTGGGCTTGTGCACTCTAGCTAGCCTCTGGCTAGCCTGGGAATCTGATAGGTACCTTGCCAGCACGCTGCTGCTTTTCCACAGGAATATGTAAGAGTAATTAACAAAAGTGTCTGGCTGCCTACACTAGTAGGATCTGTGCCATCCCAAGCCTCTCGCAGTTGGTGGAAAATCACTCACCACAGAGGCCAGCAGCCTCAGCAGAGAGGGCAGAGTGTGGCTATGACTAGGGCTAGGGCATGTTTCCTGGGTGGGAGGGGACAGTTGCAGCCTAAACTCTGCCCACTCCTTGAAGTACCAGCCAGCCAGGGGAGGCGAGGTCCTGAGGAGCTGGCAGGGCTGTGTCTGAGTGCTCAGGTCGTGATGGGCATCGTGCAAGATAGGTGGGAATAACACAGCTGTAGCGTGCTAGTGTCCCAGCATCAGCACCACAAATGCTGCTCATTAGTATTTCCTCCTTTGGGAAGAGGAGGAAAACTGTGCCTCCTAGGGGAACTTCATCCATGTGTCCCTCAGGAAGCAGAGCCCTTTAACTCGGTGACAAGGACAGCAGTAAAAAGAGTCTATGCACTGTAGGCCTGTAGACACCTGAAGTTCTCAGCTTAGCTGGTCTTGATGGACGGATGAGATCTGTTTTAGAACAAGAGAATAAGCGCCATTGATGCTTCTCTTCTATATTTTTTCCCCCTAACCTTCCAAGAAGCAAGGCTATTCTAAAGCTTTTCTCCATGTTAATTAAAACAGCCTCAGGATTTTTTCTCACCCAGTTCTGCACCTTGCCTTGTCATCATATTAGAGAGCAGCACAGCATGGAGAAGAAGTAGGAGAAATCTTGCTGTGTGAAGAACATGAAGGGAGAGAGATACAGGTTCGAAAGTGTCTATCAAATCAGCTCAGTGCCATGGAGGGGGAAGGGAGGTGCATGGCTGACAGTTTTGGGAAAGAGATTATGTGATTTCCCACTCCAATAGGATGGAGTTTTTTTGCAGCATTCACTCCACAGTTTCAAGAAAATTGCTTTTTTCCTTAAAGCAGAGAAATGTGGGGCCCAGTGCATTTAAACCTCCTCTGACTAGCAAGTACAGCCATTGAGCTGATACTCATGATGGTTCGATATTTTGTCTTTTCCTTTTCTACATGTAATTTTCCTTGGAAATGAGCCAAAGGAAGCTTCTTGACCAGCTGAGCAGATAGAGTCTTGCATATCCAGTTGACTTTCCCTGGGCCCATGTGACACAGAGTCTGTGCTGTCCATGATGCTGCAGGTGGGGAGTCAGGACTACCCTGCCTTCACAGCATTCATGTCCAAACTCTTGAAGGAAAACAGCAGCAGAAGAAAGACGTCTTCCAAAACCCTGGCCAGAGCTCCAGCTTTGTATTGCATTCAGCGTGGTGGGGAGTTAATGCCAGCTTGTGATTACTGAGGGTATCGTATTTATGGCAAAGTGACACAGAAAGCAATACTTGACATCTCTTAGTTTGTCAGCAAGATAACTGAGATCCTTAAGAGCTCCATTAGCTAAGCAGCAGAGTCATCATCCTCCTTCTGATTACCTATGGAGAGCAGGGATGGGAAGCTGACGCACTAAAGAGGACACCTCGTGTCTTGCCACGTTAGAGTTTAGAAGTTCAGCGCTTAAACTGCCTCTGCAGAATCTCATGTGGCCAGAGCATAATTGAATAATTTGGTTCCAGGGCAAATTTGAAAATTAAACAAGGACTTGAGGAAGTGGCCCCTATGGAAACCATGTCAATGAACAAACAGCATCAGAGGATTTCAGTGATGTTTGTATAAAGAGGATAATGTTTGCTTGATTCTTGTGGGCTTTAACTGGCTGTCATCCTTCAACAGCAAAGCAACAGAAACTAATTTAAAGAAAACAATGCCAAATAGAGGTGTGATAAGTGATTTTGAATTTCAAATTCAAGTTGTATGGCATGGTTTTGGTAGGACACATCATGTCACATGGAAAATTTCTGTTTGTTATGGGAGCAGTGTCATTTTTAGAAAATAATTTCCATTGCAGACACTTCTGTTTCCCCTGCTGAGAACTCACTGTTGGAACTGAAGTGTGTTAAAAATGAGCAAAATTAGTAGATTTCTATTCTAAGATTTGTAATTTCTTTTTAACTCAAGCCACTAGCAAAGCTTTGGGTAGTTCCATTAAAAGAATTAATGAGCTTCTTCCTATCTGCATCTCCTTTAATTTAGAGGGACTGCCCAAAGACTTTGGTCCTAAGGGAGTAACACAACAACCAGTAGTCCTCTTTGCCAAACTTCCAAGCCCCTTTCAGACTCTAAACATCAATTCTCTCAGATATTTCTTGTGGTCCTGCCACCAGCAACTGTGTATCCATCTCTGGGGTTTTCTTTCTGCTTCTTTCTTTTTCTTTTTCTTTTTTTTTTTTTTCCTGCATTTGCATTTTCTCTTTCTCTTGTGCATTTGTATACACAGTGAAACAGAGCCTTCTCTTAAAACTGTACCTAGCAAACCTCATCTTTCCACGCAATTCCGATTCCTTAGAAGCTTCACACATTTTCATCTGGGCTTTGACATGAGCCCATGTTTTGGCTGGAGGCTGCTATTTCTTCAGCAAGCTAATTTAATAAAATAGTGTATGGCTTCTCATGCCTCAAATGAAGGGGTAGATGTTTCACGCAAATACGTTTAATCCGATCAGAATGCCAGTGCAAGTTTAAGTATGTTTTCTGATGCTTGAACTATAAGGTTGAAAATGGAGATTACCTTCTATTCCTTGGAAGTAGTGTCTGTGACAGAGGGGCCTTAGTCCCATTCCAGCACACGGGTGCTATTTGCACCCCACCGCACAGTAATGAGAGCAATATCAAATGTTTTTCCGAGTAGAGGCTGGAACTCACAGCCCTCGCAGAGGAGAAGACGTGTGTGTACATCGTGCTCGTCCTCCATGAGCCTGAGTTCAGAAGGCAGATGGGAAAATGTCAAAAATTCTCAACAGAGAAAATCTTATGTGAAGAAGGGCAAAATGTTGAAGATCCAGCATGAGAAGCTTCATAGCAGCACCCCTTGCTTCCACTCAGACAACCCCCGGGGATGACCTCCACCCCAATATCTAACTGCAACTTCTCCTTGTCCTCTTCGAGCAGATCACTAGCAGCACTGCTCTGCCTTTGCGTGGCCATGCGTCACTGAGCTACCGTGAGCATTTTCCAGGATTAACTCTGCTCTGCTCTTCAATTGGTTTCAATGGGTTTAGCAAGCCTTTTTTTAGCCAGTGTGGAGAAGCTAATGCTCTTAGTTCTCAAGCTATTTAAAAAGTGCACGAAGCCAGATCATCCCTTCCCAGTTTTGCCACAGAAGGGATGTAGCTAGCAGAAAGCCCCCAAAGATAGCCTGAAATCTCTTGGAGGAAAGGGTCTGGGGCTTAAGAGATCTCAGCCTTCAACTTCCTTGTCCTCTCTCTGCCTTTGCTGTGCAGTGTTGGTGAAGTGCTGTGTCAAATCCTGGAGAGCTCCCCGGAACAGTTCTATTCCCAAGAAAACTGGGAGGAAATAACTCAGGACAGAAAACTCACAATTCACAGTGAGACAAATTCCCATCAATGAATCTCTTAAATTCAAAGCCAGTCCAGAGAATTAATCTTCCTTTTCCCAGAGGAGGGAGGATTCAGGGGGAAGGCCAAGAGGTTGGCTCTGTGCACCAGCAGCTTCACCTAATCAGTGTTGGGCTTCCTACCCCCATAGAGTAATGCTGGACAGATATGGTTTCTTCTCTGCAAAGAAACTTCTCCCTCTTTCCCTTCCTCACAACCTCTTCAACCAGAAATTTATTCAGGCACCACCAGGAATTCTCTGCAGTTTAGCAGGAACCTCTTCAACCACTGTGCCCTGCCGGGGATATAGGGGGTCTGAGGGGGAGGGTAACCTCCTGTTTTGGATTTGTGTGTCAAGGTTTTGGTAGCTGGGGCGTGCTGCAGGGGTGGCTTCTGTGAGAAGTTGCCAGAAGCTTCCCCCAGGGCTGACTATACCAGACAGCTCCAAGAAGGACCCACGACTGACCAAGGCCAAGCCCATCAGACACAGTGGTAGCGCCTCCAGGATAGCATAGTTAAGAAGGGGGAAAAAAAAAACCAAAACCAAAAAATAGCAACAGCTCTTTGCCACCATAGACAGGAGTGAGAAGACCACAGTGAAGCAGGCTGTCCCCCTGCAGACCATGGAAGATGATGGGGACTAGAGATCTCACCTGCAGCCTATAGAGGACCCCATACTGGAGCAGGTGGACACCTGAAGGAGGCTGTGACCCCTTGGGAAGCCTGTGCTGGAGTAGGTTTGCTGGAGGGATGTGTGACCCCATGGGGGACTGTGCTGGAGCAGTCTGGTCCTGAAGGTCTGCACCCTGTGGAAGGGACTCATGCTGAGCCAGATCATGGAGAACTGCAGCCACTGCGAAGGATTCACACTGGAGAAGTTAATGGAGGACTGTGTCCCATGGAAGGACCCCATGCTGGAGCAGGGGGAGAGTGTGACTGGGGAAGGAATAGCAGAGACAACGTGTAATGAACTGATCCCAACCCCCACTCCCTGTCCCCCTGTGCCACTCTTCATATAAGGCTGGGGGGTGATTTTTGGTTTTAAGGGGGTTTTTGAATGTGTTCCTAGGCTCTAGAAGAGTACCAAGTAGCATGTGTGCTGTTATAGGAGACATAGTAAAAGCACATTCAGAGGGGGAGAAAACAGTTTTGTTTCCAAAGCCGTACACCGCCTGCTCACCAAGAGCAGTGCTGAACTGAATGATTTGAAAACTTCTGCAAGATGTGAGGAAACCTCAACTGGCTCTGACCAATCATCAGTAGAAATAATTTTCTGGTGGAAACTTGGCTTCTATGTGGTTTTGAACAGGCACAAAGATTTGGGTAAAAACTGGTGTACGTGGATGATTCATCTCTCCCACTCTACTCCTTTTTAGACAAGAAAAATTAATGGCTAGTTTAAGAGCAAACCAATGACTGGTTATATAACCTTGTTAAGTACATGACAGACCTATGGAAAATGCCTTTTCATTTTGGCTTTCCACTGACACAGAGATTTTGTGTTTGTTCTATCAGGCTATCACACAGCGGCGATGGAAGAACTAATGTAAACTAATTGAGTTTGGACTGTTTGAGAGAAAGAAAGAGCAGCTGCTCTTTCTCTGCTGCAGCCCAGTCACACTGAATGCCCTGTGCTGCTCCATTCTGGGGGAATTCGGGTGGCACTTTTGTGAGTGCTGGGCTAGGCCAATCTCAGATGGAGGGCTGAAAATCACACGAGTAGTTCAACATGTGTTCAGGACCTGATGGGTCTGCAAGCCCAACAGAGCACAACTCTCCAGATGCAATTTTGTCAGAAAACATCTGCTGAAGCTATTTGCTGTTCATGATCTTTTTTTCATATCTGACGCAGAGATACTTCAAAAAAATATTTTCCTATTTAATATTTTCTGTTGTCTGTGGGTTTGGTGGTTGAGGTGTCTCGACGTTCAAGTGTAGGTTTATTTTTTCCATCATCCCAACAGGAAGAATGGTGAGACACTTGAGCCAAGTGAATCTTTGCAAAAGAAAACCCAGAGATCTGATTGGTCCCACTGAACTCTGGATCTTGAAGGGCTTCAGACTGTAGAAGGGTTTGCTGGCATGGTTGTAATTTCAGGGTGATTCCAGGCTGCAATTTGTCAGAAATGACCAAATCTGAGCATGGAGCAACTTTGAATCTGGAAGTCCACTGGCAGAATTGTGGGTGTCTGAGTACAGGGAATGCTGGAGAAAAGCTGGTGTGATCTTCTGCATGTGAAACTGCTTTCGGCCTCAGGGCCCCAGGGCTGACTCTCACAGATAACAGTGTCATTCATTTACACCTGGCTGCAAGTAGCTGCTTAGTAAGGAGGGAAGGGACCCAACAGTCTCACATTTGCAGCACCCACCCACTGCCTGCTCCATCACAGCTGGGGTCTCCTCCTTGCCCAGGTTTGCTTCTGGAACACTGTTTAGCAAGTCCAGCATTCAAGTGAGCAAGGCAGAGGAGTTGGAAGACAGGCTTTGTCCACCTACATGTAGGGTTCCTGGCAAAACTGTTGAACTTACCCTACAGGGTGTAAGTGACATAATTTGTTACCAGTACTGCCAGCAGCAGGAGAGGTGGTGTAGCTACTACCATGAGTAGCAGCTGGTCCCGAGTCTTTATTGGTCCATTTAGAATCTTGAAGTTAAAAGCCCCCCAGTTCCAATGTTGATGTTTGGTTTTTTTCCATTGTTAGTACTTTAGAAATCTTTCCATGCTGCTTCCCACTCAAAATGTGGGCACACTCCCATGCATGGATGGTCCATCAAAGAGCCCCAGCAGCCCCAGCAGCACTGGGGTGCATAGGAGAATCTGTCTGGAGAGGCATAACTTGAGATGAATGTGTATGGGGTGTGTCCCTGGGAGAAGGCAGGCAGGACACCACTGTGTCCGCTTTGAGATGCCATGCATCGTGGAGGTACCTGATGGTGTGGAAGGCAATTCTGTGACACCAGCAGCACACAGGCTTGCTGGCAGTTGGTTAAGTGGCATGGCTGGTGGAGCCTCATGTGATATGGCAGCAGGCTCAGTATTTGCTTACACAAAGACTAGTGGGAATGTGGAGGTGGAGAAGGAATAGCTTCTCTTGAGTTTGTCTATGGGCTTCCATCCTCTCGATTGAAAACAAGCTTCTGACATGAAAATGGATGGCTCCTAATGCTGTTTTAGCCTATGGCACCATGCAGCTGGTAGGCTGTCCTAAAGGAAATAGTTGGTTTTACACAAAGCAATCTACATCTGGATTTCCTCTCATTTTCATTGTGAGACTGGAACTGAACAAACTCTGTGCATGAAAAATAATGCATTCGTCATGATTATTTTGACATTTTTTTCTTTTATTATTAATTTCAGGACACTGTTTTATATTCATGTATGGTAAAAAGAAATCAGAGCTTAAAAATAATTTTCAGGGTTTAAATAAAATTAATTATCTGAGTTTAAATAAAATTAATTGCCTGTTAGAAAGTGACAGAAGCCAAGGAATTCTGTTCCTCATTCTTCCCCTTTTTCAGCTGTTTCAACCTCAACTGGCATGGTGCTTAAGGTCTTACCCGGCAAACTATGCCTGGGAAAGGTCTGCCACAAAAGGTCTTCCCTTCCCCAGTACACGTTTATACAATTGCCACATAAAAAAGGCTAAAAAAGTTTCCATGGTTTTAACAAAACTCTTTAGCTTTGGACAGTTTCTTCATTCTGCATTGTCAGCATTTTCTGAGCTGTGTTTCCCCTTTACCCCTAGTAAATTTAAAAATTAACATGGCTTAGATGGGGGTCATTCATCCATGCAATCCATAGCAAAGATTCATTAGGACTTTTGGTGTAACTTCATCATAGAAATGACAAGGGCAAAATTTAGTTCAGCTTCCAATTCTTTCAGAATCTCGCATTTTTAAGAGGGGAAAAGAAACTTAGCAGTAAAAGATCTGTTTATTGTTTTCTCTCCTGCTTTCTGCAATATCTGCATATATAGCGGCATGCTTGCCATATACCTTTAGCTAAAAAGTACCATGAATTTTCTATGCAGGGTACTTTTCACCGCTCTGTGGTGGCTGTGAGTCCAGGTAGGTGCCTTTATTTTGCTCTCCTGCACCGAGGCAAATCTGCAGGGGTTTGTTTCCCTGAAGCGCCTCTGGTTTTAGATGAGCGTAGCTGAATATTGAATCTGCCCCACTGTCTCCTCAGTGCGAAGACTCTGAAATGGATTTGTGAGTCTCAAATCAGTCCCTGGGGCATCCTAGTCCACACTGTAAAACCACCATATGGAAATTGTCACCGTTAAACGAGTTGCTCTGGAAGGAGGGAGAACAGGGTTGGAATTAGAAGCGACTCGGCACTCATGCTGGGTTTCAGATAGGGTTGCCCTTCCAGTTCAGAGGTCACAGAAATGGAGGGGAGGGGATCGTATGGCTGCCATATGGACTGCGTGTGGCAGATGGGGAAGTCGGCTGTGTTACTCCCACATTCTGCAGAAAAACAGAAATAAAAAAAATGAAACATAAAACCCAAGCCTCTTTCCATTCAGCCATTGGAATGGGGTGGAAGAGGAGAGCTGGCCCTCCTTTCAGAGTATTTCTGTGATAATTCATTAGCTGCTGTCCCCCATTTTTCATCTCTTCAGGGAAGTCTGCCGAGAATTTATTGCTGAGCCGTTAATGAATTTTTAAACTGTCAGGGAGTAATGTAAATAAGTGGGATCCCAGATTGTTACACAGCCATTATCAGGTCAAAATGCACGCACAAGAACTGTTGCTTCAAGCAGAGGGTAAATCTTCACATAGAGCTGCACAAAGGACAGAGCCCCCTCACAGAAATGCCTGCACGGCCCCAGTCAGCCAGGGTCCAGCTGGGGGGGTGAAGCAGCGTCCTCTGCGGAGAACATCTTAATCTTTCAGCTAGACCTCTACAATAGGCTTTTGTGACTTTCTTGGAGCAGAAGGAAAAGCAAAGTTTAATGCTCCTGGCCTTGGCTTTTCCTTCCGCTGCCCAGGAAGGCAAGGTTTAGTTACAGACAGTGTGGTTTGGCACAGAGACCTCTGGAGCACCAGTGTCCATGGTCAGCACCGACCACTGTCGCTAGCTGCTAGTTTGGAACGGATTTTTGGAAAGGGTGAGGGCACTCAGTCCTTGCTGAGAGGAACAGGGGAAGGAGGAAGCAATATGTTTACAGGTAGGAGCAAGGACTCTCGTCTCATCAGACATTTCGAACTGCCTGACCTCCCATCCACACAGCAGATAGTGTTTCACAGGTACCATGATTCTTAAGCATAGTTAAGTGTACTCCTACTGAGACAGACAGGTGCTTGAGCAATTGTCCCAGAGCTGTATCCCTGAAACCAGCCCTTTTTATCTGAGAAGGCAGCTTGGTGTTCCCCGGCTGCTAGGGCATCTCACCGGATGCATCTGCTACACCTATGGCTTCATTTTGTCCTTGTGGATTAACTGTAGTGAATAGGAAGACTATTTTGTGACAGCTGCAACAAATGAGTAGGAAGGTTTTTAGTGACTGTTAATTTCTGACTTTAAATTTAATTAAAAACCTGAGCCTTTTCAATAGAGCTAGTTATTGCCTTTGCAATCATAGAAAAAAATAAAGCAGCTCATTTAATGATGGGACCAATTTTAGGAAAACTTGTGGTAGGGCTTGATTAGTCCAGCACAAAGGGTTTATTTGTTTGCTTTTTACTTGACAGAAGAGATAAGGAAAAAAAAAACAAAACACAACCTTTCCCATTGCAAAATAGATGATCATGCATGAAGACCAGACATGTTAAATATCACAAGCAAGGACTCTTGTGCTAGGTGCCTGAAGTCCAAAGAAAAGACTCACATTAATGTCAATGTGCTTTGGATCATTAGCTCTTAAACCTCTAACGATGTTTCCTAATGACCCTACTGTTCTTCCTCCTCCATCAGACTTTCTCTAACCTGCAGGAGCTGTGCTAACTTTTCAGGGTTTTGCTGTAAGAGAACCTTTGAAAAAATATGTAAGTATCCCAGTAATATATAAGAGACATTACCCATTGGGAGTCTGGAATGTAATTTATAGGAGGTTGTATCCACAATATTCATTATGTGAAGGCTCAAGTTCTTATTCATTTTTTATTTCATTCATTTATTCAGCTACAGGGACAAGAATAATAATAAAAAAAGAACACCTGTCCCAAGATTAAGACAACTTACCATTAATTTAAAACTGCAATACAGATGCTGGTTACAAAATCAGCACCTCCCTCCTTCCCTCACACGCACACTTACATATACTAATCAGCAGTCAGCATTTTCTCTTGGCCAGGTCCAAGGCTGGGGCAGACCGGCATCGTGATGTCTTCAGCTTTCCCTGGGTGAGGTTTGGCACCAATGGACTTTGCTCTGCACCAACGGAGATCTCCTTTTCTACAAAGCCAGAGCATACTCGGACTTTGGTTTGAGCCTGACCATACATCTCCCAGTACCCTTCTCAAGGTCCAGAGAAGGATGTCCTGGGTGATCCCAGCATCTGTTCACCCTCCATGGGGACCACAAAGACTTTTGCAGTGTCAGCACAAAGTAGATTTGAAACACCCATTCTGTATTTATTGGCTTTGTGAGCACCATATGTGTGTTTGTATTTCTCTCTGAAGCTAAGGGCAAGCAGGGCCCCACCTTGCAGCCCCCATATGGAGATCAGAGATAACCCTGCCCACAGTCTGCAGGCAGGGATACAGCCCAAGGAGTTTTTGGTCAGTCACTTTTTATGCTTGCACCAGGATGATGTGAACCACCTCTTCGAGAAATTGTGCTCGATTTAATAAGAGGGAGCAGAAAGTGACCCTCCAGGCTGGCTGTTACTTCAGGAGCATAGGAAAAACTCACAAGACATGTTCAGGATGTGGGAAATGGGTACTTTCCATGAAAGACATGTGCCAGTGAGTACTCAAGCTATTCAGAAGCCTGCAAGCCTAGCTTAGTGTTTTCTGATGGATCCTAGAATATGGTCCTACCCATAGTACAGAAGTTGCCAGGTCTTTCCCATTTGGGAATAATCTCTGGCCTCCTCACTGCCCACCTGTTCTCTTCATACATCTGTGTCACACAAAGAGCACCAGAAGCACCCTGGTCTGCCTTGCTGCCTTCTGACGCTGTGGCTGCTTCAATTTAGCCAGGGAACCAGAATTTCTCAGCCCATGACTTGGAGAAAGCATGCAGCATGGCAGCACCAAGGGAGACCCAGGGAACCCTCCTGGAGGAAAACACTCTACGGTATGTGAGTCTGCAGGAACCATTTCCCTTGGGCAGCCTGAGTGCTTGCAGCCAGGACAGTAACCCTGGTGAGCATTGGCTACAGCCAGCTCCAAGCAGCTGAGCAACCTGTGCCAGAAGAGCCCCAATACGTGGGAAGAATTGCCCTCCAGAGGTTCTTTTCTCTCTCTCTGATGAGTGAGCTGGGAGCCTGGACAGCTAGCTTGGATCTGGGCCTTTAAAGAACCATTAAACACATACAATTCAGCGAGGTGACTCCTCCGTAAATCTCCAGAAGCTCAGCCTGGAAAATGGATGGGAATTCTCCCTCTTAGGATCATCTGTCCTCCCTCTCCGAGTTCTTGGTTGGGCACTGCAGGAATCATTGTGCAATCAATATTATTAATACTAGCAAACTGACTCTGTCTCTAAATATGCACACACTGGCAAAACAAATCGAAACAGCAAAAAGAGGTCTTTGTGGTAACACAACTTCAAAGCTGAGGTTGTAATCACACAGAAGCTGAGGAATGCAAATGTGTAGTAATCAGAGTACTGTAACTCATCCATCCAAACGTTAATAGTATTTTCTCACCATATATTACATTAGCATTAATGGCTTAGGTTCAAATTCTGCACTGTTTTCTACAATTATGACTCATTTTTCAGCTAAGGGGACTAGCCATGGTAATCAGCATCTCAGGAGCAGGATTTTTAAGGGCTTACGTGAGCATGTCACGTGTGTGTGTGTGTGTGTGTGTGTGTGTGTGTGTGTGTGTGTGTGTGTGAGATCCTCCCTTTAATAACTTTTGAAACCCTCTGGCCAAAGCCAAAAAACCAGTAGCATGGTAGAGATTGCTTAGGTAATGCAGTTCCTATGATGCCTGTGAAAACAGGCAGTTGTGAAGAGACCCACCGCTGGACAGGATACTGTGCTGCTGAATATGCTCAGCCACTGCTAGCCATTGGAGACCACACACCAGAGAGAGCACCTGTCTAAACCAGGAGAGAAACACCACTCATTCTGGACCCAAAGCCTGGAGCACAGACCCATACACTGTGCTCCTCTCCATGCCCAGGTCCTCAGAACTGCTTGTTAATTGAACCGTGTCTTAAAGGAAGTGAGAAAACACATCACAGCACGTATCTTGATGTGTTGCATTCTGCAGGTATCCTAAAAGAAAGGCAAAACAAGCACATGGGTTGCTTTCGGTGTCCAGCCTGGCGGCTGCCCGTCCAAACACAGATAGTGGCACTAAGGTCTGGTGCACCCTGGCTCCCACACCACTGTCTGCATGGGGCTTATCTGAAGAATAAGAATAAGAATAAGAATAAGAATAAGAATAAGAATAAGAATAAGAATAAGAATAAGAATAAGAATAAGAATAAGAATAATATATATAGTAATAACAGCCAGCAGTGCCCCGATAAATGGGATTCATGTGGCAAGCAGTGGCCTAGGCAGCCCCTTGGCTTTAGATCATTCAAGAAAATTGTACTTCATCACGCTTTCTCCACCTTGATGTCCTTTATGCACGGGTAAAGTACACATGAAGAGTAAACTTTCAA
Organism: Heliornis fulica; assembly: GCA_013399135.1. Classification (NCBI taxonomy): domain Eukaryota; kingdom Metazoa; phylum Chordata; class Aves; order Gruiformes; family Heliornithidae; genus Heliornis; species Heliornis fulica. Next base: position 99,717 of record VXBZ01002981.1, read on the forward strand.
GCCAGTATGATTTTAGTCATCGGAAAATACAATGATAAATACCATGGGTTTCCATTCTAAGGGTTGCCTGAATAGACTTGCTTTCCCTAAGTTAAAAAAGGAATGCAGTATAAAAGCATGAATAATTCTGTCTTGTGGCTGCAGTGATTAGTAAGTTGCTATAACCCAGAGAGAATTGTCTTTATTTTATTAGAAACAGTCCTAGAAATTACGTTTATTTCTATCTTGATAAAACCAAGTCTGTCTCCAATCCCATTCCTTCCCTTCCCACGTAAAGCTCAGGAGCATCTGTGCTGGAGAGTTTGGCTGATGCTTGTTCTTTTTCATTCTGCATCTCTGCTGCACCTTGCATTTGTAAATCTCTGAGCACTTAGAGCTAACACCCACAACACTGGGAAGATCCCTGTGTGGTGAGGGCATTTCAGCATCTCTGCCTCAGAGGTGGCTGAAATTCAATGTGACAAGGAGAAGTGGCGTGGCTTGTCCCCGAGTCAGCAGCTGACAGAACCAAGAATAGACTACAGGAGTCCCCATGCTGGGAGCCATGGTCTAGTCTGGGCCCTTCCTTTATCACTCTCCTCTGAACCCTCAGCAGAATGACCCAGCCCTTGAGATCTCAGCACGTGCCGATGGCCAATAAAAACAGAACAGCTCTGGCTTTGGTATTCATGGTTTTGTCAGTGACATTGAACTTTGAGCTGAACATCACCTGTTCTTTTCCCTAATCATCAGCTTACCTTTGCTTATATTCTTAGGTATGGAGGAGAGCAGATGGCAGGTCGCTGGGTTAATCTGCATCTAATCCATAGCACAGCCATGATGCTGAGCAGAAACCATGTTTCGCTCCCTGCCTCGAGTCGCTGTCCTGCCTGCTGGGTTGGGAAATCAGCCGGCTGAAGCACTTCCACCGCTTTTCCACTGCAGAGCGTGTGACAGCAAGGTTTCAGGTCTGAACGGGACCTAGTCTGTGTCCTAGACAGGATCCAAACTAGGTGAGATTTCTGTGGGCAGACAAGAATGTTTTCTTCTTTGCATTTTTAGTCAGCTGTACCCCAAGAAACACTTTCTAGCCTGCTGCTTTTTTCCAGAGCATTTGGAAAATGGAACAAGGTAGGCACCCCTACTCATAAGACTTTCTGATCTCTTTCCACCATGAGCCACTCCTGTTAGGGGGCCCAGTTTGCTCACACTTGCCCCCACTTTATTGGTGCCATTGAGGACAACTGTGCGACGGCAGTGCTTGGGTGCCGCAGGATGTTCTCTTTGTGCAAGCCTTTTGTATTTTGGCGAGTGTTCTCATCCTTTAACAAGCAGGCAGAGCCTAAATTACAAAAGTGCTCACTGCCTGCAGTGACAGCATCACATGCAGCGTGGGTGCCGTGTTTTACATGGTCACGTAAATAACATGGGGGTGGCATGAACCCTCACTCAGCCAGACATGTAACCCTCGCTTCTACCTCAGTCTCAGTTTGCTTTCCAAAGGCGAGGAGGTTTCTACAATCATGTGTTTGTTCATTCGACCTTCCTGTAACTTAGGAGCCCATTGGCAGATTTGTGCTGAGGGAGAGATGACACAAATATAATAAGACCACCCAAGTTTTTTCAGATCGGGCAGTTGAAGAGAGACTTTACTGAGTCCCCACTGAGGAAGAGGCCACTGAGTGACTCCAGCCATCACAGACACTGGTGAATCCACAGGGCTTTGCTTGCTATCAGGACCCACGCTGACAGCAAACCAGACCTTATCGCATCGCTCACGAAACAAACTTGTGCCCTAAATTCATGAGGCGCCTCTCCTATGAGATTTTTTAGGTTTGAGTGAATTTGTTCTCGCAGAGTAATTCTACCCTTGTGCAAGGGGTGAGGAGCACTGAGGCATCCCACTCCTACTTTGGGTTTGCTGGCTTGCACGACTTCTTTAATTGGGGAAGCCCTAATGTGGAGAGTTGTGGTGATTAAGTTCTCAGGCTCCTGTGGAAAGGGAAAGATGATACACATTTCTGACGGGTTTTTTGAGGGGGAGGGAGAAGAAACACCTCAGTCTTGGATCAACCTTAGAAAAAAATTAAAAAAAAAAAAAAGAAAAGCTGGATTCACTAATTCACTGAAGGTGGCCAGGGAAACATAGAAATGATTAAAAAAAATCCCTTAGGTCAATAACCAATCTGCCTTTGGAGAGACACAAGGGTTCAGTGGGTGTAAGTTTAATTAAGCCAGCCAAAAACTGAAGGGAAAATTAGAAACCATTTCCAACAATGCTTTACAAAACCTCCCCATTGAAACAGACACATTAATTGAATAGGAGCTGAGCTGTACTTTGATACATGAGCCCCAGCTCAGGGTGCCTCTCACTGCAGAAAGCAGCATTGTGAGGCTTCATTTAGGAGCAGCAATCTCTCACTGTTATCCTTTCCTCATTGGCAAACATCAGCTCCCTCCCTCCCACTTTTTTTTTTTTTACTCTTCTCCCTTCAATTAAATGTTTAATTAAAGTAGCACGAGTCCCTTTCATTCGGAAAAGTAATTGAGGACACTAAGCGTGTAAAAAAGAGTCTGAGAAGCGAGCAGGAGCGCACGCAGCACAGTGTCGGCAAGGCCTGCAGGAAGGTAGCTCTTCATTTGCTTTGGTGCCACATCAAATTGCGGTGATGGTGAGGTGATACAGCTGCAGGAATATCTGGAAGGAGCTGATAAACATGGGGTTGGTTGGGTCTGAAACGTGTGTCCACTTGGGTTTGTTGGGTTTTTTTGACCCTGAATGGTCATCTCAGTGCAGCTGAGGTAGAAAAGTGACGTTCACAGAGACCTGTTTTTTGTTAAGTTTTCATACAGCGATTCAGCAGAGCTTTGGGTTGCCTGATAAGTGGACTGGTGCCCAGGAAAGGATTTTCTGACGTATCTTGTAGATAGGTCTTTTTTCAGGTTACATGATGGCTCGTCACCCTGACATGTTTCAGGACCAGCAAAGGCTTCTGCTCTGGCTTCACCGTTCTTCTTCCCAATATCTTTATGAGACCTTGGCAGAAACATATATATACGCAGATTGGCTGTGCAGCCCATTCTCAGCTGTTGACTCAAAGGTGTCCCAGTTAACGCTGACAGGTTTTTTGTACCTCAAGCAGCCTTAAAAGTAGAGCACAGGAATTCCTGCTTTTCTGGGAATGGCAGAAAATTCCCAGAGTTTCAGCTTTTAATGCCTGCTGAATTTTCTGCGCTGATAGTATTACATCTTTCTTCACACATTTTTAATAGAAAATACTTGAGTTTGTATCTTTTTCTTGCCATCTTTAATCGTTGATGAGCATCTCTGACACAGCCATGCACACTGAAAGATTTCTGCCCCCTGAACGGGAAATTACTCTTTATAGCTTCTGCTGGTTTTACATGTTATTCCCAACCCAGATGAAAGTTTCTGTAGTACACAGCCTTGATTGATTGAGGCCAGGAACAAGCCAGATTGATTCATTACTAGAGCAGTATATGTACGTGTCTGATTGATAAGGGAGAGCTTGGAAATGAACCCAGGTCAACAGTCAAGCCCAGGGCTGATCTAGAAGAGCAAGCATAAAGGTTGATGGACCAAGTCCCTTCTTTGCACACTTTGTCTTGGTGTCCAGCCTTCTGGCACCATGGCCAGCTTCCCATGTGCACCAGGGGGAATGTTGCTATGGAGGTGGGTGAGTTTGCTCCACAGGTTTCTCTGGCTGATCATTGGAAAGATGGACTGGGCTAAAACTGGCAGTTTCTAGCACTCGGTGTTCACAGTACAGCTGGCCAGAAATTTTCTGGCATTGCAAAATCTAATACACTGACATTGAAAGACACTGGAAACATGTCCATTTTGATGAGATCCTTCAAGAAACCAGATGATGCAGGATGGTATCCTCCCTGCCAAGCAAGTTTTGAAAGTTTCTTTACTTCCTGGCAGGCTGATGGGGAGATGGCAAGCAAGGAAGGGAGGCTGCCAAGCCCCTGTTTGCTGTGTCCCTGGCAGCTGAGCTTCCCAAGACTTCCCAGGGCTTCCTGACTGCTGGGCTTCCTGGTCAACCACTGAGTCCTAGGCATGCACTGAAAGCAAGTGGGTGTCCAGCCTTCTCTGTGTAGTCTCTTCAGTCTTTGGGGAGTTCCTTACTCAGCAGGAGACACACAGGTTCCCGTCTTTATACATTTTCCTTCTCTTTTTGGAATCAAATGTAATTGACTCTTGTCTCCTTGGCTGGGTTTTTTGCTTCCTTGTTTCCTTGGCTTTTTAATTCAGAATTTCATGGAACACAGGAAGAGCAGTTTTGAGTCACCCCTTAAGCAATAAAATTTTGTCAGGGGAGACTGGACATCTTCCAGTTTTTTTTTTGGCCTCCTGCAATGCCTCTCCTTCTTGGATCAAGCATAAAAGAGGTTTGGAATCAAAGATCTAAGGTAGCACTGGATGCAACGTGTATTTTGCTGGTGTTTATTCCCTGTAGCCTCCAACCTTTCAGAAAACCTTTTCAGTTGATAAGGTACCTGATGATCTTTTCTCCTTTTGTTGTTTGGGGTTTTTTTTCAGACATCACTAAGATGACTTGGCCTCCAAAGGGCAGCAGATGGGAATCAAACAATCTGTAGGACAACGATGTCCCGGTGCCTCAAAGCCCTGCCTTGCCTCTGCCAGGCACTGCCGTGCAGGGACACCTCATCCACCCTGGCTCCAGGGAGCAGGTAGCTGCAACCATGCGGCTCTGCAGAGGTTGAGAAGAGGCACGAGATGTGAGCTTTCCCAGATCAACCTCTCCAAGGACCTGAAAGCTGTCCTTGTGTTACCCTGCTCTCAGCATGGCAGATACACCCCCAGCTTGAAGTTGCTTGGGGCAAGGCCATACTCATGTGACTATCGTGCTATAAGAAGAAGCTTCTCACAGGTAGTGTTCCAGACCACTGCTCACATGTACTTTCCAGGCTATTTATTATGGATCAGTTAGTGGATTTTGAGGATTTTAGATCAGGAGAAGTATTTGCAGGCAGTTCTGAGGCATTCCCATGTCAGACGCACACACACAGTTCAAAGGTCATCACCCAAGGGATGGAAAGGGAGGCTGAAGAGGGGAATGAAAGGCCAGCTTCCCCAGGCTAAGCTGTGAGACAGAGCATCTTGGAACAGAGTCAAGACTCGCTGGAGATGTCAGCAGGATCTCCCCTTCAGTAAACCCTTAGGGGTCATTAGGTGATGTGTCTTTCTTGGCACAGCTGCAAATATGGTCGATTGGCTCTGTTTTGCTCCCCAAGCATTGTTTTCCCACTGACTTCAGTGTTGATCTAACATAATGGTTGCATCTCATTCCCACCCTGAAACAAGGCATAATCTGAGGGAGGCCTGTTTTTCATTAGCGTTGAACTTGCAGCACAGGAACTTTCTCTGACGCAGTTCACAAGGGGGTGAGGAGGTGGGGGGGGGGGTTCGTTATTACCTCTGTTTCCTCTGCTTCTGCCAGAGCGTGGGCTTCTCCACCGAGCTCTGCCATCTCTCCCAGGGGCCAGCAACTAATTCCTCCGTACTGCTGCACACCAGAGCCTCTCTTTCGAAGAGACTTCCAATCATGACAAATTATCTGTGCTGATTTTGTGACATGAACTGTTACCCATTAGGGAATGAGCTGACACCAATAAATTCATTTCACTTACAACTTCACACTGTGCACGGATTGAAGCTGTAGAGGTGAAAGACATAAATTTACCAGGTGGGCAGACACGCAGCTTCCCCCTCAGACTGTGCGCTTCACCTTTGCTACACGCGCTGCTTCGGCTGGGCCAGCCCAGCATTTATTTTCCACAGCGCAGGTCTCTGCTGCCTCGCGCGCAGCCCGTGTGGTTTACACTTGCCTTGAGTAGCTGTGTAAATAGCCTCGCTGCAGAACACGCTGCTGGTTGTGCCTTCGCCAAAGCAAAAACGCTTCAAACCCCAACGTGGCCCTTTTGCTTTACGAGACGAGAACAGTTAGAGTTTGCGTAGCATCTTCTGACTTCCAGGCTACGCGGAGTCAGTCATTAATGAATCTTCCCCGTGCCCTGATGGGGCAAGTGAGTGAGTATTATTTATTAGGCAGAAAGGAGTTCCCATATGTACGGATCTCTGTCTTACTCGTTGTGATGGTATATTCATCCAACCGTTCCAGCAGATAAGGCTCTCCTTCTCCCCAAACACTCTGTCAGTCAAGTGGCTGAAAGTTTCACTCGTTTACCCAAATGAAAATCTCAGAGTCCTCTGGCCAAACAGAAACTTCCAAGTGTTTAGTTAAAAGCCTCTTGTCATGTAATTCTGCAGAGGCAAGACTGGAGAAAAGAGAAATAAAATCAGGCAAAAACAAAAAAAGAGAAACCTTTCCCAAAAGGGGCAGACACAAGTAAACACAAAGGCAGAGAGGAATGTAGTTGTCTGTGTGTCCCCAGGCTCCTGAGAACTCTTGACAAAGATGGGGGATCCTGTTAGGTTGTGCGTTGCAGACACTGGGTGAAGGTGGTCCTCAGCCTGGAGCACTTGCTGACCTTGCCCCCACACCCCACCCCAATCCCCACCTGCATGTTTTGAACATTTTCTGTTCAGAAATAAAGCTTCCAGGACATAATATGAAATAAGGGGGCTTGAGAACGAGGTCTCTCTCCTTTTCTTACATACAGCTGTAGGAGGATTAGATCTGGTCATGGGTGACTGGTCCATAAACAGATATTACGGGGAAAGAAGAGACAGGGATGTGCTCTTCAGCATCCTTAGCACTCCTATAGGTGTGGGTGTCAGGGTGAAGGGAACAGGGTCACAGAGAGTGGCTGGGCTCACATGCTCTCCTCAAATTGCTTCTCTTATGACAGAGCACTGGGCATGATGAGCACTGGGCTCATCTGACCCAGCAGGGCATTTCTTGTGTTCTTATGTTAAAAAGGAAGGCTGGAAACAGCCTCCAGAAGCCATAGGAGGGAACTTTGCTGGGTCTTCCTAGTACAGTAGGCATGGGAAACACCTTCGGGGTTGCTGCTGGCTGGGCTGCTATCCTTCTGCTTTCATCCAGCAATCACATGTTTTCCCATCCCTCAGAGGAGTTGGGCTTACCCCCAGCCACAGCAGACAAAGGTCACATTTCTAGCAAAAGCACAGGAGAACCTGGAAAGAGATAGTGGCTGGGTACTGAGTCTGGTCAGGAAAGAGTCTCTGTTTTCCTCACTTTCTTATCTTCAGTTTTGTTTTGTTTTGTTTTGTTATTTTTACCTTTGAGTGAAACAAAAGTACCGTGATTTGGGGGTAGTGTCTAAATGCATGACAGAAGTTGTTGCTTAGAAGCTTTATTCCTCTCTTCACTTATATAGTCTGTGCTCTCTGCTTGAACTTTATTAATTCAATGAACCAAACCTTATTTTTGGTAAGCATCCTCTTGACCTCTCTGTAACTGCAAGAAGCTCTTCACTGTAAACATTGTCTTTCTCTCCAGTCATAGCTTGTCATCTCCACAGAAGAGAGATTGTGGTCACCTCTCTGCCTGGAAAGTGTTTATCCTGCTGTCGTAAATAAGCAGGACAGGCTGAGAATGGATAAGGTGGTCAGGAGGATCTCTGGTGGAGAGATCAGACCCCAAGCACTGAATAGCAGTTTCCCCAAAGCCTTTCTGTTGCACATGAAAGGAAGAACCACGTTTTGGCTCCTTCCATCCTCACTCCCCATGCAGGAGCAGGACCCCAGCCCTTGCTTTGGGTTACTGTGATACCCTCTCCTCCAGGCACCACTAAGTCAGTCATGAAGGAGAAGGGGAAGGCAAAGGGGAAGGCATGGTGTCAGGGAGTTTGCATGCCCTCATCCATTAGAGCATGGCAAAACTTGTCTTGGGATGACCTGCTCCTATAAGCAAACACAGCAGTCCCGTCAGGCTCTGCTGCTGCTGCTTCACTGGCACCAAAGGCATGGTTTTACTTCATGCCCATTAAAAACAAAGGCAAGCCAGCAGACCAGGCTGCATCAGTAGAAGCATGACCAGCAGATCAAGGGAGGGGATTCTGCCCTTCTGCTCTGCTCACATGAGACCCCACCTGGAATACTGCATCCAGCTCTGTATGAGAAAGACATGGAGCTGATGGAGTGAGTCCAGAGGAGGCCATGGAGATGATCAGGGGGCTGGAGCACCTCTCCTGTGGAGACAAGCTGAGAGAGTTGGGTTTGTTCAGTCTAAGGAAGTCTCTGGGGAGACCTTACTGAAGCCTTCCAGCACCTAAAGTGGGAGGATACAAGAAAGCTCATGAGGGGAGTCTATATCTGGGGGTGTAGTGACAGGCCATGAGGAAATGGTAAACTCAAAGAGAGCAGGTTTAGGTTAGGCATTAGGAAGAAATTCTTCCCTGTGAAGGTGGTTAGGCCCTGTCACAGGCTTCCCAGAGAAGCTGTGGCTGCCCCCTCCCTGGCAGTGTCCAAGGCCAAGTTGGATGGGGCTTTGGGCAGCCTGGTCTGGTGGAGAGTGTCCCTGCCCATGGCAGGTGGTTGGAACTAGATGGGCTTTGAGGTCCCTCCCAGAATCACAGAATGACTAGTTTGGAAAAGACCTTTAATTGAGTCCAACTGTACTTGTCCTCTCCTAAACCATATCCCTGAGCACCTCATCTACCCATCTGTTAAATACATCCAGGGACGGTGACTCAACCACCTCCCTGGGCAGCCTGTTCTGCATGCAAAAACTCTTTCAGTGAAGAATTTCTCCCAACCCAAATCAGTCTGTGATTCTATAAAAATCCTTTCCCAAGCCTCCCTAGCACTCAAACCAGGAGTGCAGGGCTACTGGTAAAGACCTTTCCTGAAATCAGCATGTGGGGCAGCCAGGGAATTGGTCCTGGGCATTGCCAGCCCTGCTGCTGCTTTCCCCTCTATCCTCCCACCTGCACTGACACTCCTCACTGCCAACTGCCCCTTCCCCAGCCCCAGCCAGTCTGATTTCAGGATCAGAGCCAGGAACCCTTTATGTGTGAGAGGTCACCTGGGAGAGGGCAGAAAGCAAGGAAATCCAGGTTCCTTCAAGACAGCAGCAGCAGGCAGGACCTGTTCATATTGAATCTCCAGCGCATGAAGAATTACACTCCAGTTTGATTGTTTTATAAAACTCTGTTCCAGCACCTGTCCAGAGCCATGATCACATCTTCTTCGGTCATGTGGCCAAATGCTTTTGAGTTTTAATCATTTGATCAAATGCCCTAGTGAAACAGCCATTTGTTCAGATGATTGAAAGTTTGTCATTTGACCAAATTACTAGCCTGGCAGGATGACTAACGGGTTATGCCACAATGTCAAATTCCATTAATGTCACACAAGAAAGACAGGTGAGGAATGTAAGGGTTAAGGGAGGAAGTGTGTAGAAGTGTTTATTCCCTCACTATGTACCCACACACATACACAAGTGTGGTCCCAAGGGTGGGAAATCTCTAGGACGGCTCCATATCACTTGAGTGGGTAGGTGGCTGCAGAGGGTCCATGAGGACAACCATCAAAACTTGGGGAGAACATTTTATGTCACCGAAGGATCACAGAGCTGCTGGGTCAGAGGAGAAAACTGGAACTGGAGTGTTGTCTTGGACTTCAGATGACTGCTGCCACTGCTGGAGAAGAAAACTTGGCCAAACCATCAGCCATTGCAGCTCGGTGAGAGTCCCATGCACTTCTTGTGCCACTGGTTTTACAGCCTGGACCAGTTGGGGACACTTGTATAATTTCCTTGTGTTCCTTCGCTTTCATGTGTTCTGAGCTGCACTTCTCAGATGGGAGGAAGAAAGACTAAAACATAACAGCTGGAAGAAGTGAGAACTGACAGCAGCCATATAAGGGGGTATTAACCTTTCATAAACCTGCTCTCTGGCCTGTGACTGAAACCAGGGAATAGATATCATTCTTCTAGCAGGTCTTCTGCGTGTAACGCGGCTGTTCTGGCACATGCTGGTTTCCTGTGAATTGCAGTTACATTCAGAAGGTGTTAGCACAGAGGTGAGATAGATTTTGCTAATGTTAAAGAAGAAGCAGACCTCAAGCGAGAGGCCAGGATTGAGGAATCAACTTTCCCTCACCTTTCCAGAAGGGTTTGCCATGGACACTCCTGGTGAGGGATGCCCTGATGAAATCAATCCCCCCTGCTGTGGCCCTGTCCCCAGGTGGGCGTGTGGGTGCTGCAGTGTGACTGACAGTCCCAGACCTCTGAGGGTGCCAGCAGGGTGAGGTGCTGGGTCTGATTTGTGCCCTTTCCTTCCAAGCCAGCCCAAGCCAGAGATGTGTGGGGCTTGGTGTGCCACCACTTCTCATGCAGTTAGGTGCTCATACATCTTGATACCGGAGCCACACGGGTGCAGAGGGTGAGCCCTGCACTGACTCCAACACAATGATAAGAGCCTGATTATCTGACTCGAACTTTTCAGACAGAGCACATGCGGGGCCAGGACACAGCACAAGTCAAAGCGTGAGCATGAGTGTGAGCATGAGTGTGAGCATGAGCATGAGTGTGCCTGTGCGTGAGCATGTGAATGCACGTGAGCAAGATCTCTGCCTCTTCAGGCCAGCTCTGGCCCAGGCAGAGACCTCTCCCTTGCAGAATGAGACATCGTCTCGCTGTGAAGGCAAATGATGACACGGGTGATTGCTGCTGTCATTTCCAGGACAGCTTCTTTCTCTTTGTGACTCAGACCAGAGCAGCACATCTGATGGGCGCAGCAGTGCGATGCACCCAGGAGCCCTCTGCCCTGCCGATGGAGCTGCCAGCATGAATTGTGTGGTCCAGTGCAGTGCCATGCCAGCTCACAGTGTCGCAGCACAGGCAGGCACAGGTTGGTGACTTGGTTCTATCCATGCCAGGCCATGCAGCCACAGAGCCTTTCCTCTGCTTGTGGTGTGAGCTGGAACACTTGAAAGCCATCAGGTCAGTATGGTTCTTGCAGCCGTCTCTCATTCCCATCCTCAGCCATCCACTCAGATAAAGGCGATCTGAGCTCCAGCCTATCCCCTCTGTTCCCTTTCCACTTCTTCCAGTCAGCATATGCACCTCTCCATTTAATACGGAGCTTTCTGCCTCCTGGCTCAGTCCTCTCAGGCTGCATGAGTCAGCTTCCACAGCTGACTCCAGAGCTTATAGTATTAAGAGAGGAGCTATGTATCCTTTGCACACCTAGCTGTCTGTGAGAACTCTGTGTACTGGGCCTGCAAAATTATGCACACCCAACGATGGAGAAAGCTGGCGTTACGAAGACCAGTCATACAGAGATTGCCAGTTTGGCCTCAGCTTGAGGTAAATGTCTCAAGCAAGCCCATTACGTATTCTGTGTATACACAATGGGTTTGATTTGAGATGTATTTATGCTCAAGAATATTATGTATTCTCTTTATACATCATGCAAGGTTAATTTTTTTTTAAATTTGTATTTGCTTTTTATCATACAGACATACAAACGATTTATGGCCAAACCTGCTGAATCTATTTGAAAATGCCAATTTATTCTTGATTAACTCCAGAAGTGCTGGAGACCACTAATTCCCTCATTGCTACTGATGTATTTTGGAGCCAGGCTCTGAAAAAATTAAGCTAAACTCTTCCAGAAGAGACTGAGAATCTAGATTTGGCCTATTATAAACAGGGTCGATGTAAAAATTCCAACTTTATATTGCAACTGATTGGGGCCATTTAGATTTATAGTTGTGATTTGGACCGGTCCCTAATCAATTCCTAGATAGTACTTTTTCATCAGTTGATCTGACAGCAGGAAGAAGGTCAGGATCATAAATTCCCCTTTCTTGACTGCAGGGAGTGGAGGTGGGAAGTGTCCCTCCCACCCCACCCCCCCACCCCAAGTGAGCACAAGAGCCATGATCAGGGTCCAGGGGCTGTTTGAGCATCAAATCCAGACATCCATCCCCCCTGGAAGCAATGGGTGCCTGACGTCTCCCACCCCATCCCTACAGATGAGCCCAGCTTGCCTGACCCAGAGTGGGTCAGCTGGGAAGAGGATGTCAGCCTGAGATGTCCCAGTACTCCCTCATCCAATATACATCTCCTGTTTGTGCCCCTTCCCATATTCTTTACCATGGCCTCTCGTGCTCCCAAAAACTCTGAGCTAAGCCAGGCTGAGTTGTCCTTTGAGGAAGAGCTCAAGCAGAGAGAACACTGCTGTTAGCATGCGAGGCCTGAGGTCCTCAACAAGGTGCCCTGAAGTTAGACACTCACCACTATATTTAGCTGTCTGCATAAGCCATCTGATTTTCAGCACTGTGGATTTTTGTTTCTAAGTTTTCACACGCTTAGCTGACACCATGTAGGTGGGTCTGAGCTGCAAAGTGCTCAGGTTTGGACACAGTCCAAAGAAAGACACTAAGTAGAGAAGAGGTGACTGCCTTTCACTCCTGGGCCACGTCCACAGCTCTCCCCCACATGCCCAGTGCTGTGTAGCCTCCAGAGGTAAGCTCTGTCCCTCACAGCCACCTCTAGCTCCTGAAACTAAAGTCTTCCGGAGGAAGCAAACCCGCAACTTTAGACTTCACAATGTCTTCATGGCAGCACGGTACAATTCTGCCCAGCTTATCAAAACCACAGCTACTATTTGATGTAACAATAGCATTTATCTGTCACATTCAGCATTGTGTAATGTATCGGTGAAGGAGTGCTCCCACAGAACAGCTCAGCACTCAGCTCAGTGCAAAAGCTGTGGGAGGGTATGAATTATTATGAGTATTTTTAATCAAGTAACAGATAGAGTTGATGCAGTCAGGGTTTTCATAGAAGCTCAAGCTCCCGATAAATATGTCACAATCTGTGATAACTTTGCCAAGTCCTTTAATATCCTACGGCTCCAGTCGCTGCCGTCTGACTTCTGCAGAATGTGGAACAGAAGAGCAAATGTCAGTAAAATTCCTTTGTCTGTTCCAGATCAGCATATCATCTGCCTCAAAGGTAAATACTCGCCAGCTCCTTCCCCTCTGGTGGTTGCAGAAAAGGGTCTTTGTTTACCTTGTTCTTATCAGAAGGTTTTACCCAAGAAAAAGGCCTCTCCCATCTGATTTTTGGAAGGGATTTAGAGCCCACTCACTTCAGGTGGGTGGCAAGGTTCCTGCATCCACTGGTGACAGAGCTTATGTCTTCCATCATCTCAGCTTCACTGGCAGAAGTTTTTGCTACTTTGCCAGGTCTGCATCGCATCTCAAACACTGAGCTCCCAAAACAATGGTACAGCATCTCACTTCCTCAGAGCCAGCCTGAGCATCCCTCAGCCCTGCAGCACCAGGAGGTGATCACCCTGTGCCACAAAAGCAGAGAAGGCAGGTTGCAGGGTGGAGAGAACAGTGCTCGTGTGGACAAAGGTTTGGGAAAATTTGGGAAGATGATCCCCTACACTAGAAGGACCTCTGGGTGAAATGTGGGGGGTGAGTATTTGTGGCTGTTTCCTTGCCTGGCGAACAGCAAGGGCAGAACTGCAAGGCTGGTTATCAGCCTCCTTGGACACCGAAGCATTCAGAAATGGATTTTGTTGATGTATATGAATCAAGACCTTTTCTTCGATGCAAAACCTGAAGTTGCCAAGAGAGATTTTGAATGAGTGATAGCTCAGGCTGGTTTTCTAGGTCACCATTACAGGCATCTCTGGGAAATGACACAGCACATGGCTGTTACCTGCCAAATGACCACTGTTTGGTCTTGGAAAGCATGGGGAATGGGTTTGGGTTGGAATTTCTGCAACTTTTCTTTTTTCTCTCTTCATTCATATTTCTTCAGACGTCTGCTGTAATACTACAGATGAGCAGCAGTATATATGGCCTGTAAGAGTAATGCAAAAAGTAGAGAAGGAGAAGAGGTGTTAAAAGTCACACAATCAGTCTGGAAGATCAACTGGAGAATGCATAATGAGCTTAGTTTAATCAATTATTACTTTTAAAGGACATGGAGGAGAGGGGAGATTGGGGAAATCTCCCAGGCATTGCAAATCTATGCTTGAGATCAGCCATTCAATGAAACACATGGTTTAAAAAAGCAGAAATCCTAAAACGCAACCTAAAACTCAGTACAACAAGGTTGGCATTCCAGGAAGAGCAAAATCTTCTGAATAATCAAGGCAAGGTGCAGGTAAACACTAAATTCATCCTCTGCTAGGGCCTTGTCAGCACAGAAACCCCGAAGGTGCTTCTGGGGAGAAAGGCTGGGAGTGGGGGAGAACTGCATGGTAAATATTACCCTAAACAAACATGACAACAGGGCCAGAATCAACACAGAAACTATCCACACACCTCGATGGAGAAAAAATATCCAAAAAGCAAACACAAAGACCCACCTCCATATAATCAGCCTGACCACAGACTCACTGTCCCGGGTTTTTTCCCTTCAGCACATGCCCTGAAGGTGCCCAGTTCTCCCCTGGAGCCTGGGCATCCCTGTGTACTCCAAGGTGAAGGGCTGGGTGGGGAACACGGCACCCATGCTGCCTGCAGCACAGCGAGGCACATCAGGGCTGTTGGTAGGACCCACGCCCGAACAGAGCTCAGGACCTGTCTCACCCACTGCCCAAAGAGCGAGCCCTGCAGCCAGTGCACCAAGCCTCATCTGTGCACACAGCCAGGATGGATCGGGCACGGGCGGGAGGGTGCTGCCGCCCCATCCACCAGCTATCTGCTCTCCTAAAGTCTGACCTGCTTTCAGAATAATCTTTTAAGTCTCTCTTTTTACCTTTTTATCTGTTGCTGTGATGAGCTCCAAAAGACTGAGCCTTCTGCTTGCCCTCCATTTGTTCAGTGTGCCGACCTAATCCTCTTTCAGGGGCTCTTGGGGCACAGCAGCCCAGTCTGCTCAGCCTCCGTCCCAAGGATCTTCCTCCACCGTGGGCAGGGAGATTAGTCCTGCAACATGAGGTCTGCCAGAGCCCTCCACTTGGCACGTTCCCGCCTGATTTTCCATGGCTGGCACCCTCTTCAAGGGAAATTTCCTTTGACGCTTCCACCGAGGGAGAAAGTGCTGTCAAGAGGGCTCTAAAAGCGAAGCTGCTGCTGGCTCATTCACTTGATGTAATTCAAACCAGTGGAGGAGCTCACGGCTGTGGCAGTAAATAGGCTGTTGGACAATGCTCGCACAGTGTGGGCAGTGGGCACGGGGTGGTAGGGGGGATGCCTTTGGGATGGGGCATGTCTGCCTGGCAGTGAAATTAGGAGAGTGAAATCAGACCATGGCAAGGGAAGTCGGTGAGCGGGCACTGTACCAGGATTCCCTAGGCATTATCTGGTGCCTGGGAGGCAGACTGGAGAGGAGATGGGCAGAAACACTACACCCCCTCACACACCTCCCGAGCTGGCAGCATGGGGGACAACACCTCGTGCCCCAGGCTTGAAGGGTCAGCATGGTGACTGTGTGGCACTGGCCAGAGGGAAGTTGCTGTGAAGAAGTTGAGCTGGGAAAGGAGAAAAGAGCCTTGTATGCAAAACAGAAGCTCAAAGTGCAAAAGTAAGACAAGGAAATATTTTACGTCTTTTATGAACCCACCTGAAACAGCAGGACAGAGAATAGCATTGAGAAATAGCCGCACTGGGAAAATTTGTAGACCTTTCCTTCTGGCACCACTCCACCGCTGGCAGCCATGTAGATGAATTAATGGCTCTGGTATCTAACCCTGGCCGCTGCTGTAGAGATTCAGAAAACAGAACTCCACGTGTCCTGGCTGCCTCGCAGCAGTGCAGTGACCCACTGAATCCCGGACCTGGCACCTACACTACCTACCTTCAACTCGCTCTTGCTTTCAAAGGAGGAAAGAGTCAGTGGCCAGGCCTTCGCAGCACTTTCCCGGCTGCTCGCTCGGTCACAGTGGCTCTCTGGAGAGGTGACCAGGGACAGGAGCAGTGATGGTGAGTTTGAGAGAGAGAAGCTCAGACTCTCTTGTGCCTGGTTTTCCCTTCTCTGTGTGTTCCCACCAAAGCTACCACGGCAGACAGCAGGAGCGGCTCATGGCATACAGGGCAGCTTTTCAGAGGAAAAGGTCTTTCAGAGGAACAGAAGCAGTGAGCCAGCCCATCTCTGAGCGAGGGAACACTGTGTATGTCTGCGAGGTCACTGCTCTGCTTGTCAGGGCTGGGCTCGTTTCAGTGACCGTTCCCTGCAGTGGTAGCCAGCACCATTCCTGTGTCATGCGGCACCTATAACTCATGGAAATAAAGTATGTCCAACACCCCTTTGAGACATGTATTCTATATGAAAATTTGGTTTATTACTGTCAGACCCACAAATCTGGATCCGCTGTGTAATTCTAGTGGCGTCCATCAGTCAGACAGACACGTTTAATGAGAATGAGAATTTATACCACTACTTCCTATATTGGCTGCTGCAGAAGTGCAATTGACAGTCAAGATCTTCCCTTGCCAAGAAAATTGTCCCTGAAAGAGTGCTGGCATTGCAATGTTTTGGGGGAGCAAACCCACAGATACAAGGGTGCCCCTTTGGTGTATGCAGTTGTCCCATGCTGGATACAGACCTGGGGTATCTGCCCTGCCTCAGCTGGAGGGGGATGTGTGGGCAGTCAGCGGAATAGGTAGGAATGTATAATGGATGATCTTATGCTTGGGAATGTGTATTCCCCAGTCTTCTCTGGAAGCAATGTGTTTGATTTCCTCCAGCTAATTTTTTTAAGTGCTGTGTTGTGAATATCGACACATTCAGGTGTATTTGCATCCGCTGTAGCTGTGGGGCAGGGTAGACTCCTCCAGATGTGTATGGCATGCCTCTCATAGAACAACACTGCTGAAAATCCCCTTTTTCCCTTCAACCTCCCTTCCCACTCTTCGAAAAACCTTTACCCACTCTTCCAACTGCTGCAGAGAGGTCAGTGAGGGTATGAAGGCAGAAGTGCCATAATATTTCAACACTTGGAAAGCTCTCCTCTTTCTCAAAGAGGCAGCCGTATCCCGGGTCTCCCCCTGCATGGGATGCCCCTGTTGTATCTTGTCCCCTTGGGACTGCTGCACCACCAACTAAAACCATCAGCTCCCTGAGACTGCACGTTCACATGATGGCTTCCAGCTGTGACCAGATAACGGCCCTCATGCTTTAGTTACATGGCATATATCAGCAGCAGGATTTATGTTTTGGGAGACAAAGTGCTTGGATATGATTTTACTTCTGTATTCAACACCTTCTGGTATTTACCTTCTGGTAAAAGCAGGCATCTTGCAATTTGAATGCTCCAAGAGTCAAAAATAGAAAAGGGGCTGAGAGTTTTCGTTTTGAAGTTACCCCTGTTTTGCTTGTTGACCGAATTTAGTAACAGCTTCTCCAGAGCAAAAAATTTTGGCTGCTTGGATTTTGAGACAGACGAGAGACTGAGAAAACAACCTTTCCATCCAAAGTCAATTTGGGCTAGGATAATTTTCTTTCTGCCGACAGACAGGTTTTCTGGCATAGAGCAAGGTACTTGGCACGCGCTCTTCCTGCTTTACTGAGGGGTAGAGGTCATGGGGAACTGAAAAGACCAAGACTGCATTGGATAAGACCTGTCAATGCCTAGAGTTTAACCTGACACTGAGCCACTACCCTGCATGTAATGTTACTGGCAAAACCCTCACATAGATGGCTACTACAAAGGAAATGGTGTTGCAGTTTTTGCAGGTCATTGTGGTACGTTGTGGGTGGTACCTAGCCCAAGCCATCTTCTGCCTAGGATCAGATCTTTGTCATTGTGTGAGACCAGTGGACACTCTCTGACAAGTTGGTGGTTCCTGGGCAGCATCAGTGGTAAAATGCTGAAACAGCAAAGGCCCAGCCTTGAAAGTGCTGAGCATCGTCATTTTCCTTTGATTTAAATGGAAGCTGAAGGCACACAGCACCTTGCAGGATTTGGCCTGGTGTCAGCAGCTACTGGCTGATCTTCTCTGACAGGCTGTCAAGACTGTCCTTTTTTCTGTATCTTTTTTTTTCCCATGGAAGAAATTTGCCCATAATTTCAACTTTGCAAAGGCAAACTAAGGCAAAAGCTATTCTTCCACTGAGAAGAGAGACCACACTTCTCTTTCTGCCTGTGTTTTCACAGTTTGCAGCTCTAAGGGTCCATATTAAGTGACTAGGGAAAAAAATGGGATGCTATTCCAACAGTGGCACAAATTATTCTTCACAAACACAGCTAATCGAGGCTTCAGGGTTGTAATCATTCATTATGGATGGGCAGCAGAGGAGAATAAAGTGTGTCTTCTAACCTACTGCTAACCCCAAAATAGGAGGAACCAGGCAAGTTTCAGAATTGAAGGTGCCCGCCTCCAAGAAAAGGGTGCTGCTTTGGTGGGAGGGGAAGATTTCTGCCCTCTGGGTCACTTTTATAGCTCAGCAACCCTCCTGCCAAGTTCTCACTATCAATACCTGCAACATTTAACACCACGATCTTTGTTGGACTTTGTCTTCTGGCAACCAGAAATCAGATGCATGCAAGTCAGAGCCAGGCATGGGGTTGGCAATGGTAGAGCATCCCTGAATTGTGAAAGCACCAGGCTCTGAAATGCGAAGCTGCTGGGGGTTCTCCAGCGTTTGTCAAACCTGTGAGTTCCTCTCATCGGATGATAGTGCCCGGTTACATTGCTGTCCCCAGGGAAGTTCCCTGAGGCAGGAAGGTGGTCGAACTACTGTGGTTATAACTTTGATATCCAAATGAATATCTGCTAGCCTCAGGCAACCGGGCTTTTGTTAATTTTGACCGGGGAGCATGATACACTGTGGCAAGCCGTGTCACTTAGGATTGTGTCTGCTTAGACATGATGCCTCTTAGTAATGTAATTTATATTTCATGCACAATTGAAGCAGCTAATGGTATAATTCTCCAAGGGGGAAACAAGTTGTTACAGCATTAATTACATTGCAGTTGCCTTTTTTTTTTTCTTTCCTCCCTGCCCTTCACCGAGCGCTTCCAAGTCATCATCTCAACGACGGCAATAGCCGGTGCCTCACGTCGCACGGCAGCCACGGAGGACGCTCGGGTTCCTTCCCTTCCCTTCGGGGCTGCTGGCCGGGGACTGCCGGACCCCGCGGGCTGCCGTGCCCGGGGCCCGGCCGGCTGCCGGCTTGCGAGGGCAGGCTGCCCCTTGCGTGTGCAGCCCGACACTGCACCTCGGCCCCGGAAAACGGGCTCTGGCAACGGGATGTTGGGAGAGAAACCGCGTCGGAAGAGTGAAAGAGACGGTGTCGGTGCCGGGCGTGACGGAGGGCGGTGAATACCCCCAACTCAAGAAGGATGTGGAGCTGTGGGAGAGGGTTCAGAGGAGGCCATGAAGATGATCAGGGAGCTGGAGCACCTCCCCTGTGAGGACAGGCTGAGGGAGCTGGGCTGGTTCAGCCTGGAGAAGAGAAGGCTGCGGGGAGGACCTCTTTGCATCCTACTGGTACTTAAAGGGAACGTATAGACATGAGGGGAATCGGATTTTTACAAGGGTAGATAGTGTCAGGACAAGGGGGAATGGATTTAAGGTAGAGGAGGGAAGGTTTAGATTGGGTATCAGGGCAAAGTTCTTCATAGAAAGAGTGGTGAGGCACTGGAACAGGCTGCCCAGAGGTGGTGGATGCCCCATGCCTGGAGGTGTTCAAGGCCAGGTTGGATGGGTCCCTGGGCAACCTTGTCTAGATCCAGGCCTGGAGGTTTGTGGCTCTGCCTGTGGCAGGGGGTTTGGAACTAGATGATCCTTGGGGTCCCTTCCAACCCAGACCAGTCTGTTGGAACTAGATGATCCTTGGGGTCCCTTCCAACCCAGACCAGTCTGTGATTCTGTGTGATTCCATGATATGGATAGCTGAGCACCTGTGCGCCAGCATCCACAGTGGCCCTCTGCTGTGTCTGCAACTGCTGGGACAACTCATGGAATGTGGGAAGAAGTGGTAAAAAATCCCCCTCTGATGTCTCTGCTAGGGTACCTTTCTCCTCTGCACAGCAGCCACAGAGAAGATGCCCTGCCTTTTGCTTCTCAGCTGCTGCTGACAGCAGCAAGGAGAAAGCATCTACAGAGGAGGTCACAACCCTACCAAAGCAAAGCAGCCCCGCAGCATCTTGAGGAGTGGGATTCATTTCTGGGGAAGAGCCAATGTTGGTTTGGTAGGCATGAGTCTCCCTGAGTCTCGCCCAGGCTTGGAGGCCAGGCAGCAAAGAGAGCTGGGGGTTCCCAGGTACTGGAAGTGGAGCCGGGGGGGACAAGGTTGAAAAGGCTGACCCAGACAGTGAGTATGCGGCAGGAAAGCCATTATGACCAGAGCTGAGCCATGGCAGCAGCCTTGGGCAGGCAAAGTGGCCGAGGCAGCTTCAGGCAGGGGTTTGGGAACTGGTGGCTCCGGGCTACGAATGGGTGTTTCTTCTTCCAGTTTGCCTATGGCATCAAAGCCCATGGAGCTAGAAGCTGAGCTAGGAGGAGGAGGAGGAGGTGTAAAATTAGTCATAGCTACATACCAGGATATGCCTGTGTTGGATGTAACCCGAATGTGCACTGCCATCTTTAAAAAAGAGGAGAGAGGGGAAAGGAAAGGGCAGGAATTAGACAATTTAGGCAGCTAGAAAAAGCATTAAATTAAAAATAAAACCCTGTGTGTGTGTGTTTTGGCCCAGAAGCACGTCTGGGAGGGAGCAGCTTGCTGGGCTGCCAAGTGTAAGTCTGGGATCAAGAGGAACATCTGTGTTCGGGTTTCCCACACTGTCAGGAGACTAGCAGGGTCATACAGATGACATCTCTAATTGGGGGCGGAGGAGGAAGGCAGTGTGATGTGGTGGATGAAGGAGGTGGCCGTCAACTACGCTGAAAGTGTTGCTCGTAGCAGCGAGCGCCATATGCGCCAAAAGCCAGCAAGTGTCTTCACTGGTGGCACAGATCGGAGTGCTGCAGAGTCCCGGGGAGGATGCTAAGGAACGTTTGCACACCCTGTAGTACTCAAGCACTAATTTTGTGCAATCACTTATTCCAAAGTAAAAAGGAACTGAGTGCAGACCCATATGGAAAATGATGCCATCCATCTATGCAGAGATATTCCAAGCATACCATGGGACATAAGATCTGAAGGAGGGAGAACTGGAAAATTATTTATTCAAGGAGAAATGCAGCTTGTAGGAAGCCAAGATTATTCAGTTCAGTTGAAGCTTAAACTGGAAAACAGCTTTGGCGGGGAAAAAAGTATGAAGAAATTCTTTCTAAAAGTGCATTAATATCTGTTTCGTATCTGTCGCTTCCAAAAGGAAATATTTCTACGGAGTGGTGAAATTCGAGTATCATTCACTAGGGGACTCAAGATTCATTCTCCAAGGGGAGGAGCACACATGCACATATGAAATGTGCCCTCAAAGTGGTTACATATAAATCGGTGATTAAATAATATTAGCATAATAACTATTCATTGATGTGGGGACTCCACCATCCCAAGTGGATGGTGGGAGTGGCTATGGAGACACAGTAACCCCCCCATCCCCTTGGGATGCACTGCCAGCAGGATGATATACTGTAGTTCAGTCTCTTTCTGGAGCAAAGCCACAACTGAACTCCATTACGTGAACCGTAATCCTCTATTTTTTAGCTCCTGAGGCATTTGGGGTGTCTTTGCATTGTTCTGGTGACAGCAGCACAGAGGTATCTTTAGTTTCTTTTGAACCCATCTCTGGATCCCTCATCTGAGGAACAGGACCCTTTTTTCCTGGTCTCCATGTAAACACAAAAACCATGAAGATCTGAAACAGATGCACTCCTGCGGGGTAAACCCTTTTGGCTGTTGGAAGCATTTCATGGCACAGCCAGGAGGCTAGGTACAGAGAGACCCATGCTTGCTCCAGCCATGCTTGGGGCTGGATAGATGCAAACCACCTCTGGGAGACAGAGAGACACAAGTCCACTCGATTCCAGCTGCAGGCTGATGGGAGATCTGGCCGATACAGGTCCGAGACAGCTCTGAGCATCTGCCCGGCAAGCCTGGGTCTGGCTGCAGTCCCTCAGATCTTCATCACTGCCCAAAGTGCTGGGCACCTCCTGAGATCTACAAGACTTGTTACAGAGTAAAAGTTGCAGCTGAAGCCAAGACTTGGGGTCCTGTGTCTGCATGGCTTTTTTCCCTTTTATTTTAATTTTTTTTTCCCTCAATACAGATAAATCCTGTCAGGGTAAGGTGGCCTTCATCACCTCAGGAAACTAGGCTAGCAATGGGGGGAACCTCCACATGGCCTGAGGTTGCTGGCTGTAGGCATTAGGGATTGCTTTAGCTGTTTGTTTAAAATCAGAGCTGGAAGCTGCACGGTTTAGAGCTGGAGCTGAATTTCTGCTTAATCTCCACTTGCAAGAAAAGTGTGTCAATTTTTATTATTTTTTTTCCTTAAGCAGCAAGGTAATTAAGGGAAGAACAAGGCAGATTTGCCATTCTGGGAGCTGCTGCTGTATATCTGGGTTTCCACAGAGAAGGCTGGGTATTGCTATGAAGCTGTTCCAGAAGGAATGTCAGAAATATGCTTTTCCTGATGAATAGGCAGAAGCCACACTTTCAGATAGGAGTATTTACCTGCCCTGCCATACACCCCAGCTGCTGCTATGTCCAATATATAATAATCCAATCCATTTTAATATCCTACTGCTCTGCAATAGCCAGGAATATCTCCATTTGGAAGAAAGGGACTACATTAACATTCAGATCATCCTACAGACACTTATAGCTGCTGCTGTATATCCATGGACCTGGGTGAGGGCCGGACTCCGCATTCCCTCCATCTCCCCCAAAATTCAGAGATGTTTGGTTCCAGGATCTTCCAGGGCTCTATTTTTCAAATCTTGCATGCTGATCTCAGCCAAGCCTCTGTAACGGGTTTATTGAGCCCTGTGCTGCAGACTGCCTCCCATGCTGTGAGCACCCTGTGAACCACCATCACACAGCCTTGGCTGCCACCAGCCAACAAGCTGAGAAACTTGTGCTTGTGGGAAATGGTCCGGGAGGAGGGGACAGGGCTGTGGCACAACACTTGGGGCATGAGCCATGGGAGGGGGCTGCTCACAATACTGAGACCCATTGAGGCTGCTAGTGATGGGTGCTGCCGTGTGACCTGGCATCCCCTGCCCATCCTGACACAAGAAGCTACAGGGGATGGTGGACTATTTTTATTAGGTTCAGAGGGGCATGTACAGGCTCTTGCCATATGTAAGGACCTTGTCTTTGCTCTTTATAGTCCTCAGTCAAGTGAGGTGTGGACTGATTTGCCTATGTAACCCTCTTTGCAACTCCTGCACTGGTATAAAGGGATCCCAGGCATTTAAATCCTCTCCCACCAGCAAACCGGGTCCCCTTGTCTCTTGCCTCTACTTCTCTCCATCTTCAGGCAGTGCAGCAGTGCCAGCGTCCAGCTGGAGAGGTGCCAGAAGTGTGCAGGGAGCTCTGCTCACATCTGGGAATGCTGGAAAAAAGCAGCCCAAAATAGCCAGAATTTGGTAATAAGCCTCACACTGGCTGGTGTTGCAGCCCTGCTCTGCAAACCAGACTAGTTCAGGTAAGCTGTGGCGAAGCATCTAAATACTCTTTTACTTTCAGCCTTTTCTCGTGTTTGGCTCAGCACCAGCCTGGTAAGTGCGACATGGCAGGGGGGATGGAAAAGAAAGTGAGAGTGTGCCCGGCAAAGAGAAAACCTGCACATTCACACGTGCTGAAATGATTTTTGCCCCGGCTTTGGACCCCGTTGTGAAACAAGCATCCACACCTGCAGATGCTCCCTAGAAAGTACATGGTGACAGATCTGTGTTTAACCAGCACAAACTTCCACCTGGGCTTTCCCTCAGAATGAAGCAGGTTCTGGTATAGCCCTCAGGAATGGGGGAATGACCCTCTCAGTGTGTAGGCTGGGCCTGCCACCCTCAACGACAGCATGGTCCTGTGACAGCTCATCTTCCCTTGACTCAATGGCCCTGGCTTCTTTTGGTTAGAAGCCGCAGTGTGGAAAGAGAAGGAGTTGATAAATATTTGCTTCACATCCCAGTACAAGGATAAGATTGAGCCAAAACACGCAGGTATCACCAAGGTGCACATCAGCTTGGCTGTCACAAAACAGAGCAAAGGCAAATGGCCTTTGGTGGCTACTGGCTGTGGATTCATCAGGTGTGTAGGAGAAGCACCCAGCCTCATCACCTACCAACCCTATCTATCCATAATGGAGCTAAACATGTAGTTGCCTTGCAAGTAAAAGCTGTTCCTCAAGAGTACCATAAAATCACATCGTCATTTCACAAGAAATACCACACCTTTCAGATGGTCTTTTAATCCTTGCTAGATATATGAGCACTGTTTCCTGTGGCTCAGATGGAAGTTAGACTTTTGGACTGCTTGCCCACAGACCTACTGGTGACACATGAGCTGTTAGGGTAAAGACCTCAGCAGAGAAAGAAAAGCAAGACTCCAGCAGCTCTGGCCAAGCCTCCAACAGCACTGAACTGAGTGGACACACACGTATCAGCAGAGTGCTGGCCAAAAAGCATGAGCCTCATCCATGTCAATCTGCTCAACCGTGAGTATGTACAAGAGGCCTTGGGGCACCTCTGCCGGCCGGGGAGAGGTCTGAGGCCCAACCAGCAATTTGCTGGATTCTCTAGAAAGTAATATAGGCAAGTGCCCCCAACCCCCCCAAGATCCCTCCTGTACCCCAAGACACACCCCAGATGAGTCTGCTTTATACAGGAATCACCTTGTATTGTATCACCAGGGAAGCAGCCCTCCCTGCCTCACAAACAGACGGCAATCCTTCCAGATTTAATGCAGCAGCCATGTGTAATGACACACGCAGTTCATCACAGAGGCAGGTAGCAGGGCCCTTCGCTCTCATTCATATGAATATAATGCCCACAGCAACGCAACGCATCAACATTTTTAGAGCCAACAGTTTGACTTTCATTGCTCTGTTATTTTTAATCATTTTAATCTGCTTTTTTAGCATTCTACTTCTTCTCCATTTTATTTCAAAACAAGACAAAAAGTATTCAGCAGCAAATACCTCTGATTTTAATGGCTTGAAAAATAATGAAAGAACATTAAGCAGTTGCCGAGCCTTCCGGAGCATTGGTATTTTTAAAGATGAGATTGATCAAAGAGTCTGCGAACTCTAATGGAGATGGATTGGCTCAGTGCAGTAATGCCAGCAAGGAGGCCGGTTCAGTGTGGATTCCAGCCTCTTCCTTTCATCTGCTGTGTGCTGTAGCGGCCAAAACCTCTTTGCTGATGCAGGACCCTGCCAAGCACAAAAAATTCCACGTCCAGGGATAGGGAATTTGTTTTTATACTAGCTGATTATTTCTGCTACTGCTTTGCTGCAAGCAGGGGACAGAAAAATCCTCTCCCTGAGCTATCCCAGCCATAGACCATGCCGAGCCTGCAATGCAATGCAGGCAACTCTGCAACACATGAAGAAGGCAGGAGAGGTTTTAGTCCACTTATTGAAATGTGAAGCACATGCCTACTTCTGCCATGAAGCCAGCCAGCCTCCTAGCGAAGAGGGACTTGGCAGCCGATGCTGTGGTGATAGCAAAGGCCCACATAGTGGGTGGTGCGGCTCAGGAACACACCTCTGCATGAGTGTAGGAAGAAGATACCAATGACTCTTCCCTGCTACCAGCTCCCGGGGACCCCTCACACCCTGCTGCTGCTGCCACCACCTCACCCAGAGCCTGTGCATGCAGCTGGTTATGGAGCGATGCCTTGGCTTGCCTTGCTTTCTGGGTGCTCTGCTGAGTCCAGTCTGATGAGTCCCTTAGAGGAGCACAGGCAACCTTAAGGAATGTTTTGTTTTGTTTGTTTCCTTTCTTTTTTAGCATGTGAGCAATCCACCACTTTTATAGCAGCCTATAAATCCAGTGGTAGAGGAGGGACCTGATCTCAGACACCCTACATTTGCCAGAACTGAAGGCATGAGCCTAGGCTGCTACATGAGGTGAAAGCCACCCGTTTTCAGGCAGTGCCGGGACTCTGACTGGGACAATTGCTTTGTCAGAGGACCCAGCTCTGCATCTGTTGTCTCTTTAAAAGCTGCTCTGCTATCTTCCCCTTTGTCAGTGCTGTTGCTTTCTCCTCCCTGGGTGAATCCAGCTGACCTTTTGGATGCCAAGCAGGACGAGAATATTTCGGGCAGTGAAGCAAGGAAGCTACTGGCAGAAAGATCTTACTTCAGTGTGAGAGTAACTAAAGGAGCAGCGTATGGGATAAGCACATCACCCTGCATGCAGTTTGCATGTGCTCTCTGTAGCCCCCTGGACCAAAGGCTTGAAGAGGGACGTGGGACACCTGGAGATGAGCTGAAACCCTGGGTGCTGAGGGCAGCCACCAGCCCCAGCTCAGCTGCAGGCAGATCTGCACGGCACCAACACCTAGCCCTGAAGTCCAAAGGCTTCTCTACCACCAAGGAAGGCTCTCTGGGAGACTGCTTTCCAGATCCTGCCTGCTGGCAAAGCATTGGCACCAAAGCAGAGCTGCAAAACCTCTGCCCCTCATGTCCTGGAAATGCACTGCTGCTTCTTCCTATCCCCTGAGTCTGTAAACCTTGTTAAGGGATAGCTTTTACGCCCTAGATTTAAGGAGACATAGTGACTATAAATATTGTGCTTTGAATAAAAGTGTTGTGATGGGTCCAGGTCCATTTCTTGCTTAATGTCATATTTCAATGTTTTAACATTGGGTGTCCCAGGTGCCACACCATCACATGGGAGTGCACAGCCCCCATCGCACATAGAGGTTTCACTGATGGCAGGCAGGCAGTATCACACAGGTAGGACAAGGAGGCTTCAGAGTGAGGTGACTCTGCTTTAAAGTTTTGCCAGCATAGCTATGGCACATAGGAATGTAAAGAAAACACCCTCCTGAACCAGCACGGTCTCTTGCACAGGCCTGCATCCTTCTCACAGACCAGACCAGACCTTGTGCCAGCACAGCCTGGAATGGAGCCTTGGCTGGTCCGAGGCCTCATCACACTGATGATCACTTTTTACCAATGCCCACTAATTACAGTGGTGGTGATGATGGGGAAGCTGTAGCTGCCCACCTAATTAAGCCACAGCAGAAAACTCTTCAGGTACCCTGCTCCCACTCCTTCGTCTTGCATTAATACCTAGTTATCACAATGGTAGTGCTTTATAAATAAGCAAGGTGCACACAGATTAGTGTGCCTCTTATTCATGCCATCCTTATTTTTTATTTTGGAGGCTGCTATTTATTTATGCTCTATTTTTTGTAACTCCTGCTCTTTTCTTCCCAGATTGCTTTAAGAGCATGGAAGGTGAGATTTAATGCACCTAAATATCACAATTAGCCCTGTCATGCTAATAACGTAGAGGAAACAAATAAATACTAGGAATTGTGACACTTTGGAAATTCCCCTGCGCTGCAGGAAGAAGGCTGACTGGTCAGGGCACATTGATTTTTTTCTGAATCCATCCACACAGGATTCAAGGACAGGACAAAACACTATTAAGTCAGCAAGCAGAATGCAGTAAATAATGAGTGAGATGGAGAGGGCTGAGGGTCTGCACTGGCTGAATCCAGATATAAATTGTAGTGAGCTATGCATCTCAGCATCATGGTGACACTGTCTCTGGAGCGCAAGGGAAACCCAGGCAGGTAACAGGAGCTGGAAAAGCCAGTTGGGACTCCAGAAGTTTTGCGCATTGTTTTCATCAGGGAGGCAGAAATAAACTCCTTTCTCTGCTCTCTGTGAAGCCCTGCTGCTCTGGGAACCTATGTGGATAAATGCCACCACTCCCACAGGAGCATGCCATGCCTGTGCCAGGCAAAGGCTTTAACACAGGGGAAGCTACGCTGGGGAAGCAGGGTGTCTACCAGCGGGGTTTAATTGGCATAGCTGTGTCAAAGCCCTTTGCTGTCGTAGTATTGCTGCTATAGCTATGCTGGTGTAACGCTTTTCTTTGCGCGGAGATGCTCTCTGGATTAAGGCTTGTTTGTAAGGAAAGGAGAGGGGAGAATCCAACAGATAAAAGCTTTCCACAGAGCAGCAGGAGGGTGAAGGCAACCCATTAGCTTCTCCGCCCCTTTGTTTGCCTCTGTCTGTCCAACCTTCTGTGTACTTCAGCACATCACTTTCCCTCAAAGTTCAGGGGAACTAATCAAGTAGGTAAAATGCTTTGTGTGATCAAATATTTACGAGTCCGGGGTCCTGGTTAAGTGATGAAGGGAAACTGGAGAAGAGGACCCTGCCTGAAGACTCATGACTGGTCTGATAACTCGGCCGCTCCTCATGCTTTGGCCCACACAGAGCTGTGACGCTGGCATCCCTTCAGCAGGGCAATTCAGAGCATCCCTGCAGAGCACCAAGCATCGCTCACGACTCTTGGTTGCCAATCCTTGTTATTTAATCACCAGTCTCAACCCTTCTCTGTGTTTTTCTTTCAAAAAGCCACCACATGCAACAGGAACTCAGCTTTCATTTTTTTGAAATCTCTCTGTTACAAAGAAAACCCCAAAAGAGTTGAATTATTGTAGGCCAGAAACCAAAGGGCGTCAAAGAACTGGTGATCACAGAAAGCACCTTTCGGAAAAAGTCTCATGGCATGCTGATTTGATAGTTTGGGACACTGATGTACAGCACTTGGACTCTGGGATGGACTGGAAACACTGAAAGAACATACCATCTAACACATTTGAAAGCAAGCTGTATTTATTCACATCAAAAACATAAAAAGAAGAGACCCTGAAAATAAGTTAGAAAAATGTGGTCTCAATTTACATTAGCCTCCCCTGATCTGTGCCTGGCCCACCTCCTTTGCAGTGGAGCACCACTGACACCACTGCTGAATGTCCTGACCCCCAAACTGGGTGGGGAGGGTTTAAGCCACTCTTCAGGAAACAAAGAAGGGCATCTACAGAAACTGGCAGATGCCATTTGTCTTTGGCCCTTCTCTCATAGAGGGCGAGAAGCCACACTTGCCTGTGACAATGACGCCTTGTGTCAGGCCTATGAGCACACCAAGCTGTGCTCAGTAGTTTCCTTTCACTTTGGGGAATTCTCTCTAAATTTTTCTGCTTAATGCTTGGCATGTTTGCAAGATTGCTAACACAGTACCCGGGATGAGGCACAACAGGCACACACCACACCACCTAAGCTTTGAAATTAAGTCATGGAGATCAAATCCCAACTCATCAACTACAGAGTACTGCAGCCAAATGTGCGTTTTCAGGTTTAGTCTTTAATATTGTGAGAGAAAAAGAAAGGACAGCAGCATGCAAAAATAAAGCCCAAAATAGAGGACAATGCAGAAAAGCCAACACCATAAAGTGTAGACTATGCTTTGAAGACCTACACCTTCAGGTGTGCTAAAAGAAGGAGTGGGTTTTCCAACCCAGATCTTGCTTCGCACACTCATCTCATGCCCAGTTTTCGGGAAGGAGCTGTCTGCAAGACCCTGCTGAGGCTTCCCCTTGCAATGCCCGTGGCTACAAGCGCTCCCCTCCCCAAGGCAGAGCACCCAGTGAAGGTTTAGGTGACAAGTCGTCAGGCTGCCACCTCACCCATGGAAGAGGTCACCATGCTAGAATAAGGCCTATCTTGGACTTCAGAGCTATGAATATCCCTGTTTCAAGGGATGCTGTGGAAACAGCCCCTCTTATCACAGCCCTTCCGTCATGTTTCCAGGTGCTGCTGCTTGATGCTTCTGCACTTCATTGTTTCTGTCTGCCCAGCACCTAGCCAGGCTTAGTTCCCTGCCTAGGTTCTAGTCCTTGTGCTCCCTGCCTAGTGTCTAGTCCTTCTAGTACCAGTACTTCTTGAGTATTTCTGAGCAGCAAAGGTCAGTTCCCAAGCCATGGACTGCAGCAGTGTGACAGCAGGTGCGTGGGCTTGCTCAAAGTTATTTGTTGTCCCGTTACAACACCAAGCCCAGGTGAGCTGCAGCCAGACTCTCTTGTTGATAGCCAACAGTGGCACTGATGGCAAAAGACCTGGCACTCACAAATACAGCTTCTGACATACAAAGATGAGCATACAGCCCACATCTTCCAGCATGTCGGGCATGTTCTGGACCTGGAAATTTCCCCACCCAACACCCAGAGCTGTATTTACAGGCATCTGTTGCAACACTGTTATGCTCTTGCACATCCACCCATCTCTGCTTGCACAGGCTATTCTTTCCTTGATGCTGGCTTGTGACAAGCTTGCCCTTTCCATTTAATTCTCAGAAATTCAAATGATTGCCAAAACCCTTCTGCAGCCCAATATTTAGGGGCATAATTATTAAACTAAAAATAGGATGACAATTCTTGTGAGCCAGTAATTTTCTGCTCTAGCGAAATGCGCATGTTGTGGGGCTATCAGTGAGAAAGGAATAGGTCTAAGGAACTCCCCATTTGTCCAATTGGAAATCCCTCTAGAAAAGAGAGCAGGTAGGAAAGCTGAGGTAATCTAGAGCAGACTCCAAGTAGGAGCAGTAGAGGGCTGAATAAATGGGTTATTTTCAAATGGGGGTTGTGCAGTACTTTAAAGGGTTTACATGCTCTGCAACAGAAGAGTGTTGCAGCCTCTGCACCAGGAAAGCCCCTTCTTCCCTCCATGGGTGGTGTTCATCAAGAGACATTAGGCATCCCTAAAGTCTCCTAAAGCTCATTCTGAAAAGTCCCCAGGGGATTTACCAGTTGAGTTGTAATTTTTCATCAGAAAAAAGTGTCATGGGTCTAGTCTGAATGGGAGGATCCTGCCTCCAAACAAGACAAGCAGGGGCATCCCTTCATGGATTCGAGCCTCTGATCTGAACTGTGAAAACAGACTTCAAACCATTTTCTTAATCCCAGCTCTCACTACCACTCTCCTCAAGCCCCTTTCCCTCTTTACTTGCAGACAGGCAGAAGAGGAAAGGTTGAGGACATTGATATTTTCAAGACCAAAATAATCCAAACCTGTTCCATGCCTGGCTCTCAATCCTGACAGTGAGATGAGTACCACCATACCTTCAAAAAGGTCCCTGATTTTGAATGCTGAGTGGACTGTTTGCATGGAAGGTTCTGACTGTGTGCTCCTGCCCCACATGGCACATTTCAAAGCAATTCTGATGTAACCCCAGCCAGTGCCTCCTCTCTTGTCAGCTGCCCTTTACCTAGAGCTCGATGTCATGGAGCTGTGCACAAAAAGCCATTTCTGACTTGGTCCATTATGGAGTCCCAACTCTTCAATCCCTGCCTCTATCTTAACCCTGGTAGGGGAAGTCCTGCCCAGATTAAATACCTCCTTGCAGAGGTGTTAAACCTGGCAGTAAAACACCTCCTAGTCCCTGTGCTCTCCTCACAAAAGCAAAACTCCCCTTCCCTGGGAGGAGGCAGTGCCTGCAGAATGCCATGGCTCTATATTCCTGCTCAGTGGTCTCCACTCTGAGCTACATAGAGCATCAGCTTCTTATCACGTTTGCCCCGGACATGTGATTACAAGTTCTGACCTCCAGCCAACCCCTCCTGTTCCCAAACCCAGTCAGCCAGCCCTCTCATCCCCCTGGGGACCACTGCCTGGGCAATAGAGAGCTGATGCTCCCACCTGGAAGGCAGCAGAAAGTGGGGACTGGAACTGGACTCATCCCAAACCTCTCTGGAGGAGTGTGGGAGCACCACAGAGGTTCTCATGGTGCACATCAGCCTGCTGCAGTGGTACAAGACGGCCTGGTGCGGACCCAATAGCACAGTGCCACGGCCTTGCACACTGGGCAGCCCAGGGCAGGCCATGTTACCAGCACAGCCCTTTTCCTCCACTCCTTCTGCAGCCCCAGCTGGTGGGAAAGCCCTCTGCCCGGCTGGTAACACCACTGCACATGAATTTGGGTTTTTAAGCTGTTGCTCACAAACAAAAGTGTTCAGATGAAAAATAAACCTCTTAAAAATCCCAGCCTATTCACTCCTGGCAGTCTGGTATTCCTTCAAACTGTCAGACTTAGCAGATTGTTTACTGGAAACGGTTCAATTGGCAGGACCTTCTGCTGTGCAGATGAAATTTTAAAATCCCGTTTCTTGTTGCTCTCAGAGTCTCTCTTTCCACTACATGGCTTCACAGAATTATTATTCACTTGTTTCCCATTGAATTGAAAAACACCCTCTCTCTTTCATTTCTATGGTAAAAACTTGCAAGGGATATTAGCCCTCTTTCTTTAGGACACAAGCAGCCAAGTGCTTGGGCTGGAGATAAAACTTTTCCCAACGGGCACAGAGATGCAGAATGGTCAGTTATCCCCAGACATCCCGCCTGGCCAAGATGGGGAATCACACCGTTTGGTTGGATGGACAACTGGTGCACAGCATCACATTCTCTGCAGACCACCCAAGGGTCTTCTCGTCTGAGGAGCTTTTTGCCCTGTTAAAGAAAAGCTCCTGCAATTCACAATCTTGCAAAATTTTGGCATTTCCCTTCCCATGTGAAAATGCAGCAGGAGAAAGAGGTTTAGCCTGCTTTCTCATGGTCCTGCTGATGCCTTTGCAGCATGTCCAGGGAGCACCTTAGACCTGCAGGGCCAGGGGCTCCCTCTTTGCCCACCTCTTCGGATCAAATGCCCCGCTCCCTTTACCCTCTGACTAGAGGAATGCCTGCCAGTCATCAGCAGGAAAGGCCACCCCAGGCAGCTTCATAAAGTTTCTTAAGGCTTAAAGCAAAAGAGCCTGCTGTGAATCTGGGGTCTTCGTTGTCCCACTTTCCCATGGCCCATGTCTGGAGTTTTGCCCCAAATCCTGATATTTGCCCTCTGCACCTTTGGCTGCCTTGTCCCCTGAGGAAAATGCTAAAAGGATCTGCATGCTCTCCTGCTGTGGTAGCACCATTGTTAGTTGCCTGTTTGGCATTTCAGGGCTGCATGTGAATTCTGGGTGGGAGATCTTCCTCTTGGGCCTCATATCCCACACTGCTTCCACCAGATGACTCTGGTGCCCAGCAAGACTTGGAGTTGTGGGGGACTTGCATCCTGAACAATGCATGGTAAGGTGGAAACTCTGACCCAGAAGACGCTACTCTGCCCTCTCTGACCTTTTGCACTTCTTATAAGGATGCCGGAATTTTTAGGAAGGCAGCAAAGCTGTTAGCTCCTCTGCCACAGTTTCTTACACTCATCCTTGTTTCTCAGCCTGCTGCTGACAACTTCCCTTGTCATGCTGCTGAACTGTAAATCAGCCCATTCCCAAACCGGATAGCCTTTGTGGCAGTCCCCACGGAGCCACACCTGCACTCAGCTCTCCCCTGACAAGTGTCAGAGCTGGTGTGGGATTGCCATCAACACCCACTGGTCACATCACACTAACCTGAAAGTTGTCTTTTCCTGTGCCAATGTCAAAATAAGTTGTCACAAGAATCAGTATCTCATGTAGACAAAGAAAAGACCTCCAGACCTGGACCTGATGTGTCAGTCATCAAGGGACATTACAATGGTCCCAGGAGGTGGAGCAACTTTCTTTAGCCTTGTGTCCTTACCATTAACCTACCAGAGATCTTGTTTGCCTTGCTCATGGCTGTATTTCATAACCAAGCAGATTGATCCAGTGGCCTTACCCTCACAGTGATGGTCCTTCATGGGCATCTATGGTCTCTGTGCACTGCATGATTCACACTGCTGTTGTCCCAGCTTCACAGGGAACCTGGACCAAATCCAGCCTCTTGATTTGATGAGCGCTTTCTCATGTTAATAAAAGAAAATAATTGACAGGACAAAACCACCCAAATGACAATCAGCACATACAGCCCCGAGACTCTGACTCTATTTCTCCATCCCATCATGGTCCCGCTCCCTGTGCCCACCCTGGGGGACACTGAGGTTCACTGAGCAAGAGGAAGGTTGTGTGGAAAATACTGTACACCTCCCCCCCAGTAAGATAGTGGTTAAAATGGAGATGGGGACCAAGAAGCATAAAACTTCAAGTTTTGGGACTTCTAGTCCCTGTGCGCTGATGGGCTGGAGCTGAGGAGTCCCTATGCACTGAGGAGCTTGGGTGAAGCTGAATCAGCGATGTTGGGGATGGAGCTAAAATAGTTTGTGGTGGTTCGTTTCTTACACTGCAGAGAGGAAGGTGGTTGTCTCTGCAGTGGGGAACAGATAAAGGAAGGGTTGAGATGGCATCACTACCAGACTGCCTGCTGCCAGGAAGAGACACGGNCACCTGCTTGGTGCTGGCCCTGAGGATGACTGGGCTTGCTCCCAGGGAGGCTCTGATGGAACCACACAATAACGCCTCTTATCCTTGCTCAAGTAGCACAGATATTTTTTTAAGCTGTGCTTTGGGGTAGGAATGCTCTGTTAACCAGCAATTTGTTTTTCTTCTTGGATACAGGCGGTTGTTACTTTTAGCTCCTGCACAAAGAGCTCCCCACTGACTCAGTCATCTCTCCCCTCCTTCTCTGAACACCTCTGGGCAGAAAATAAGTGCTTCTCCCCAGCTCACACTGGAGGCAGGCGGGAGGGACACTGTCAGCCTACCCACGCCCATGCACTGAAGTTACAAATTCACCATCTCTTCTCTCCCAGCAAAATCCTGTTGGTAACCAAATTCCCTAACCATCACCATGCTAGTGTCATGATCTTGATAGATGGAGATAGTTGAGAGGTCACTGCCATGGGCTTCTTCTTTAGTGAGGTAGTGGTCCTGACACCCACCACCATCACCACCTTCTCCATACCAGAGGGGTAAGCTGAACCCAGATATCACACACGAGGTACATCCCAACGGCTTGTAGGATAGCTGTCTCGCTCTGAAATACCAGCTGATTCCTGACTAATAGATTCAGTAATCTGACACATGGGCTGTAATAATTGTATCTGAACAAGGCAGGCTCCAGCCTCTGCCAGCCTTATTAGAATGAGTGATTGTTTCCATCAGGGATGTAGCTCACCTTACCCAGGCTCCGAAATACAAATTGAGCTCCTGACCTTGGCGGATACAACAGCTGACCTATTTCCTCCTTTTTAAATAAGGGGAAAACAGACTTTGGAAGGAAACTGCCTGCTTTCTGCAGGCCTCCTTCTGCCAAGCTCCTCACTACCGTGAGATCTTAGTTAAATATTTGGCCTGACGTTATTAGCCAGGAGGACGGTCTGCCTAAACCACCACACTCCTTGTGTGAGGCACTGAGGCGCAATCCTCTCTTCCCACTGTGTTTGGGTACATTCCTAATTTCTTTGCTCCCTAGCACACAGGGCTGTCAAAGGCAGCCCCTTTTCGCTGCGGCCCTGCAGATGAGTTGTCCCAGCAGCTGTGTCCTGGGGGTGATTGCACTGCAGTATCCAATTGATGGGGATCAAAGCTGCACCACCGCTGAGCAGTGCCACTGCCACCATGTCCCTGGTCCTGATCTGTGATGGTGCAAGAGGAGTTCTCCTAGTCTGGGGGAGACAATGAACCCCTCTGGCAGTGATGGGGGGGCACCGAGGCTGATGGTCATTCGTTTGCAGCAGCACCCAGGCTTGCCCTGCCTGGCGAAGGAAATGCTGCCCGCTGCAGCAAAGGCACAGGGTAAGCAAGACAAGGATGACTCCCAGGAGAACCACCCCCATCAGAGCCACAGGGTCATTTGCTGAAATAAAACCCCTTCCTGCCCTCAGCACAAGCTCTCCTGCCACCTCCTTCATTCAGCAAGTCAACAGGCCCCAGTCACTAATCCTAAATTTCCCTGGCGATGTGCCGAGGCAGGTTTTCCAGTGGGCTGCAAGCTCCATCCCGTGCTGTGACTGTAAACATAGCTGGAAGGGAGATTTAGCCACGGTTCCCCCCTCTGATATTGGTTTTTCTGAGGTTAAACATCAAACATCTCTAAAATATCACCCGGGTCTGCAACCCACACACGCTTCGGGAGGGAGCCAGCCGGACACCCCCTAGGGCTCTGCCCTGATTTATGGAGGTGTGCGCCACAGCGCTGTAAATCGAGGCATACATCAGATAACGTCATGGGAGGATGACGTGCATTTTGTCAGAGCTGGGATGCTAAACACAGGGAGGGTAGGAACACAGACAGCCCCAGGGCATGCGGATTGCTTTTCTTTCTCCAGCAAAGATGGTTAAGGAAAAAAAAAAAATAAAAAAAGCTGTCCTGCCTTGGTGGCTGCGTGGAAAATCCTGCCTGAGCTCAGCAGTCATGGGAGATTCCCGTTGCTTCTCCTTGCCTGCTGCACCTCTTTAAGTGAAGACAAGGTCTGGCTTATGAACCACGGGCAAGTCCTGTAGGTCTGGGGTTCTACACAAAAGAGGGGGCCAGGCAGGGTGTTAAGGTGATGGGAAAGAGATTTATGTCTTTTACTGTCCATCTGCAAAGCAAAACAAAAATAGCTGAAACACCGGTTTTCCGCTTTATCAGCTCTGTGAATAAGCATATAAATTTCTATGACATTTCTGGAGGCTTGCTGAAGAGGAAAAAAATTCATCCCTTAGGACCTGGCCAGCAGCAGTGGCAGCATATGGTCTGCTGAAATCAGTGGCTGAGTGTGTTTTGTGTGTGTTAGCATTAAAAAGGTGACTTTGTGAGTAATTTCAGGAGCAGGGAGAGGTTTTCTATTTTCTCTTTTTTTTTTCCCCTTTTATTTTAATCCTGTCCAAGCTGATGCAGCCGACATAGTCAATAACTCCGGAGTAAACCAGCCAGGCTGTGTTTCTTGATTGGGAGACATGAAGAGTGCAGACCTTGTTGCTGGCTTTTGGCCGCCTCGTGGAAGCAGGTTCAGCCTCTTGCTGGGAGAGAGAGGAGAGAAAGGTGAAGTCCCCAGCACAGATGAAGAGAGGAGTCGGGTACCTTTCCTACTCCCCAGCTCCCTTGAAGAAGGAAGGAGCCAGGGCCCTCTAAGTCTGCAGGGAGGCAGCTTCAGTCTCCAGGCTGCACAAGGATGGCAGGGGAGCGCAGTTTCGAAGATGGAACTCACTAGGGGAGGAAAAAAAATACAAATAGGCAACTGTTTACCGTAGATAAAGTGTGGCTTTTTCTCTTTCATCGTTGACTAAAACCTCATGTTCTATCCGGTGAGGGAGGCAGGATCCCTAATGCGCTGTCAGAAAGATGTCTGTCAGCAGGCAGCACCTCTGGATGTTTATCTCCCTGCCATTGTGCTCCGGCGCTTTGAAATGTAAAGGGGAGACGCTGCTAATCACACCGTTGCTTAAAGATCAACAGCCAGGCGAGATGTACTTTGTCACGTTTTCTCTTTGGTCTCTCTTTTTCCGTAATGAAAACACTGACATTCGCTCAGGCTTGCGCACCAGCGTGTGGGGGTGGGTTTTTAATGAGTCACTCCTGCCCTTTCCCTGGGATCTGACCGAGGGGCACAGCCAGAGCCACCTCTGGAGCATGGCGATCCCCAACGGAGCCATGGATCCAGCTGCTGGGAGAGCACATCTTGGCATCATGTTCCACTGGGTCCATCCCGCGCTAAGTTTGAGTCGTAGCATTGAAGTTGGAGAGGACATGAGATGTGACCAAAGGCTGAAAGGCAAAAGTCTGACATGGGATTTCTTATTAGCTGGAGCACAGAGAGCTTTCAGGGTATAAAAAATGGAGGGAGTGTGGAATAAAGTGTGTTCATGCAAAGGAATGAACCTCAGTGAATAAGGTGCCTCTTCCTCTCATGAAGTTCAGCAAGTAACAGAGCAGAAAGGAAGATGTAAGCACAGAAGGTAGGAGCGGTTGTTTGTTGAAATGATGTTGCTGAAGGGCGAGGGATGTTTTCCTTCTAAGATAGGCATTTCTTATGCTCCTATCTTCTTAACTGTGAGGTTAGCATAGAGCTCTTTTCTTCTGCTGTCCAATGTATCCTGCTTGTAGGGAAAACACAGCAGCTCAGAGTGGTATAAGGCAGGTGGAGAGAGTCAGAGAATTGGAGCTCCTCTCCTCATGCTGATTAAGTAGAGCAAACAAAGAAGAGAACAGAAATGTGAGCCACCAGTTCTTCCCCAGCAAAGGCTCTGCTGAATCCTATTACAGGGATATATCAAAAGCAATAAGGCAATTTTCATCTTCTGGTGGCCCCATGGCCAAGGGAAGCATCATCAGTCGGCAGTGAGAGGGCTGGGATGCGCAGCAGACAGCACCGAGAAGCAGAGGAAACGTATCAGCAGAGCTTTGTGTCAGGCATCGGAATACCATTCCCCACACCACTTGTACTGGCTTTCCCCCAGCTTTTTTTTGCCCTGTCCCCATTCTCCTCAGGGAGCAGCTCTCTGCCTCACAGACTAAAAGTGGTTAAGCGCTTCCTTGGAGCACAGTGGGGGGAAGCCACGGCTCATGCACAAGCTACAGTCCCTGTGCAGCCAAAGAAACACCACGCATTTTTGAGCTGCACCAACCAGCTTTTCCTCTGTGGACAGTTTCCATTGCTGCTGCGGATGTGGGATGCCTGGAGCTGGGCAGGAACAGGTCTGCAGACACCTTCACATTCCCATCAAAGACCTGGTTACCTCAAGGCACAGCTCTTGCAGGGAAAAGACTGCTGGCTGATGAATCAATGGATGTGTGTCCCTGGTAAAGGCCACTCACCAGCTTGTTCATGGGGATGCAAAATCGAGGGGGGAGCCCTGCTTGTGACAGTAAGGCTGCCTGCATGCAGGCAGCTTAAGGACAAGGGGCTACACAGTGCTAAGCATGCTGCTCGCCTTCTGGGCCCCTTCCAACATGATAAATACTTATTTAGATGGTGCCCTGCAATGTGCAGTTGGATATGACCCATAAATCCTGGTGTTAAATCAGTAAAATAAAAAACCCAGTGCTGCGTCAGCTCGGCCTTTGAGAAGGCGAAGCTGATAAATAGGGTTTGATTGGCTCTTTCTACACCGATGCCCCCAGAGCAACACCCTCTGCACGAGTGTGATATTGCTGCAAGCTGACAGTACAAAGGACAGACGCGTACCAGTGCCAGCCACTGAGCCGGCTGCCTGGATTAACCCTGATTTCCTTTCCTGACACTCCTTTCTTCTGCCGAGGAGAGAAACCAGGCGTAAGAGCAAGTGCCTTCGCCTGTCATGCTGAGAGCGTGGCGCTGGCAGCGTAATTCGCCGTGCTAAGCCCAGTCCTCCCCTCCCCGGTCCCCGCTCCGTGGCAGTCTAACTCCGTAGGAGTGGAGGATTTACACCGTCGTACACAAGCGGCATGCAAAGGATCGGACTGTGACAGTCCCAACACACAGCTCCATGGGAAAGGCGGAGATCAGCTGCCTTCCAGCCCTCCCTGCATCCCTTTGGCTCCTTGCATCAATGAGGATTTCCTGGGATGCGTGTGAAGGGAGCTCCGCGTGTGGGACAGCCTCCGGCGCATGCCTTTTCAGATGCCGTGCGGAGGAGAACCACGGCCTCCGAGAGCAGAGCAGCCAGCTCCCACCACCCTGCTCTGCCACTGAGATGACAAAGCAACAATAAATACAAATTTTATCTGTCTAATAAGGTGAGTTCCCTGTGTGCCAGGAAGGACCCTCTCCATCGAGATGGTATCTGTGCTGGCCGAGGTGACACCCTGAACTCAGCAGCAGCACAGCCTTGTCTGGGAAGGGAAGTGCAAGAGGCAGCTGTGCTTTTCCCACTGCCTTTTGGCACATCCCCCAGCGAGCCTGGCTCGTGGCAGTGCTGGGAGTGGTACCTGCCCAAAAGGAGCCTTAGCTCCCAAGGGATGCTCCGCTCCTCCCTACCGTCTGTGTACTTGCTAGTGGCCAAGATGACGAGGCGCCAGGAGTTCGGTGCCAAAACCCAGAGCCAGGACGTTGCTTTTCAGCTGATCCCCACTCACCACCAGCTGGCCCAGAGCTTGTGAAAAATCAGCGCTGGGAGGGAAAGCAGCTGCCTGGAGCTGAGCCTGAATGAGGGAGGAAGATGCTGGCTGCATCTCGGTGCCTCTGGGCATCTCCCTTGGGCAGGCAGTCCCCATGGCAGGGGGCAGGGACGTGGCATGCTGCAGCTCAGGGCTGCATGCCTCAGCTGGCTTCAGGAGGCTGCTGCATTCCTGTGGCGGATGACCTGTGCCATGTCTTCATCAGCCCTAAGTGACAGAGATGTGATTTTCCTGGGTGTGAATCTGTTGGAAATGCTGAGTACATCAGAAATAGGCAATCCCAAACCTGTCTTCTGGTCCTTGTACCAGCTTCCTGAAACACATCAAGCACAGACCAATGATGCTTATATCCACTGTAGACTTGAGAAAGGACAGAAAGCGATGTACTTGGGCACCCACATTAATTGTTGGAGCACAGGGCAGAGCTAGAGCACAGGCCAAGCATCTGCATTTCAGCATGTACAGCTTGGAAACAAAGCTTATAGCTGAAGGAACATTTTGTTTTTTCACTGATACACCATCCACAAAGCAAAACCAAAGGTGAGGGATGTGTCCTTCAGTCTGAGCCCAGTGAGAAGGTCTTGTTACTCTTCTCCTTCTGGGAGAAGAGGGCCAAGCAAGTCTGGAAGCAGGATGACAATTAAAATGAAAAGGCGAAATGTTTGTAATCACAAACATTGGGATGTTTTAAAACTGTCTCCTCTTGGCTGGCGGTCGGTTAAAGTCAGTGCAGGGAGGGAAACCTCAGCCTGCAAAATTGCAGCCAGTGTTAAGATGCTGTGTAATACATTAGAGTCGAGCAGGTGTGGGACCAAATGTCTCTGCTAAATGAGAGGGCTGTGCAGGCGATGCTCTTGTTAATGCATCTGCCAGTAAATAGGCTCTCTCTTGCTATTTGTCCATCTAAGATAATACTGTATAAAAACCATACAGCTTACCCTCAAATAAGAGATTCTCCCTGTGCCGATGCGTTTATTGTTCACAATAAAGAAAATGGCCCATAGGGCAAACCCAAACTTTTCTGACTCCTCAGGAAGAGCAGAATATTGGGGTTTTCAGATAAATTTTCTCCCTTATTGCTGAAATTTCAGCTGAGGAAAAAAAAAAAAGCATCTTGTTCTCCTTTCTAACACATCGAAATTCTGACACATCAGCTGTTTTGTGGAGGAGGGATAATAACTCCCTGTTTTTAACATCCAGCTCAAGACATTTGTGAAAGGGATTGTACGGTACCTCATCTGCCCATAGCTAGGGATTAAGCGTAAAGGCCATGGAGGGCACCTCCGCTCTCATGTCTAATTCGGGCATTGTTTTCTGTCTCAAGGGCTGGGAAAGCACGTGGGGCGTTTGCTTCAGTTGGAACAGGAGGTCAAATTTCAGTTTGATTTAGCTCAACTTGCACACCCACGTCTAGAGAAGAGCTGGGGATCTGCACTCTGTCCTCAGGGTTTATTCCTACCTTAAGAGCAATACACCCTCAAACACTGAGCCCAAGCCATCATCAGTGCTGTACGCGTTTTACAGAAGGGAAGAAAGAGGCACTGGGGACAAGTCTTATTGTCAGAAGCCACCAGCATGGTAGGAGCTGGCAAGGGACACTAAACAGCCTTCTGCTTCTATCACGATCTGCTCCCAAGAAGGTGGGGAGAACCTTGTGTGTGCAATCACATCCGGCTGCCTGTGGCTCCACATGTCTTTAGTTTGAATTGGCATAGGAAGGGTACTGACCAAAGGAAAGAGCAATCCCAGGGGCTGGTGGGTCCCAGAAGACTACGATGTTTCACCTACCAGCACAACAAAACCTGGGGTGGATGCAGGGTCCAGCCCTGCACTTATCTGTCCCAGCACTGGATGTGGGGGGGCTAAGGGGTGGCAGCATGGTGGGAAGAGGTGAAGAGGAAGGTGATTATGGGGTAAGTGGAAGACAGATGAAAGGGATCAAGGAATGGGATAAGGAAAGACAAGAGAGATTTGTTGAAGACATGGAAGAAAAAGGCAAATAATAGTGGTGGTGGTAGTAAGCAGGAGGAAAACAAAAGGGAATGAAAAGCAACGGGAGAAAATCAGAATAAAGCTGGAAAAGGAGAAGGGGAGGAGAAAGCAACCATCCTGCCAGCCCCCGTGATGGCTGTTATTTGCAGATAGAAAGTTCTGCCTGCAGAAAAGCTGATTGAGGCTGATTGAGGGAAAGAATGAGCCACATGTGACAGATGTTAGACACTTCGCGTAATGCCCTACTGGAAGGCACTCGGATGCTGCGGGGATGACAGCACTCGAAGAAACTGTGTGGAGCACGGCAGCCCTGGGAGCAGGCAGAAGGGAAGATGAATGGCAGGAGTGCTCCAGTCCCCTGATCTCAAAATGGGAAGCAAAGAAGAGAGACCGAGCGGCGAGCTCTGCTTTTTCCATATTTCCTGCCTTCCTCTGTGCTCGATCACTCCCTCATGCAAACCCAAGCGAAGACATGAAGCAGATGGGAACTCCCCCTCCTTCCTGTGGGGAGCAGGGCTGTCTCCGTGCCCCTGAAACTTCACCGCTCAGAGCCACGTGCCTGCTACAGCTCAATGCCACCAAGGCTACTGCCCGAGGGATGGTCCATGGCTGGGGATGGAGGTGAAGGGGGCTGTCCTCTGATTTCGGCCACAGAGATCTGGGGACAGCACCGGCACAGGCGTGCAGCCCCTGAGAATGCCACTGGGAACCCTCACACTGCCCAATGTCTGCCTCATGTCCAGGGCGGATGCGGCCATGCCAGGGCATGGCGTCCCAGCTATGTCCCTGCAGCATCGGCCCACCGTCAAGGTGCATTCATCTCCCGCTGCCATCTGCCGCCCTCGCTTAAAGCACTGGCTGACGGAGGAGCAGGCAGAGTTTGATCCATGCTGCGCGTTCAGCTCCGTTTTGGTGGTGGAAGTGAGAGCGATTGCAGCCCGGAAGGTAGCAGCTAGAAGGGAGGGATGTATCCAGCACCACTACTACCAGCATCCCTGCAAACTCTTTCTAAAACAATGTCTCGAGCATGTCAGTCACTCAGGCGTTTTGGAAAGCAAAGCTTCAGGAAAGGAAAAGAGCCAAGATAACTGGCTTTTGTGCCTCTACATCTAACGTAGACTAGTTTCCCTTAATTTTCAGTAGTATAAAAGAAATCATTAAGCAGCAAAGGGCACACAGACCTCTGTGTGTAAAACCCTCGTTGTTGCAAGTTGGGGTTTTTTTCACCCTTCCACCCCACCTTTTAAAACGCAAGAGAAAAGCAAAACTTCTCAGGGACTACTTTCCTTTCAGCATTTCCAGGGAGGCAGCTGCCGTATTAGATCATATTCAAATACGGCCCCAAAGAGGTCGGGAGCAGCATATTAGCTGAACTGTTTATCTGCAGCCAGCCAAGGGGGGATGGTGCTGCTCAAATCAATTTTCTATGCTCTGACTGGCCCATCTTCTTGACACTTAGATGTCACTGTACCACTGGTGATAAAAAGGCCTGCCAAAAAAGGATGGATTTGGATTCACGCAGGGTCCTATGGAGCCAAATGAGAATTGACAATATTAGACTTTAGGACAATTTTACAGATAAAATTAACCAGAAGAATAAATTTTCAACAGTTTGCTTAATCTAATCTGCCTTCTATTACATTGAATCTTGCTCCCATCCACTGTTGCCATTTTAATGCTTGCAAGCAATGCTGGCTACTTTTTCCTTTTGTGTTTCATGACATGAAGGTCAGGACCATAAACCAGGACACACTTTGCCATGAAATTCCAGCCAAAAAAGAGTACACACCTGGCTTCTGTAAAGAGGAGGAAGAGGAAGTCCCTCGCACAGATTAAAAGCAAGGAGAAAAAGTATCAGCATGTTAAATTTGGCCTGAGGTGTAGTCTTTGATATGATTTGAACCTTAACTTTCCCTAAGTTCATCTGGCTTTGGTCTTAATTTTATTACTTGGATAACTAAAGAGCAAGAGCTGGACCCAAGATCCAGATCTGGTTTTGAATCCAAAATTGCTTATAGAAAGTTCAAGACTCTTCTCATTTTAGCCTACCTCTGGTATAAACTATGCAGACCCTTCTACATCTGTGACTATCATTCACAGCACTTGAAACCAGAAACTCTTCAAGTTAATAATAATATATAACATATGTGAAATGTTTTCCACCCTTCAGTACCACACAAACGACCGAGTGTCACAGCGAGCCCATATAGTGTTTTCTCCATGGTGGAGATAACGGAATTTCATCTGGAGTCTAACTGTGTTAGTCAAGGACGCCCAGGCTGTACCAAAGCAGAGGTCAGAGCTGTGGGGGAGAGCCGGAGCAGGTGGGCATAGCTGCACCTACCCTCCTCTAATGAGGTGTGTTGCACATCAGAGCCTTCCAAGCTTTTCTTTTACATATTTGTACAGATGTTTTCCACATCTCTGGATGAATATATAGGGAAGTGTTTAAAAAATATTATTCATCTGGCTCTCCAAATGGAGCTGGAAGGAAATACTTCAGTTTTGTCTATGCTAAAACCATCACAGAATCACAGAACATTAGGAGTTGGAGCGGACCTCAAAAGATCACCTAGTCCAACCCCCCTGCCTGAGCAGGATCACCTAGATTAGATC
The DNA here is from genome assembly GCA_013399135.1 of Heliornis fulica. Classification (NCBI taxonomy): domain Eukaryota; kingdom Metazoa; phylum Chordata; class Aves; order Gruiformes; family Heliornithidae; genus Heliornis; species Heliornis fulica. Next base: position 144,042 of record VXBZ01002981.1, read on the forward strand.
ACACAGGAACGGGTACACATTGGTCTTGAATGTCTCCAGAGAAGGAGACTCCACAACCTCGCTGGGTAGCCTGTTCCAGTGATCTGTCACCCTCATAAGGAAAAAGTTTTTCCTTATATTCACATGGAACTTCCTATGCTCCAACTTGGACCTGTTGCCCCATGTCCTATCACTCACCATCACTGAGAAGAGCCTGGCTCCGTCCTCCTGACACTCTTTAAACATTGATGAGGTCACCCCTCAGTCGCCTCTTCTCCAAGCTGATGAGACCCAGCTCCCTCAGCTTGTCCTCATAAGGAAGGGGTTCCATTCCCTTCATCATCTTGGTGGCCCTGTGCTGGACTCTTTCAAGGAGTTCTATGTCCTTCCTGAACTGAGGGGCCCAGAACTGGACACAATACTCCAGGTGAGGTCTCACCAGGGCAGAGTAGAGCAGGAGAAGGACCTCTCCTGACCTACTAACCACCCCCATTCTAATACACCTCTGGATGCCATTGACCTTCTTGGCCATGAGGGCACATTGCTGGCTGCTGGCTCATCTTGTTGTCATCTTGTTGTCCACCAGGACCCCAGGTCCCTCTCACCTACACTGCTCTCCAACAAGTACCTGGGGTTGCTCCTCCCCAGATGCAATACCCTGCACTTGCCCTTGTTAAATCTCATTCAATTTCTCCCTGCCCAGCTCTCCAGCCTGTCTAAATCTTGCTGAATGGCAGCACAGACTTCTGGTGTGTCAGCCCCTCTTCTAAGCATTTTCAGGGCTTGGATTGGGGATCTCAACACTTGCCAGGGAAAAAGGAAGCTTTTCTTTTTTTTTTTTTTTTTTGCTGATCCTGTGCAAATTTGCCCCAACGTGGGCCTGTTCTAACCCTCTGAAGGACAACCTTCATTCCTGCCTCAGCACAGCCCGGGGCAAGCAGTGACTGCTGTGGCTGCAGGCCCAAGGCTGCTCTGCCAGGTCTGGCTCCAGGGTAGCAGCGGCAGAGCCAGGTTTTCCTTGCACTTGCTCCTCTGGGCTCTCAAGGAGCAGCATGCTGGAGATGTAAGCGTGGACAGGCTGACAGGGAGGTTCAGTGCTCCTCCTGGCACTGCCTGGATAGGAATGGGAAGTGTCCAGCACCAGAAGAGGACAAGGGAGCCCCAAGTAGGGGTGGATGGGGAAAGGCATTAATGCAGGGAGCAGGAGCAGATGGGGATGAGAGACATACAAGTTGCCCCTGGGAACAGAGGTCGGTTACCACCTGTTAAGAGGGCACCATCATCTTCAGACCCTGGCAATGTGCATATCTCCATTCCCTCTAGATGCCTGGTGAAAAATGATTTGCTACCACTACCAGCCTCACTATTATCTCAGCTGGAGGAGATCACTGCCAAAAGCTCTGCTGGGCCACAGGACCATTTAAAGGCTGGCAGCCTTCCTTCTGGTGTGTCTTTGCTTGTAGAGGGGTTTCTTCCTTTTGCTTTTCAAATGCTGCTGATGGCACAGTTGGAAAAAAGAAGCATCTCGGACCATGTTGAGGATGCAGAAGGGAGCGCTGCCACCGAATGACCCGTGCAGCTGGGTTTGGTGCCTCTGGGTACAAGCACACCACGAAGCAAACAGCCAGGGAGTGAGCTGGAGCATGGGGCATGGAATCACACTCGCTGCTGAATATTACCTCTGCTCCTTGACTCTGACCCGGAGCAGATGACAAATGCTACGTCAGCCTGGGCTCCTCCTGCTACCCACACTATCTATCTCCACTGCTACCCAAGCCTACCCTGCACCTTCAGCCACCTCTTAAGCCTTTAAGCTGTACCTCATGCTGTGCTGTAAATTTTCATACTGTAAAAGTCAGCTCTGGTGGGCTGCAAATGAAGAGTTGCATTAAAAGGGGAGGGGGGAGTGGTGTGGGGAGGGGGAATGCAAGGGGTCACAGTCACTTTTTAGGAACACAGGGGCTGGTTCCTCCAAGCCAGAGACGCTCGTAGTCTGCATTATTTAGGCACAGACACTCTGTTCTACAGGAAATATCAGTGTAGAAGCTATTTAGTGCCCCTTGTCTTGAGGATATGAATCAACCCCTGTACACTTCTATTCAGCAATGCTGATGTAGGCCTCACTTCTGGGTTGTGATGCTGGGAAAGCAGAAAAGGCAGCCAGACCTTCTCAGCCCCCGTGGCCTGGCACAACATCCCTAGCCAGAGCTGGGCACTGGACCGAGTTCGTGTCCTTCCTCAACACCTTGCAGAGAAGCAGCAGGCAGGGAAAGTGAGGGAGGTTGGACACTGCTGTCTGAATCCTCTTTAGGAAGCTAGAAGTCAAACCACAGGCACTTCCGAAAAGCAAGAGTTCAAGTTTTGGTCCAGAACTGGACATGTGCCCATATCTGCACTCGGAAAAAAAAAATGCTGCTGTTATTTCACAACAGAAGGGGAAAAAAACCCCATTAAAAGCCACCATCAAACAGGTGCCATCCCCTGGTACTCAAGCGGACAGCGCTGGGGGAGGCAGGAGGGCATGTGTAGAGAATTAGGCTGTGGCAACTGGGACTGCTGCATCCTTCAGTGCCCAAAGTGGCCATTGGTAGTGAGGATGACAGAAGGAGATGTCACAGTCATGGGATTAAGGCAAAAGGCTTGACACACTGATTTGTATCCCTTGATGCCACAGAGCTCAGTCTGAATGCTAGGAAAGTGGCTTAACCCAAAATTCATACAGGTTGCCAGGACTTGAGCAATGAAGTCTCGGGAGTGTCCAGTTTGTGTCTAACACCAGATGAGGTGTGAGACTTGCACCCCATGCTGTGGCAGGGACAAAATTTTGCCTCTCTCTCTCTCTCTCNGCTGTGCTCAGCTCTTTCCAAAGAGAGGCAATAATTCCTGTGGGGCTCAGCCTCTGGCTGGTAGCATGTTCCAGAGCTAACGCGGTGAGCAGACTGCAGCTCCACAGGAGTGACAGAGACACCGAGCAGCTACCCCCTGAGCAGCCATCCCACAGCAGCACCCGCTGCACACAGGCACTTTAACATCACGCAGACGTAAGCTGTGTAAGCACGCTGCAGAGGTGCATGGTAAGGAATTAAACCGGGAAGCAGAGAGCATTAAAATAAAGAGACGCTTTCGACAACGTGGCAGGAAAAGGAGGGAAGTACCCTTGGCAGTAGATAGAAGGGATCACAGCACCTGGCTGGGACAGCACCAGCTCCAGCCAAATTGATTTCCCTGCCTCTGCTCTGCCGAGTACCTCAGAGAGCTGAGCTCCTGGGCCGTCAAAGTGGGAAATGTCCTCATCATAGATTCCTTTCTCTGGTGCTTTCTCCTCCCTGCTCGTCCAGCATGCTTTCCTCCAAACCTGGAGTTCATTCCAGGTTCTGGCAGCCCAGATGGCTTCCCCTCTCCTGGCAGGGACAGCTGGCAGCTCCCTGCGGTGTCAGATCTCTCTGGGTACCAGCACTTTTGGGGGGCGGTCTAAGCTGTAAGCTGGTACCTGTCTTACCATCTTGGTATCATCTTGGTACCTACCCTTACTGTACTTTCAGCTATTTCTACACTTTGCTCTGCAGAGCTGGACCCAGGAGGGACAAAATTTGAACCTGGGAGCATCATCTTGCTTTAGCAGCTCTTTAGTCTGTGCCCCCTGGATCTTGGGAACAGAGGCAGAACCCCATTGCAGGCATCCCAGGTACTGGTTTCCTTGATTGCTTTGGCTGCCAGCTCCTCTGCTTTTCAGAAGGCACCAGCATCTATATGTGATCTGAGTTTGGAATAAAAAGCAATAGAAATGCATTTGAGCTGGAAAAGGTCCCTTTTACACTTTGAAAAGGTCAGCTGGGGGCTCAGCCTCTTTATTTTGCTCTCCTGCAGCCTTCTTTAAGGCTCAGGTGAAGTCAGAGCCTGTCCTCAGATAAAGCCTGGCTAGCTGATTTGAAAGACATCGGGATTTCCTCAGGGACCAGAGGGAAAGACGTGCCACCCAGCTGTAATTTTTAGTGGGATTTTCTGTTCTCTGCCTCCCAAAAGAGTTTTGCTGTCTGCCAGAATTACCCCCAGGAGCTTCATTCATCAGCCCTAGCAAAAGGAGCTCACCAGAGCTCTCACGCCTGTGCTTCACCCCGCTTTGTTTTGCAGCAGGACTCCAGGCTCAATCCAGTACCCCATGATGGCAGATAGCATGTCATTGCTGCAACAGCAGTGACCGCATGGGGAGGGGGCAGGGACAAGGCTACTCCCAGCCTATGGGCCCAAGCAGATGAGGGATGTGGAGTCAGAAGAATGAATGGAAATTAAGGGGGGTGGCACATCTGGTTTCTCACGGAGAGCTCAGTATTTTCACAAGGACTAAGACATTCCTGATGAAAACTGTTCATCCCAAAACCCACCCGCCCACTGACATCCAGGTCCAACAACTGATTCCTGCCCAATTTAGTGATTTTTCAGGAAATTTCAGAAAATTTCCATCCCAGTTTGGGTATGTCACATGGGCCTGGCAGCTGAGGCTATGCCAAGCTCTTCTCAGTGCATCCCTCTAAGACTAGCTGTTAAGAATCCACAAATGTTGCATCCTTGGGGGCTAAGTATTTGTTTTAAAACAGAGAAGTTTGCATTCTATGGGGGCTCTGGGGGGCTCATATCTTTGCCAGGATCATCGACAAGGAGGGGGTGATGGGATGCATCTCTTCATGAAAGATGTGGTGTTAAATAAGACACGCTGTGTTGCCATCATGAGAGATTAACGCGATATGGCATATTTAAAAAAATCTAAGGAGACTCCTTTTTTTTTCCTTCTTTGCTCTTAGTTAAAGGCCTGCTATTATAAGCAGGGGTAGAAGTTTCAGGGTGGGGGCATCTGGAAAGGTAAAATCTGTAGGCAAGGCGGTAGAAGGAGTGTTAGACACCCTGTTGAAGTTGAAAAAGGAGACAAAATAAAGCGATGACCAGAGAAGAGAGGGAAAAAAAAGCAGAAAAGAGGAACAATGCAGGAGGGGGGGATGAAGGCCAAGCAATATTGCGAGGCTGGAAGCTAGTCTGGAGACACCACAGACACAGCCTGATTTACACCATGTTTTTGACAGGGCACCACCAGGTAATGGCTCACCTTCCAAGTCTGGCTTGGCCCATTACTGTCATAGGCGGTGGCAGAATTACAATCAAAACCTAGATCCGATTCCCAATTTTGGAGGTGTTTGGATCTGAGGGTTTTATTTAAGGCTCCCTTTTAATAAAAAAGTGGGCAAACTGTGATCAAGGGGAAGGAATTGTCTCCATTTTTGTGATTCACGTCTCCCAGCACCCACAAGATATGCATTTCCATGCTCTGATCTGCGCTGCTCTGAAGGACACAGCTGAGAACAGAGCAGGGAGCTGCCGACCAAATGGCAAAAGAAAGGAAGAGAATCGCAGTCACATTTTATTCTTGCTAACGTTTTGCTAAATTGGTTCGGCAAGCTTCCCTGAGTCTGGGCAGCCAGGAAGGGGAGGGAGAGAAACTTCATTAGTGAAAGATTCTCAGAGATAATTGGGAGGCCAGGGATAATAGCGACAGCCTGCATTGTGCTGGGAAAGGAGGATTCTTATTTTGTATTTGTTAATTGAAGAAGCTGAGAGCAGCTTTCTGCAGAGCCAGGGCTCCGGTTGGAAGCCTGATGGGGATGTATATTTTTACTGTTTTTAAATTGACATTAGGGGGCTCCATTTTTTAAAAAATAGCTCTCTGAGATGCATTGGCAGCGTATGTAAACAAGCACGAGCAGCATACTCATCTGCCGCCTCCCCCACCCTGCTCCTTCCCAGTCAGGTCCAGGGCTTGTTCTGCAGAATACTTCAGCTTTAGGGTGCCGCTGGCTGTGGCAGGGCAACATGGCCAGCACCCAGCAGCTCCTGGGGAAGGAAAGGGGGCTACGTGACCAAGCGGAAAGGTACAGAAAACCATAGGGGTTACTGCTCATGGGCTTTCAAAATTAAATTCTCCTCCCAGTGCAAGTTTGCAGCTCTGTCATGCAGCCATTGGGGGTTTGTTAGATAAGACTGGAGTTTTGCTTGCTCTGAAGTGGATGGAGATTGGTCATCTTTCTAAAGACAGTCTGGCTTTTTATAAATACCTCCAGAACACTGCGCCTGGAGGCACAGTATTTGAACATCTATCAGCTTGTGCCCTAAAGTACACAGCTTAAAAAAATAATCTATATCTGGCTAATTAAAAATCATTAACATAATAATGTCTTATTAGTTTCATGAATACCATCTTGCTGTCTTACTTTCTTCAATCTTCCATGCAAATCAGAAACATTTTGGATATGATTCTCACACGCTCTAAGGCCCATTGACTTGACACACAAAAAGTCAATTGGCCTCAGAAGGAAAGCAAATGAGAGCTGCACCCACCACAATCTTTTTCTGCTCCCAGCATGGCATAGAGAAATTCCAGCATAAAAAACAAAACAGAAGCCAATTGAACATGCAATGCTGCATGATCGGCTGGGTCCTGCAAAGTGCTTTTGCCGATGTCGGTTATTGTTTCCCTTAAGAACCGCTTGCAGCTCCAAGTCCGCTGTGACAATTAGTGATAAATCACTGCTGGGAGTTTGGGCTGCCCATTGGAAAAGCTCCCAGTAGCCAGTTACCAGGAAAGCACCAGGGCACATGGCGATGTCATGCTTCATATTCTCTCTATTTTTAATGGAGGGGAAAGGAGGGTTACACTTTCGTTCTGCATATATTGTTTCAGGGTAGAATAACGTCCTTTCCTGGCAGCGCCGAATCAGCACGCTTCCAAAATTTGCCTTCTTCCGCTGCACGTGCTGCCCCAATGGAAATCAGTGAAAGCCTCATGCAGGCATACGAAGGCTGGATTTAGCCCATAAATCACAACCCAGATCATAAATACATGCTTGAACCCTCTCTTAATATGATTCATTAAGAAGGAGCTTTTACGGTTGGGGTGGTTTTAATTATCGTTGTGTAATTTTATTGTTATTGTTTCCATTAAACATTAACAAACGCTCCTTATTTTTGGTTAACAAAGATCTTTCTTAGATTGCACAGTAGTTAATGAAAACCACATAAACACATGCAGAAAGATACCGGGACTCTCATTCAATTAAATATAAAACTTAGAGTAGAAGATCTATAAAAATCCAGATTGTAATGAATCATAAATAAATATGGAAAACTAACAACTGCCTTGGGTAGAGTAGTAAATTTATAGCCCCAAGATTTGCATTTTTAAGGTCTGCATCGTTGTCTGCGCTGTGTTCACTTTTGCCCACGGAAGATGCACATCCTCAGCACCAGAGCTGCCGGCCTCGGCATATTTTCTCAACTTTTCTAGACGAGCCCCAACACTGCCATCATGTTTCTGCCTTTTCCCAGCATGACCTCTGTGTCTCTGAAGCTGGGACCTAAGCCACTTTGTAAAGGAGGAGCAAGGAGTCACAGCCATGCCACGTTTCCTGGCTATTTGGCACTGGAAGGCTGGAGACATGTCCCATGAAGTTGTCCCCACACACACTGTGGAGGACACACCACCAGGCGAGATCTCCCCTCCCAGATATGTTGGAGGAGGATGAGGAGGAGAAATACAGAGAGAACAGCTGGTTCCTCACCCTTGGACTCCCCCAATGCCAAGAGGTGTTTCTGCAACTGTTTGTTAGTCTGAGGTTGCCCTGGTTTCCTAGATTGGTCTGGAAACAAATTGACTGTAACATCCAGCCAGTCATTGGCATCAGTCTGAACTGGGATGGCTTAAAAGCTGCTTCAGCTACTGATGTGCAGTCCCAGAGCCCATCATACATCCACGTGAATTTTGTTTGAGAGGTATGAAGTGAAAAGGGTTTAGCTGTGTAAAAACAAACTCACTAGGACACAGTAGTTTGATAAACCCTTAAGGATCAGCTAATGTGCTCTGGAGATAGCTATTGAATGTGTAGCTAGCACGTGCATGGACTCCCATCCATCGAATGGTGTCAGAACAGCCTCAAAAGTCACATTCCAGCTTCCTTCAAAACTAATCCTGACAACTGAGCTTCACAAGTATGATAAAAAATTGGGAAACTCTTCCAGAACTTCTTCCAGCGAAGGCAAAACAAACTGGTGTCCAGACCAGAAGCTTCACTGGAAACACAGGACTGTCAGCACTGGAAGAGTTAACAGGTGAGAGAAGTGAAAGGATTTGATAATGGTAAAACTCCGAGGCATCTGCTCCAGCGTTATGGGTGTGTGTCAGTCTGTCTGACAGAGCCGTTGCCATGGTGGCAGAGTTCTCCCAAAAAATCGCAAGAAGCAGACAAGCTGGATGAGTGCCCGAGGAAGACACGAGAGAGGGGAGGTGGTTGCACATGGGGATAACTTGGCCTTTGTACGTGGGGCTTGGCCCTAGTACTGGGGGCCAGCCAATGTAAAAATGAGTCTTGTGAGTTTCACAGTCTTTTCAAGCTGGACAGATGTTTCAAGGGCTGTTAAAAAAATGGAAATCCCTGGAAGTTTCACCCAACCTAACCTCATCTCCGTTGCTCCAAGGAATGTGGCGTGGTAAGCAGAGCTAGTTCTTGCAATATTCTCGGGAATGACTGTAGAGAACCTTGGGAGTCAAGGCTTTCCCAGGCAGCCCAAGCTTTGAAAAATGTGTCTGCATGTCTGCTGCAGCTGTTTGGATGGGCAGGAGTCTAGATAGGACAATGACAGCCAGGAAGCCCCTCAGCCCCCTAAGGAGCCCTGGGAGGGAAGCCTGGGAGGCTCAGGCCTGCCAGGAGCTTGTCGGGGCTGCAAAGCACAAAGAGGGACCAAGACTGGACATGCTGGATGTGGCATGGGGAGATTGTAGAGTCATACCAGGGATTTGTGGCCCCAGAGCAGGAGGTGACCTGCCTCTGAACATACTGGATCTCCAACAGTGTGGCAAATCAGGCCAGCGAGGGATTTTAAGCAGAAGTCAACCAACTCATATGAGCAAGGCAACAAATGAAGCTGTGGGGCTGACTGCTCTGGGATTTACACGTCTTGTAGCACGCAGTTTTCAGAAGGTTTGTCTTTTCTGTCATCTTGCCCCTCTGGTAAGAGGAACTCGTGGTTCAGTGCTCCATGCCAACAGGGAATGGGGAGCTGCATGTGCAACCAAACAAGTCATTTTTCAGCTCACCGATGAGAACGCGGCTCTGGTGGCCACACAAATCTCTGCAGGCTGATGCTAGCCAGGCTGCAGCTGCTGGTGCCAGCACATGGGTTGTGTAATTCCAGCGCGGCTAGTGAGTATTATAGAACAAGCCAGAAGTATGCTTAACAAACCACAAGCTGAAAAATAAGGGAAAACCCATTTCCTCTCCTCACCAAGGTAGGAGAAGATAGTGCTTTCATGAGCATTGCTCTGATAACACAGTGAGGAAGGATCTTAGCTGGTAATTATTTAAAACTGAAGCCAAAACACAAGTTGTGGTCAGACAGGAGATATGGATGAGTATTTTTATGGGTCTGGTGCACACCGACCACACTGTGACAATTGACACTTCTATACCACCCTTCCCTAAGCAGTAGGAAATATTTTCTGTTCTCCTAGCCTTTGATTAATTGAAATCTGAAATTCTCTAGTCCTCTTACTGTCCTATGGAGTTAACTAAAGTTATCTTGGATAACTTGGTAGGCATGTTATAACTCCATATTTTCTGGCTTTAATCCAAACCTCCAGCACCAGAAGGGGACAAGATTAGGTAGATAAGTTAATTATATGCCAAGAGTTTTTTTTTTCTTTTAATTGATAGACTATTCTTTTTTTTTGAAGGATCATTTACAGATTATTTATTGTGGTCACTGGTGTCCAACTCCAATATCAAGAAGATAGACTACAAAACCTTACTTACACTTGCAAGTCCTGTATGTGTTAAGAACCCATAAAACAAAGCACACGCACGCTTCAGGCTTGTAATAGTTTGATGAAGATTCCTAAATTTTTCAGGCTGCCAGTTCATTTCAAAGGATTGATTACTTCTCTTAGGATTACATCTACATAATTATTTCTGTACCCATGACGCAACTGCCCCATATTTTTCCTCCTCTTGCTGCCTCCAAGTTGCACCCAGAGTTGGAGTGAAATGGTGGCACTGCTTAACACATAGGTGACAGTACAGACTGGGGTGTATTTGTGGGAAGATGCTGTTGGGGAGGTATATGGTATACAAAGTGCAGGGACACCATCTTAGCCCCATTGTTTCTGTGGGTGGCAGACAGATAAGAGCACAGAAAAAGCATGTGTCCAGTCAAGTGGGTTTGTGCCTGAGCTCTTCGCAACCCAAAGCTGTCATATGGCAGAAAGCATAAATCCATAATATGATGGTAGTGATCACTGTTCTTAAGTGTCTGCACAAGGAGACCCATGAATTCCTAGCCAGAGGAAAGTTGCCTATTGACTGATGACATGCTGGGGTCCTGCACCCTCATTTCCTAGCTGAAATCTGCAGGAATGACAGATGGCATTTCAAATGAGACTTAGGAGCAGAATGCTGCAGAACATTTTCAAACTGGCCGACCAAGCTGTGGGACTGTCCAAGAGAGATCTGCTCTGCATCACTGCACAGCCACAGTTCCAACGAAGCAGAAGTGTGATCTGAGCAGGTCTTGCAGCTGGCCAGGGGTAAAGGACACACAGATGTATATACCTACAGGGAAGGTATATTTGGTATATCTTGTCCAAGCAGAGAGGAGGGTGACCGCTCTCTCCTCTGGAGCCTCTTCATGGAGGGCTTCATGGCTAAGGGACAGGAATGCCTGCCCACGGTCTCCAGCTGTCCATGAGGCTCCCTGGATAGAGAGTTCTATGCCACCTCCAAAGCTTCCATGTCATAAAGTAAAACATGATAGCAAGCTAGCTCTTTTAATAGTGTGACGCTGCAACTGAGTTTTCAACTGTTGCTAAAGACAGGCAGGGCTCTTAATATTTTTTGGAGGAAGAAAAATTACCCCTCACTGCAGTGCTTTCCTTCTGCAGCCAGTCATGCCATGGATCAAACAACACAAAAAAAAAGGGTAGTTTAAGTTTCTTTTCTTCTCCACCCTCCCCAGCAGCGTATGGCCTTTATTAGCATTACGGCTGTGTAATTCCTCCGTAGCTATCGCAGCTCAATGAGAACACCTGTCATTCATTTTCGGTGGAAGGCAGAGTGACAGCATGGGTTTGAAGCCCTCTGGCTGGGGCTGCGCTGCTGGCTTCTCTCCCCCTGCTTTCATGGCAGGGGGTCTGGGGGCAGGGGACCCATTACACCAGCACCAGCACAAGCTCCCCATGGGTGGGAGGCAGAGCTGCACACACGAAGGAGAAAGGGGTGATGGGTTCTTCTCCCAACCACCACAGGGCAGCAGGATGCAGCAAGCAAGGAGAGCATCTCGGGGACCAGGGTACACATACGCAGAAATATACTGGCACAGGTTTGGTGTGTCAAGATTCAACCCAGTTCCAACATGAGCATCCAACTGGGCCACGAGCAAGTTCAGAAGGACACATGTGCCCCCAGCCATTGCTCAGTGCTAGGGCAGGAGGAAGCGGAACAAACTTGGGGACCTGGTGATGGGGGGTACCCATTTCAATCCTACACCTGCCTCATGTGGTCTAAAAGCTGCCCTTTGGCTGATCCTGCAGCCTGGAGGAGAGCCAGGACCTCCTCTGCCGGGGTCTTTGAAACCACTCCCTCCCAGCACAAGCAGCCTTTTTCTTTAAGCAGTCAGCAGGGTCTGCGAACAGAGCCAGAGGGGAATAGGAGGGGAGCAGGGCAAGAGCAGGAGGGGAGTAGGAGGGAGCACATCCCACTCACCCAGCCATAGGGGACCCCTCTTCCTCTTCTCACACCCCTCCAGAAAGAGGCGCTTGCTCCCAGTAGATAAACTGCAGCCCCTGCACCTGTGGTTATCACTTTTGATACAGGTTTTAAATGTAACCTGCATTGCCTATTTATATATCCAGTGCCAAAATATGGGGGCTTTTTTCTTTCTATGGCCTTGGGGTGGGGGCAGCAGCCCAGGAGAGGGGAGCAGGCCTGGCTGGGGAAGCTTTACAGCCAGGCTGATGATCCAATTAAGTCAACAAAGAGCCCCAGTGATACAATCTGAGGGTTCAGGAGCTGGGAGTAAACAGGGAACCGCGGCAGAAGGCAAAGCCAAGCAAACATATGGAATAAGTTATGGGAGAGACAGTTGAGGCAGAGTGCAGAAATGAGTTCAAGAGATGCCTGGGCTTTTCTCAAGAGAAGCGAAAAGGACTCGAGGGGGCCAGCTTGAAAAAGCAGGAAGGGGGGATTAAGATAAAGCCACAAGATGGAGGCCTGCTGTGCTGCTGGCCTTTGCTTGTTCCTGAAGCATTTTTTTTTTCTTTTTTCATTTGACTGTAACAGATATTAATGTAATTAAAGGATGCGGGAACTACTGGAGAGATCAGTGGTAAGTTAAGGGTGAGCGGAAGGGAGTAGGAGTGGGAGCTACCTAGCAACCAATGCTCAGGAGCCAATAAAATGTACAGATAGGCAAAATCCAGGGGAAAAGAAAAACAAATAAAGCCCAGGACCACAGCAGACAAGCTCTCACATCACATCCCAATGTCCTATGGTGGCATAAGCAAAAGAGTTGGGGTCTGCTAGGGGTTGTGACCTGGGACAAGTCCTCACCTGCCCCCATCTCTCTGTCACTGTGGCCCTAAGGCACAGCTTGGTCATGTTCGAGCCCTTGGGCAGTACTTCGGCAATGAGGAGTGGGCAGTGTTTACAGCCAGGATGATGCTGGCAGGCAAGTGAAGAAAGTGAGAAGCCCTGGTGCCCACAGCCAAGGGTGACAGAGGCAGTGGGAGCAAGACCTGGGAACCCAGAGAATCCTGTCTGTAAAGAGCAGGTCTGTTTCACCTGTTCCTCTGAAATCCCTGGGGACAACTGTGACCAGTCACCCAGCCACTACAAAACCACACCTCCATGAGGGTGAGCTGTGGTCCTTGCCCAAGGTGGAGGGAGGGAGGAAACGGGTCCATTAAGAGCATCCCTGCTACGGTTCAATCCACCTAAGGACTTTTTATAAAACTCAGTTGCCATTAAAGCTGTGCAGCTTTTTGTTTGAGACAAGACTGTGTGTTCGATCCTCTAAATGTGGCATGTTTGTTTTTTTAAAAAGAATACAATGTTACAGAGAGCAACATCCAACAAGAGCTCATCCTCAGTCTTGCTGTGCTTTCAGGACAGTAGACTTTCTCCAACCAGCAAACACGCAGTTTCCATTTTGAACCTTACCTCCACATTATTATTGGATGCAAAATCTGTTTGGCTTTGAAGCGTGGAGAATTTTCCCAGAACGTCGAGTGAAATTCAACAAGTTGCCTTTTAATTTACTAGGCTTTAAAAAAAAACACTCACCCATATTTGAAAAAAAACCCTGTGCATCCTTTCTTTAATGTGCGACTTTATTTACTAAGCTGCTGTTACTACATCACTGAGTTTTTCACTCAGGTGAAAAGCGTTGAGAAGGTATTTCTAAGAAAACGTGGCATCATTAAGGAAGGATAAGGGGGAAGGAGGGTGAAAGATGGTTTTACCCTCCTGTGGGTGGTTGCAGCTGATGTCTCCAGCAGTGTCACACGTGTGACCTTGCCATGGGCTTTCTCCCAGGCCCTGCATAGGAGCAGCCATGGGACCGGGGAGCTAGAGCTCCACGCTTGCCTCAGGGCTCGACCCCATCCTTATTTTTATCTGGGCACCACACTTGCATGCTGCTCCATATTAACACCCGTGGCTTCTTCCGTGGCTTCCCTTAGTACATTTGAATCGTTAAAAGTGAGCACATTCATGCTTGCAGGATCAGGGACTTGTTTTGCAGTAATGGATTTGTTGCAGAATTATAGCTAACTAGCTGTGTCTTCTGAAAAAAAAAAAAAAAGAAAAAAATTGGTTATGCTGGTTTTTGAGTTTCAAGCCATTAAAAATTACCCAGAATGTACAGTCACTCAGTAGCAGCTTCGTAGATAAGGATTTAATTATAAGCCCTGCACTCACTTATACTCTTTGAATACCAAATGTATTTTGTGATTGCTTTCAGAGCACACTATTTTTTTCCCCAGAAATTTGAAGGCAATTGAGCAATTTTACAGTCTGGAGTCCTGATTCAGCAGCCTTCCCTGTTCAGCAAAGAAATGATGTGCTTAACTCCAATGGGACTTGGGCATTTGCCTAATTGGGACCAACGGTTAAGATCACATTAAAATTAAAATCTTAATTTTTGTACCATTTCTGTGCCTCCGTGCAGAACACAGTTTGGTTCCGTGACTCACACCTTTATACAAAGCGTCCCCCGCAAAATCCCAGCTCTTCCGCGGACTCTCTCACGCACCCCAGACTGTTTGTGTGTAAAATACTTGGAACAAGTTCTGTGCATTACTACGTCTGTAAGTCTGTATTGTATGGCATTTGAATACAATGTATGTATTTGAATACAATGCATGTATTCAAAGGAGGAGGAAGAGAAAAGGAAGCTCTGGAGATGCCCCAGGGGAGGATGGGGGTTAGCCCAGCATTTCAGAGTAAGGATAGTTGAGAGTAGGCTGGGAGCTGGAAATTTGAGCTCTGGGATTGCCTTCCCCATCCCACATCCAGATTCTCAGAGAATTAGATGCATCAGGATGGCTTTTCGTTGCTGAGCTGGCCCAAGGCACCCACTGGCTGTGTTGGAGACCCACATTCAAGTGCAAGTTCTGCTCAGCTGAAACCTTGCTACTCGGTCGTTCCCTGTCCTAATCATTTGGCTACCGGCCAGGAAGGCTTGATATTATATCCTTCTCTGAACTCAGGCTTTAAGGAGAAATTCCATCCTTTTCTCCATGAAAGTTTATAGCAGCTGCTGTGCTCCCGGGGAACAAATCAGCTCTGATGAGTTTGCGTTGTCTCATGGAAAAGCCATTTTATTCAAAATTGTCTAAGCAAGCCGTAGCAAGCATGCTGGGCTTTGTCCTCCCAGCGATACATGAGCTGCAGGCACTGGAGACCATGCTGGGCTGCCAAACACTGCCAACCTGGAGTGAATGGAGAGCAAGAGCTGGGGTTCTGTCCATCCGCTCCCCTGCCTTTTCATCCAGTGGGACGGGGTTTCACCCGGCCAGTGAAAAGGTGTTTGTAAGCGATCCCTGGAGAATACATAGGGCTCACACAACTCAGGCTGGGTGGGTTAGACTAATATGTGTGTGCTGTGCCCCCAGGGCAGCTGGAGTGGGACACTAAAGTGTGGGGGATGTGGAGAGTGAGCGTGGGAAATGGTTGTTCAGCGGCTTCATCCTGCTCCATCAGCACCTCTCCGCTTCAACTGAGAAAGGGATGACTCAGTTGGGGGATGGGACTCTTGGTTACATGGGAGAATGCACCGTGTAAGAGGTCCTCCCGTTCGGACTGGAGCTGTGATCTTTCACACCTGCATGATAAAGGGCAGAAAAACTTCATCTGAATTTTCCCCAACAGGATTTTTATATGACCTGATACATGGCCGCGAAACATTATTCCCTCCAACAGTTGACTTCATTACACCACAATGTTTATGGCTGTTTCAAATTTCAGTGCCCTTTGTGTGCTGCAGACATGGAAAAGAGAGGCGGAGGAGGAGAGGCCTCAGAGGGATGTATCCCTCAGTTTTTGAAGCACTCCTCAGCTGCACAGCTTTGCTGTTTTCATCCTCATCCTGCCTCTTCCCCCAGTGTTTGGGACACCATCAAGCCAAGCTAATGCCTCTCAAGCCTGCCCAAGAGGGAACCATGGCCTGCACTCGCACACTGCCCCAGATCCACAGTGCCCTCATGCAGCAGCCTCCATGCTGTGATCAACCAGCAATATACATCCTGGCACACTTCATGAGGAAGCATTCTGCATGCTGATCTCAGGTCCCTTCAGAGCACCTTGCTCCAAAAAGACCACGCCTTTGGGACCCTAAACCACAAAGAGTCTCCCCTACATCTGCTCAGATCAGAAAAGTGTGCTGCTGCCCATCTTGGTTTAATGTCTCTTCTGGAGAGTGTCGAGCTTTGAGGAGTCGGACCAGTCTGCAGGGCAGGTGGCAAACCCCACAGAAACATCCGAGGGAAATGCATCTCCCTTCCACCCCCTTCGTAACAGCACGGATGGGGACAGGAATAGGTCACAGGGCAGTTTAACTTTAAAAAGGATTCTGCTGGCACGTGGCACTCTGCCGCACTGCAAGGTAGTGTCTGGATATTAAATAAGGAGCGTGGAGGTTTTTCTCACCATAATAATAACATTGCAAACTGCTATGTTATTTATTGTCATATCATTTTGCCAAAGGCTTTAGCTTGTCTATTGGTCGTTAGAAGCAGAAGCGTTTGCAAAACAGTTTAAAAAACATCTTGCACTGTTATTCCTCATCTCCCATCTCCAAGCGCTCTACCTCAGGAAGACGGCGAAACTGCCTGCGTACAAAACGCTGCCAGACGTAGAAAGTAAACGCGCTGAGAAAACCAAATGCTTTTTATCATTTCTTTCAGCTGGAGTAATTGTACGTGTTGCTCGCAACAATTGCAGGAATGAAATTTTCAGAGGCAAGTGTGATTTAGCTGAATTTCAAATCCCTTTTGCCTGCTTTCTTTTTTAGCACTAGCTGAAACCCGTGTCTGTGGCTAGTCATCCAGGAGGGTCTCTTGGGCTTTCCATGACATTAGCAACCCCAAAATACAGGCTCTGCCTCTCACCGCTCCACTTCTCTACCAGCAGCCTGTGATGCAGCTGCTGCACCACACTCCACAGCTGAGAGCAAACCGCTGCAGCATGCCGGCAATCGCGGCGTGTTTGCTTTTCTCTCTCCACAAGCCATCAATGTGTAATTGCAGAATATTTGGAGGAAGGGCAGAAATGAAGGTCAGGACCCCACAGCCCACATCGGCTGCCGCCATGCCGACCAGCCGTCCCTGCCAGCCTTACGTGACATGAATCGACAGCAAATCCAGTCTCACTCTGGCCGTGAATTGCGTGGGATGAGGAGAGGAAAGTGCTGGAGTGATCTCCTGGGACGGTGTTTTAGCAAGAGTCACGGTGTTCCCAGGGCAGTGGCCCTGGCTCCAGCAGCCAGCAGGGATGTCTGCGGCTGAGCCAGGCGGGCACAAGCCCACCCACCCATCCCTCAGCAGCCACAGACTTTTGTCATTCAGATGATGATGTCCCTGTGTCTGCACTCTTATTGGGCTCTTAATATTTAGCAGGCTGTCGGGCAGTTTTAATTAGTTTCTCTTTAGAGAAGGCAGTGGTTTGGGGAAGGCTGCAAATGGCATTCGCAGAGGTTCCAACAGCAAGGCAGCTTGGGCTTAAATGCGCAGGATCATGGGATTAAAAGAAGTGTTAAAAATGTGCCCTTTTGTGATATGCCTCCAGAGCAGCACAGCGCTCAGCACACACAGCTAATTCAGGGCAGCAGCCTGACAGCAGAGCCACTGCTCTCCATGCAGCCGAGCAGGGGAGAGCATCCCCCCACCGTGTCCCCACACTGGTGGGACCCCCCAACAGTGCCACACAGGCACTTCTCTCCAAACCACCCTCCAGTCCATGATCAGATGGAGTTCCTCAGCCCTCCTCCTAAGACCCTCAGCCCCCCAAACCATCACCCTGTCCTTGCTCTACCCTTTTGCTTGCTCCCCACTGTCTGCCCATCCACCAGCTTCCCCACCTCACTCCATGGGCCCTCCCCTCCCCAGTCACTAAGTCCAGTACCTTCTTTAGTGGCACTGGGAACAGCCCATTTGCCTTAGTTTCCACTGTCCCCAGACAGCCAAAAACTGCATTCCCCTCCACCAGCCCACCCCTGATACGTCCCATATCTCCTATATGTCCAGCCTATTGCAGATCACCAGCACCAGGGAGGGCAGCCCTGTGCTTGTGCACAACTCAGGAATAATCTTTCCATGACCCAAGGTGGACCCGTGAGCCAGAAATAATAATTTCAAATATTTTAAACAGCCAGAGGAGAGTGGCTGAGATGAAACGTTGCAGGGAATTCCCTGCCAGCACAAACAATACGAATTACAGAATTAGTAACATAAAGTATCGTTAACTGTCCTGGCTCCGCAGAAATAGGCTGCATCTTGGCAGTCTGAAGGCAGCTCAAGGCAGTCTGAGGAGAGCAAGACTGACTGCACAGGGATACGGCTGAAAAGAAGCCAATTAGTGGTTTTTGTTCGTGGCTTTTGTGGTGTTTCGTGACCTCGCTGGTTGTGCATATTACCCGGAGGTCTCGGTCTGACCTGGATCTCTGGGTTTCAGATGTTAATTTTATTTTTTCTTTTCTTTTTGATGTGATGGAAGTAAAAGTGGCCAGCCTGGCGTTTGGGATATCCACGCTGCTCCACAGCAGGTCAGTTTGGCTCTCAAGGCAGCACGTGGCCTGGCTCGGCTCTTTCTCAAATGAAGGCAAGCCTATAGTGGCCAGAGCAGCTAGTTACATCAGATTTTGAATATTTGAGGCGAAAAAAATGTCCTGGAATGGAGCGGCTCCGGCTTTCCTCACGTTTCTCAGGCGGTGTTCCCTCCTACACCGTGAGATTCCTGCTCTGCTTGACAAGGATTGTTCCTACTGGCTTGCTTCTCAGTGCAGCAGAGGTGAAAGCTGCACAGATATTTAACAATAATAACCCTCACATTCAAGCGCTTTGCAGACGTTTACTGCAGGCAGCAATATCTCTGTTCTACAGATAGGGATTTTAAGAGAGACAGGGATAACCTGAATTGCCCAAGGTCTCAAAGGAGAAGCATGGTATGCTATCAGAGATGCAAGTCTCGTATCCTTACTTTCCAGACCCGTGGAAAGCCTGTTAGACAAAACCTCTCTGTATTAAGAGAAGCCTCTCTTTGGGAGAAACAGTGATCCAACTCCCACCCTATGTCCATTTGGCAAATTGCTTCTCACAGCCCACGTGCTGCTTTTACAACCTGTCCTGAACCGCCTCCCTCCAGCTCCAAATGCTTCTTGTTGGCGCCAGGTGACCGCCAAACCTCTTCTTTGCAACCCGTTGTGTATTTTAAAAGTAGATAAAAAATAATTAGTTTATTTTTAAAATGCTGGAATATTAAATAAGATAAAAACATTTGCTTAGAGAGACTTCTAGCACAGCTAATCAGCTCGGTAATGCATCGTTCTGATAAAAGCTCTTCTCTCTTCATTTGGTAAACACAGCATACATTATTCCTATCTGCGTGATGGCATTAAATAAGGGAAACATGCTGTAGGCAGGGTGGTTTCCTGTGCTTCTGGTCAGATTCAGGCAGTTTCCAGATGACAAAATCTCACATTTGGGAGGGAAGCAGCCACTGCCTATGTGGGTTAAAGGTGACTCTGCCACTGACTGTCTCTATGTCCTTGGGCTTATCGCTTAGCCCAAAAGTCACATCTGATTCATCAATTCTGGGCTTCAGGAAGGGCAGTGGAGTTTAGAGATCACTGAGCTTTCCTGAGGCTTTGCACATGACATCCATAACCCCCTGCCATAGGAAACGGTCTACAACAGCAAAGTCCTGAGTGGGCCCACCAAGCTAGGACTCCTAACTTGGAGGTGAGCAAGGCGAGCAGAGGGGACCGAAGCAGACAGGATTAGCCAGGAAACACACCCAGTCGTGATGCAGGCAGAGACAGTGGCCAGGAATTTGTGGGTGAACGTGGTGGCACCACTTAATTGGATGTTAATTCCAGGGAGGGAAGGAGCTGGATGGAGCCTTCGCAGGGTACTGGCACTGAGGAAAGGCACGGATCCGCTCCCCAATCTGCTCTGCAGAGAGCTGGGATGTGATTTGGGGTGTAAAGCTATATTAATGTCCAAGTGCTGCTTGGCTCATACAGGAATCCTTTGTGTCCTTAATGAAGGGAAAAAACAGGGCTTTATTCTGAAGCTTTGTGTATAATGAGATGCCATGTTGTAAGGCTCTGGAAAACACACCAGAAATAATAATTGGGAGGAAATAAAAGGTTTAGTTCAAAACAGTGTGTGATTTAAATAAGAAGTGAAAAAGAAAGTGCACAGGATTTGAGCATCGGAAGAATGAACTTTTAATTAATTTGCATTGAGATTACGGGGGGGTGTCAGCATTTAAACAGGTATAAAAAACTAGTTTAGATGTAAATGAGAGATAAAGGTCTTTGGTAAGGAAATAAGCAGGAGGGTGAACTTTGGCCGCCAGGAGCCTGCCACAAGCCCTGGCATTGTGGCTTGAGAGCTGGAAGACCCAGATGCAGTAATTAGCAATGAGTTTGCAGATCTCAGCACCAGCGGAACAAAAGGGCATGGCTGCGGAGCTGGGCTGCCAGCTGGGAGAAGGGGAGGTGAGCTGGCACACCGCAAGGGATCATTACCCAGCAGTTTGCAGAGGGGAAAAGAAAAGATCTGAGGTGCAGCCTGGGGCAGGCATAAAAGCAATCTAGGGTTTGCGGAATTTAATAGTTCCCAGAGCCCTGGCATTTTCAGCTGAAAAATTCCCTCCGCAACTGAGCCAAAGGGGTCGAGGATTTTAAATAGGTCCTCCGATGCCCGTGGAGACAAGTGTTGCTATTCTTTAACCCTTGAAGGCTCAGCTGATTGGTCTGGATCGGGGAGGCAAGCTGCTGGAGAGACGAGGTTTGGTTTGTCATCATCCCATACTCCTGTGCTCACCACCTCAAGAAGTTAGCAAGAGCTGGAGGCAGATCTGGTCTCCCCCCTCGCCTCCATCACGGGACGGTGTCCGCCACACAGGCAATTTAAAGCTGCAGCCCCTTTGCATCCCTGCAAGGGTGTCAGTCACCAAGGTCTGCCCAGAGATCTGAGGTTGGTTACTGGCATTATTTGTATTTATTGGAGAAGAGCTGATCCCATTTCTCTCTGGGAAAAGCCTGACTCTCCTCCCCCAGGGTCCCTCAGCTCGTGGAAGGATTGATTGATCCGCTTATTACTGTTGCGTTATTATGTTTTAATTGCTCTCAAGGAATGGCCTCTCTGGAATGCAGTTTGTTTCTGCTGAGGCAGTCATGGCCCAAATCCTCCAACCCAAGATGGCAACTTCTGGCATAGCAAACCCCTGCTCATGAAAGAATGTGCCTGTGCTCCCTTCCCCATGTGCCACGGCGCGGAGCCGTTCGCTACGGGCACATCTGATGAATACCGTCTGTTGCCACCTCTCAGTGGCCTGCCTAATCCCGGACAGATTTGTTACAGATTTACATACGGAGTGACCTGGTTTCTGGGTTCTGTCAGGAAAAAAATAACTCTGCTGTCATCCGAGTGATGCATGAGGCAGGGAGCTCTCAGGTCAGGCCCAGGCTTTGGATTCCCAGGACTGGAGGAGGAATGTGATTTGGCCTCCTGCTCCTGTGCCACCACACTTAACACCCATACGGCACCTAAATACTGCCAGAGGTGCTGCCAGCCAAGGGTTCTGACCCCTTGCAGCATCACTGAGCGGGTCTTCATCCCTCAGTCTGGGCTTTCACTCAAGTTTTGCAGGTGCCAGCTTTGCACACCGTGAGACGGGGTCCCAGGAAAGAGCCCACTCCCCTTCCCCCCACCGAACCCCTCCCAGAGGTTCCCATGCAACATTTGGAGCAGAAGAGGTTGAACAGTCTGAGATCTGGGAGAAGGAGAGGTTTCCAGTGCAGAGCAGTGGAGAAGGAGGTGAGGAGCAGCTGGTTAGGCTCCCCGGTGAGCTCCAGGGCAGCAGCCAACACCCTAGTGCCGAGGCTCCAAGCAGGGGGACAAGAGGTGCAGCCCCAGACCCAGCACTGTCTCTGTCCAGGCACAAGGAGCAGCTCTGCTCTTCTGCCCCCGTGTCCCACACAAAGACACCAGAGGCCCTGTGGAGGATGGACAGGATAGGCAGCACCTGGCCTCTGACAGCGCCTCACCATGCCTGGGCTGCTGCGGTTTAGCAAACAGGTAGTAACTGTTCCTGCGGTGCTCAGACCATGGTTTTNCCTGTGCGTGTGTGAGCACAGACCTACGTCTGTCTGGGGAAAGCAGGGGGAGAATGGGAACAGCCCTGGGCTTTTGGAGGTCTTCTCTGACTGCCCAGCACTGCAGGCAGCTCTGGCTTTGCAGAACAGGTACCTGCATCCCATCTCTTACTGACGCTGTGCTACAGCTCTCTGTGAGCCTGGGGCTGGAGCCTGCCCATCCCCACACTCCCGACCTCAGTCATGTCTTGCAGAGGGGAGTCCCATGCTGATGCCTTTGGGAGGTTCCAGGCTGCGGAGCCATGGGCTTCACTGCTGCAGTATCAGTGGAGCAAGTGAAGGAGGCATATGGTCATATCCACCAGAGCTGGGCCCTGCTCCTCTGGATATTCAGTTCCTGCCCCGACACCTGTGCTCCAGCATGGCCCTGAGCAAACTGTTTGGTGTCCGAGGCTGGAAGTGTGCCATATGGCACCTCTGGCATTTTTGGGGGGATACATGTCTCTAGTTTGGTCCCAAGCTTCTGGGCAGCCTGTTTGGTACCTGAAATGCAGAAGCAGATGGAGGAAACACATGAGTTCCTCCTTGAAACAGCAGTGTGCCAGCATGGGCAGCAACCATCTGTCCACTGCACTGGCTGACCTGTGCCAGGCAGCATGCAGCTGGCACTGCAGGGAGGCACAGCTCCGCTCTGCCATACAGGGTTGACTGGTGTTTTTTAACATCCCTCTTATTGAGGAAAGAGCAGGAAACAGGGGGCATCCCCAGCCAGATTCACTGCTCTTTTCACCCCAGCCACGTGGCTACAACACCAGGAGCACATACTGCTCCAGGACTTGATGTCATCCAAAATGTGAACCCGCATGGGGAAAAGTCGCAAAGGTCAGGATTCTCCAGGTGAAGATCAGGACAGGCTGCTGCATCAGAGCTGCCTGCAGCCAGGGGAGGAGAGAGCAGCTGTTTTTAACAACCGCTGTTAAAATGCTGCACTGCACTGGTGGGGATTGAAGGCATTCCCCAAACCTGTCGAGTAAAGCTCTGCTAATCTAGCACCATTGTGCTTGGCTTTTGCTGCCCCCCTGCCCCCATCTTTCCCAGGAAGAGAAGCCTGGATCAGCAGCCACAGTTCATGCGACACTTCACACCCTTCCTTGTGCACATTTGGGAAGAGCAGGCAAGCATTGGGCTGGGAACCACAGTGTGCTTGGGAACCCACTCTGAGCACTCACCTGAGCTCAAGGTAGCTTGCAACGTGATGGGATGTACTCTGTCCCCATCCTGGTCCTCTGGAGTTCTTTGGGTTTGGGGTTTCTCTTAGGAAATTGAGAAATGAGTGGTTTGCCACCCAGCAGTTTGGAGGAGCCCTGTCCTTCACAGCTGGGAAATCTTGGAGCAGTTGATGCTCTGAGCCAAGTTCCCCCCTTTGCTCCAGCACAGCTCTTGTCCCTCACTGCTAAGGGGACAGTAAGTCACACAGATCTGGCCAACTCTGGGGCAGGGTCAACCCCTCTCTCCCCCTACCCTCTTTGTCCACCACTGATCTTTACTTCCAAGCTGTCTCTTGATCACCAGTTTAAAAAAAACCCCACAGCCATTTCTCATGCATCTTGAGCATAATCTTCCCAGGGAGGCTGCATCCCCTCACCATGTGCTCACCGTGCTCCTGGAAAGACCTGGCTGACTGCAATCACGCATCGCTGTGAAAATGTATGGCTGCTTCCCTCAGAGGAGTTCTCTGTCCGCAGGAGGGTCCCTTGAAGGGAGGAGGGCAGAGGAGGGGTGTCCGGGGGAATGGCAGTGGTACCCCTGGCCCTGGCTCCTGGGGACACGTGCAGGGCTAGTGCAGCAGGGGCACAAAGAGGGGGAAAAAGAAGTTAAGAGGAAACACCCCCCACTCCTGCCCTGCCACCGAGGGTGCCAGCTCCAAGGGCAGCATGGGCACTGCTTGGAGGCTCTCCAACAACCTCTGGTAGAACTACAAGGTAGCCCCTCACCGCAGCCCCACTCCCATCCCCACCACCGGAGCACATCACAGCTGCTCCCATCCAGCTCCTCAGTTTTTATCCTGTGTTGACAGCTGCTGTGCTGCGCAGGAGCGAGCCGGAGGAACTGCTGGCTTTAAACCGGCTCCTGGAGAGACCTCCCAACTAGTAAATTTTCCGGTTAATCGTGTCCCGGTAGAGGGGACTCTCACAAATCAGCAGCGCCCGGCGCTCCGGAGCAGCACTCCCTCCTACGGGTACAAGTAATCCTTCAGAAGAGCGGCCAGGGGAGATGGGGGGNTTTTCCCTGCACCGTCGGTTTGCTAACTGAGGGCCTGCGACGGCTTTTCCAGCGTAGCTGTTACCACTGCTCCTCTCACAGAGGCAATTAGCCATCTTCCCCCGCTGTTTGCACAGGTCTCCCGCACAGCAGTGGGGGAGCCAGAAAGGTGGGAAGTTAAACCTGATCAAGAGGATGACAGCAGAGGTTGGGTACTGCCCGAAGTGGGATGCAAAGCTCGTGTTCTTTCACTTGGCAACACATTCATTTCCAGCTCAGAGAGAGCTGCTGGCTGTGGGTCAGGCGGAACGTTGTCTTCTCGCTGCCGGG
The DNA here is from genome assembly GCA_013399135.1 of Heliornis fulica. NCBI lineage: Eukaryota > Metazoa > Chordata > Aves > Gruiformes > Heliornithidae > Heliornis > Heliornis fulica. The sequence goes on from VXBZ01002981.1 coordinate 168,525, forward strand.
CATTTGCTCTGCCAAAACTAGACCAGCCAAACGATTTTATCAGGACTGATAACCTGCCTCTTGGGTCTAGAAAGGAACATTCCTGGGATCCAATCACGCTCCAAGATGCAGGTGATGGTACCCCACATGCCTGCGGAGCATGGGGCAGTGGTGAGCGTCCCCAGCTGATGGGCTGTCGAACTGCATGGTGCAGCACTGTGTTGTCAGACTGCAGCACAAGGCTCCCGCAGGCAGCTCACACCTCCTTGTTCAAAAATGCCCCCCTCAGTCCTTCCTCTCCGCCTCTGGTGGGGTGTGGGTGGGTTTGGGGTGCGCAGCACTGGACCAGATGGAGAGGGCCAGCACGGTGCTGGGGTGACTCTTTGTGGTTTTGTTTTCTGTGGCAGCCAGGATGCACTACCCAAACCCATATAAAATGTGTTAAACAACCTGGATCCAAGCCAACTCCATCCTAGCCCCTTTCCCACTTTAAGCAGGATGTAAATGTTGAGTTTCCACATTTCTAGCATTATCCCTGGGTTTGTTGGGCAGCTCCATCCTGGTGGTATTTCCCAGGGAAAGCTTCTCACTCCTCCCAGCACCCAGGGGCACCTGAGAGACAGGCTGGAGCAGCTCTCCTACTTGTCACCTTCCTTGAACCCACAGAATCCCAGCTCAGAGAGACTCCTGAAAGAAGTATGGAGGTGCCAGTCACCCCGTGAGGAACCCTGGCACAGAAGGGCTGTCCCCTCCTCCCCAGTGTTGTGTCTGCTGACTGATGGCTGGAGGGGAGGGCAGCCCCCTGCCCCTCCTGCCACCATAGAGAAAGAAAAGCCAGAAGGGAAGCTACCTGGCAGCCTTGGTGTTAACCTAGCACACGTCCACCACAGCTGTCTGGGAAAGCCCAGCCTGACACCATCAGGCAAAAAGGACCCTAACTCCACATGCTGGTTTGGGGTGGGGGAGCATAGTCCTCTGCACCTGTCCTAGATGCAAAGATATCTACGGCAGGCACCTCCAGGTGAGTGGCTGCCTCGGGCTCAGTCCTTGCTGTAGTCCAGGCTTGGCTCCCTATGCTGTTCTTCCACACTGAGACTTCTGACACTCCTTGTCCCTGCTTGAAACCCCTCACACTAGCATACTGCTGCTCCCCCATGCACCAAAAGACTTCATCATTTCTTCCAGTGCAAAGGCTGAGGAGCATCTTATCCCAAAGAAGTCAGCAGGTCATTGCAGAGAGGACACCTCTCCTCCTCTGGCCTCTTGCTCCCTCCATCCAGGCAGGCAGAGGAAGATGTGCATATGCTCGCGCCTGAGCCCACGCTTGCCTGATGCCTGTGGGAAATATCCATTGGCTGGGGGAGGCAAGTCTCCTCCTGCTCGGCAAGGTTAGAGCTGCTGGGATGTTCCTGTCTTCTCCTGCCAAAAGCACTGCTGCTGAAATCACATTGCTGCAAATAACACCGTCTCCTGGCTAATTACTAGGGAATGGTTCGCCTTCTATTCTTAGACAAGCTTGCAAGCCTGCGTTGAAGATTATTACCCTGCTCCAGTCTCTCTCTCTCTCTCTCTCTCTCTCTCTCTCTCTGCTGTGCATGTTTCTCTTCCTTTCCCTCCCTCGCTGCGGGTTGCGCTGAACCACGTTCGCCTTCCCACAGGGTCAGGGCACAGAGGACAGCCACACGCTTGCCTGCCAAGACCAGTGATTCTGAAACTAAGGAGAGCAACGGCTTTAGCATCAGGGGGAGAGGGAGCAGCATTTTGCAGAGCCAGGTGCAGCTTCTCAGCTTGCCATGTCCAGTCTCCACCTGCTGAGTTCTCCCTCCACCTGGCCACAACCAAGGACCTGCTTCCATCTGCTCCACACGCTGCTCCACATATCCTGTCCAAGTTCTATGGTCTTCCCAGACAAGGAGCAATCATAAATAAATATACTTAAAAAAAACCCAAAACAAAACAAAACAACATAGGAGACCCTTTCAAAGCCCTGGTCCATGGGCCAGTTGGTACGTAACGTGGAAGCAGGTGGCTGGGCATTCAAGAGGGGTGGGTAGGGATGGCCACACGTGTTGTGATTCTTGCACAGGCGGAAAGGCACGTCACAGCACTGCTGCTCGGCACAGAGCCTGTGCTATCCCCACTGTGCCCGAGGCTGCAGCAAAGAGCGAGGCCTCTCCATCTGTCTGGTGAGGGAGACCAGCCGGCATCACGACGGTCCCGGTGCTGCCTCAGGATGGCAGTTCTGCCTGCCAGGAGACCTGCAATCACACAGCCTGGGAAGAGCAGGGCTAACACGTTCAGAGCAGCTCTGGAGCCCACGGGCATCCCACACACATGTGCACGGACACAGGAGGCAGAGCCCCAGCCAGAAGGAGCACATCCAAGCCTGCTTGGCGGGGTTAACTTTGGTCCCAAAAGCCGGTTAGGCAAATTAGCACGGCGTTTTCCCAGAGCTAATTAACTTCCCTCGCAGCAGGGCTAATGAGCTCCAGAGAAGCGCTTGGCTGTGGCAGCTAGCTGGCCCTCAGGCGAAGGGCTGGCCTCGAGGGTCCACTGCAGCCTGTGGCATCTGAGGGGGGGGCTCAGTCTTCACCAATGGCTGTGAAGGCTACCTCAAGTTTGGGAAGCATGAGGGAGTCACTGATCACACCAGGCAGGTCCAGGATGCTCCTCATAGCAAGGCGATACCAAACACGGCATCTCTGGGCAGTTCCAGAGGGAGAGGAGTGGGATTCCCTCCACCGGGGAATGACAGCATTTGGGAGCTGCCTTCTGGTATGTCTCCCCCATTTTTAGGTGAGCACAGGAGCAGTCCAGCCCGTCTGCTGAAGTTCATGGATGGTTTTCCATTGATTTCAGAGGCCTGCAAAGCAAAACATGTTCAGTATTCTCCTCCTCTCCTCCTGTCCCAGCAAACCGCATTTATTTTACCCTCCACTTGACTCTTCTGGGGATCGATGGGTCGTCAACATGATGAGTTAGTGCCTGTAGTGACAGTGGCACTTTCCATTACTGCTGATATACCTGGGGGACACATGTCTCCCAAAGACTCATCAAGGCTGGGAAATTCAACAAAGAGGCTAAAACTGTCATTTGCAATGAAGCCACCCCAAAGGCCTGGTTCCTGTGGCATAGGAAGGACTTTCCCAGATCTGCAAAGAGCCCTCTGGGTGCCGGGAGGTCCCCAGGGACACCAACCAGTGCGAGTGCTGCAAATGGGGAGGAGAGCACAGGCTTGTGTCCAGCGTGCTGCTGCTGCTTTGGGGGGTTTCTTCCCCTCTTTTCACTGGCTGATTTCCTCTGTGAGCATGAATACTTCTAACTGGGGAATGATTTCCTTTCCCGTGTATCTTCCAGCATTAGCAGACACCGGGGTTTTTTGAGGTTGCATTATTATGACATTTTAATTGGCCCAGGACTACGCAAGTCTCAAAGCCAATTTGGACCTGGGCTTGTCAGGCAGAATTGTTTTCTGTCTCCATTTTGATAGGTACTTTATGCTGGCCAAAATGGCCTCGCACTAAATAAAACAAAACCCCCTCTTATTTTACAGCTCATGGGCGGTCCGGTTCCTTCCCTTCCTGCTTTAATTTCAGCTTGAAACGTGAACCGTACCTGTCCCACCCCCGCATCGCCGAGCTGCCCACCCCGGGGATGGCAGCAGGGCGAGCGGCAGCTGGGCTGCCTGTTCCCGCTCGCCTTTGTTACGCTGCCGTGCGGGAGCCGGGTCTGAGCCAGCGCGCTGAGTAATTGCAGGATTTCAGGCAAAGACGAGGCAGCAAGTCGTGATCCGCTAATGAGTGGGTGTAGCTGGAAGGGCTGGCGGGGGCCGACAAGGGATGCTCAGGGCCAACGGGGCGACAGCCAGCCGCGTGCGTCGTGGCAAGGGCGCTAGCTGTGCTGCTCCAGCAAAGCCGGAGGATGTGTCGGAAACGTGCCACGCGTCGTGACGGCAGCGGCAGACGGCAGCGAGACAAACTCCCGGCGGCTGCAAAGCCCGCGCAGAGCATCCCCATGTGCGGCAGCACTAATCTTTAATTTGTCACACGTGCATGGCCCCCCAGCCTCCTTCCTGACCTTTTTTCTTTCCGAGGCACTGGCTTTGATGCTGTCTGACATCCCGATGCTCCTGCTGCCACTCCAACACCCCACCGCTTCCCCTCTGGCTGCCTTCCCCTCCCACGCTTCCTATCCCGGGGGCTGCCACCTGCAGAACCCTTGCCCTTCAGAGTGCTGCTCTGCCGCCCTGTGTCTCCCTCCCACCCTTTGCCATCCATATGCCCTTCAGAGGAAAGCTGCTAATTGCTGGGTGTTATCAGCAGCGCCCAGGAGGGTCTCCAGCAAAGACAGGGGGCACTGCCCAAATGCCGGGTGCCATGCTCGCCTGCCTCTCCATCCTACCCGCTGCAGCAGGAGCCACAAGCAACCCCAGCTGCCAGCGTACTACTTGGCTCGTTAGGTTCACTGCCCCAAGGCCTTTTAATTAGCGATGGCCAAAATGCGTGGCCCAAGCCACCATGATGGCCCGTGCACTGCTCTAATCCAGTGACATAGCACACACACAGGCACCAACCCAGGGACATGCATCATTTCCCTGCTGTCCTCCTCAGTGCCTTGCTTGCTTGCAATAGCAGGATTGCAGCAGCTGGCCAAGTGTCAGAGACAGCAGAAGCAGACCTGCTGTGCTGCTACTGATACATAGCCTATCTGCCCCAGCTTTCCTTGGACCAGAAAACTTTTTGGTCAAAAAACACCCTCCAGTTTGTGCCAAGTCTCAAAATCTTTTGGGTTTTGGCCCGTTTTGAGCTAAAGCTGCTAAGAAGCTCCTGGAAAGGAAAGGTGCAGGACTGTACATCAGGAAGCTGAGATGGGTGTTAGCCCTGCTGCTGGAGGGCTGGGTAAGCCCTGACATGGTCTTGGGTGTGATGTACATGTTGATGCATCACCTTAGGGTCTTGAGTCAACAACTTTCCTCTTACTTCTCTTTTTAGTTTTCTTAACCAACCTGCCAGGTGCTGCTGCAGTTCGTGACCTGAGATCTTTTTTTTTTTGTCCTTCTGACTTTATGCTTTCTATATGATTTACAAAAATTGCTTATAATAAGGCTCATTCAGCAGCTGGATAATGGTTGTCAGGAGTTAAGAGACACTGTGGCATGTTTAGCACAAAAACATATTGTGTGCCTGGGTCCCAAAGCTCTGTGGGTTTTTGGCTGTTTCTGTCATGGGTAGGATGTGTAAAGGTCCCTCTGGGATGCCACCAAGAGTGGTTCTTGCAGGGGACACAAGGGTTATGAGGCAGAGGAGGGACAATAAATGTCCACAACTGTGAATTCTCAGCTGTAAATCCAGATTAGGAGAAGAGTTCAAGGTCTTTGAAAGGCTGTGTTAATCATTTCCTAAACTTGCCCTCAAATACCTGGATGACCAGCTCTCTCGGTGCCATGTCCCTGTTCAGCATTTGTGACCTTCCTGCTGGGCACTGAGCAGGGCCGAGGAAGGATGTGGGCTGCAGCCACCCACGGGAGCTGACGACACAGCTCCCGATCATTTGGAAACACCCTTTGGTCCTAGTGTTACCTTCACACCCAGAGCACCAATGCCCAGAGCATGGTGGGTGCTTGTGAAGCCACCCAGCAGGTGGGGACCCGCTCCTGGGCGGGACGGAAGGTCCTTCATTGGCAGCACGGCTCCTTGCTCCTTCAGCCTCTTCCCCAACAAGACCTGCCCTTCTGCTTCCCCTTTCTTCCTGGCACCACCTTGACCACCCCTGCTTGTTTTGGGGGCAGGGAGGGGTTTGTTGTTGGTTTAGGAATGGTTTTTTAGGGTAGGAAGAAGAGATGCTTTTGAGGCAAGAGGCTCTTGGGTTTGTCCTTCCTCCCACCAGGCTAACTCCACATAAGCCAGCGCTAAGCCTGTGGGCTAATTGGCTTTATTTATCGTCTCTTTTAAGGCTTTGCATCATATAGGGGAGGGGGGCTATTTGCTGTCGCTGCTGCTTTGCTTATTTGTTTGGGGCAGGGGTTTTGTTTTTCTTTTTGCTTTCCTCTCGAGGGCCTCTGTAATTGTCACCTCAGGCATCAATTATGGCTCAGCGGTGCTTTTGGGCACTGTCCGAGTTTGGAAATTGCACAGCCCTGGAGAGCGGGAGGCTGGGTGCAGAGGCAGCCCCGGTAGGGCACCCTCATGCAGGGACACCAGTGGGGCGATGCTGCGGAGAGAGGGCCAGGAGCACCGCCGAGATGAGCTTTGGGGTTTCATAACGCAGGGCTGCTGGGAGGTTTGCTGCTGTAAAGGTCTCGCTGCTGAAGCTGAGCTGCATAAACTGCTGGATAATCTGTGTTAGAGGCTTTTCCTCCCTGGCAGGAGAGCTGCTGGATGCCAGCCACATGAGTGTTTCATACTTGCAAACCTCCACTGTGCTTCCTCAATTCAGCTGCTCAGAATTCTGCCAATTTTGAAAAAATAACAGAAAAAAAAAAAGAAAAAAATAGGGGATTTTTTTTTTTGTATGGTGTTCAACTAGTAAAATCATAGAACCATAGAATCATAGAATTGTTAAGGTTGGAAAAGACCCTTAGGATCATCCAGTCCAACCATTAAAATGCTCTTGCTTCACTTTTTTTTTGTAGTTTGTTTTTTTTTTTTTATTGCCAAAATCGTTTGCCCCAAAATGGTGGATTTCCGTTGCAGCTATCCCACAGCTTGTCCCAGGGACAGAGGCTGGCATGGAGTTACCTTCCCAAAAGGTTGCCTGAGGATCAGCACGCCCAACTCGGTTACACTCCCACAGACTAAAAAACTTCTCAAAACATCACTTGGCAGAAAGTAAGAAACGCGCCCACGTCAGCTGCCTTCCCTTTCATCCTTCGCCACAGCATCTCTTCAGAAAATCAGGGTAATTAACGTAGCCCTGTCTTGTCCTGCCTAACACTTTGCATTGTGCAAAGAGCCTCCTGCCCGATTTCTGGTGAGTGTAGAAGGAGGGAAAGAGGGAAGCAAGAAAGACTAAAAGCAGAGTGATGCTGTGCAAGGACCTGAAGCTGCACCTGGTCGCCCCAACACAGCCCCACAGAGATACACAGGGGCAGGCTGCAGGGATGCTCGGGGCCCATCCGCATTGCCCCAGGAGTCAAGCGATGGGATTAAGAAGTCAGCCAGACATGCCATCCACCAAGTAAGATTAGTCGCTGCTAAAGTGTTTCTTAATCCTAGGCGCAATTGAGATAATCTAAATACAGATTAACCAGGTCCAGCTGGAGTTAAGCTCCCTGCTCCTCTTTATTTTTGGCTGGAAGAGACAAGTACGGCTCCAGTGCCTCATCAGACACTTGCACAATGAACCACACTCAGGAGACCAGGAAACAGCATAGAGGATTCATCTTGGGACAGAGGCCCCAAATCCTCTGGTTTTGCTGAGAGTGACATTTAGTTCTCCACCAGAAAACCTCTGCTCTGAGAGGGTATTCCCATGAGGGACATGGGGCAGCTCTAGTCCTCTCTTTGAAGGGGGACCCTGCCAAGGGAGACAGTGGTAGGCAGGAGTGGGTGCTGATCGTCCCCAGGGGGTATCCATGAACCTCGTGTTAAACCTGACATGAGCCTTGTCTGGCATCACTGCTTAATGAGGAACCATGTCTCCTTGCTGCATCCCAGAAAACTTCTGCCTAGGTTCTAAAAACAGGGATGGGTCACAGAGATTGATTTATTTCTCCCTACAGAGGCCACTACACCATGAGACTGCAAGATGATTTGATCAAATGACCTTTTTTTCCATCTACTGCCCTTCCCAGAAACCTGTTGTATCTTTGTGCTGCAAACACCTCCGATGGGATCCAACAGCCGTGCGACACACGTGGTGCAAATGCCACACACTTCAAATCCATGATGCCTTTAACTGGCCTTCCTAAGCGAAGGGCTGGAATTAGACACACGCTGTCACCACAGCCATTGGGAGCCTCTCGTGTGCCAGCCACCCTCCGCAACATCCAGAACACGGAGCTGCCAGTCCCGTAGCAGCTACAGGGAGGAGGCAGGATTGCTGCCACTCCATCCTCCTCCCTCCATTCCCACTTCATCAGGCGCACACTTCTCTCCCCAGTCTCCAGTGGGATGAAGCAGAGGGCATTCAACACCAAGGAAAAAAAACCCCACGAGTTTCCCTTGGGAAGCGCAGCAGTGTGAAGCATGGTTGTTAACCAAACAGTCCTGAAGGACACTTTAAAATAAATTAAGAGGGCTGTTCCTCTCCTGCAGCTGATTACAGGCTGTGGTGGTGGTATTTTTTTCAAGAGAGAGTGGAAAAGAATGCTTGGAAAAAAACCCCAACCCTCTTATTTTCTGTTTTTGCCAGAGCAGGCTTCTGTGTAATAACAAAACCATGGTGCTCGCCACTTGCCGCTCTCTTTGGGACACCCAGGCTAAGCGAAAGCGTGTAAATCTGTGGGAGGCCCAGGGCCAGAGCGCAGCTGTCCTAATATGCTATCCATCCCCCTCCGCCTCCCTGCTACGGCTTTAGCCTCTGAAATGCGGGAGACATGCAGATCTGGAGGTAAACCCTGGTGGGAAGGAGAGCAACCTCGTGTCCTGCAGGTCACCAGTTAAGCATTTCAGCCCAGAGCAGATCTCTCATAAGCCACTTTTTGGAGATAAGCTTATCTAGACCAAAGAGCTGAATTTAACCCTGAACTTTTGATCTTGATTTTTAGCCTCGGAGAGCCTGTACATTTTCATGAAATTAATGCACACTAGATTTCAATTTCCCCCACCTCTCACAATGGCTCCACTGGTCCCTTAAAGGGGACCTGCATGGCTGTGCATGACAGCAGCATCCAGTAATGCCCTTGGATTCACAGCCAGACCCAAGAGCTAGACAGGCCCCCGACCGGTGAAAGCCTTCGATTACTGACAGCGGGGCTCCGGCGGGAGAAAAGCGCAGATTTTACACTTCCAGTGATAACACACTCGAAGGTGTTGCACGGAAGTGGATTATAACCCTGGTATATTGCTTCGTAGGTTTTCGGAAATCTGTTTTCAGCAGCTAGCAACGTTCTTTCTCGCTGCATGCAAAGATGCTCTTGGTAACAGTCTTTCCATTGCTGGACAAGATGACTGCGCTGGGGCTGTCAGCACCGTGACAGACTAGCCAGGAAGGGGATTGCTAATCATTTTTCCTAGCATCAAATCAGCATCTGCTGTATGCGATCAAGGAAATTGAGGAATCTCAGTGTTTTTGCAATATTGCTTAGTTGGCCATGAAATATGGGGTGGTTCTAAGAGGAACGGCTTATTTCTCCCTCACGAAGATAAAGCAACTTGGGCTGACGATGAAACATCGCTGCACGATGAAACCAGCTAATAGCAGCGTTCTGATGAGGGCAGACACACAGCGGCATCCCAGCAGAAGGGAAGGGAGGCGTAAACAGCTTTGCAAATAAGACATTATTAATATGGTTGAACTACAGAGGGCAGAGGGGGTTTCTTTTCTCTTCTTCCACTCCAAAAGCAATATTCAAAAAACGCCTAGGCCTCTGCATTTAGCCAAGAAATTAAATTCTTAAAACATTAACTGGTTGTTTTCTAGCTCACGAGCAGACAAGACTGGTCTGCCTGGGCAAGGCAGTTGTCTGGACTTGGGCTGAGGAAACTGCTCTCCTGGCCAAGGGGTGGATAAAGAGTGTTTAAACAGAGCCAGAGTCCTACTTCTGGAAATGGTCTGGGGGTCTACCTACCCACCTCCCTCCTGACACTAGGGTTTGAGATGTGCAGGTTCTCTGTTGCTTCTGAAAATGTACCTTCTTCACACACCAAAACAGCTCCTTAGTGTTCCCCAATGACTTTTTCCCCATCAACAAAAAACTCCTGGGGCCAGAGTGAAGTGCCATGACTTGAAGCTCATGGAGACCATGGGATTCAAAGCAGCTGAGGGCCAGGGCCTTTGTCCTGGGCAGGCATTCTCACTGCCACACATCCCCCAGCCCACCTCCGCAAGGAGGGCACCTGGATCACGCACGGCTTTTCCTGCCCTAAGTGCTTTCTGGGTTTCTGCTTTGGCAAGACAGCTGCGGTAGCGGTAGCGGGAGGGAGGAATTTGCTTCCTTCCTCCCCACTCTCCCCACCACTAGCATTCTTCCTGAGAGTAAAAAGAAAAACAAACCAAAAACCCCAGGGCTTCCCCACCCTCTCTGTACAGCCTGAGGCAGGGGAGTTGGGGGAGTCACTGACCAATGGCAGGGCTGGACACAGGGACAGTGGTCCCAGAGCTGGTGTGGCAGGGCTGGGCAATCCAACAGCTCAGAAGGGCAGGGACAGATGAGTTTTTGTGGCCGTTGCAAGAATTTTAGGTCAACCACAGGCCGGTCTGTTTAGATCGACATGGAAAAGGGAAAACCTGTTCCTAGGACCGAAGCTCATAAGCCCTTTTTATGTAACAGCCCTGTGATATAAGCGTCAGCCAGGGATTTATGCTGCCTTTGAAGTAAATTGCATCCCGGTGCACTATAGCATGAAAGTTAAGATTTACCATTGCCAGGACACTGAAGACCCCGGTGGAAGCAAGGGAATAAATAGCGTGGTGGTCTTCTCTCGCCGCCTTCTCACTGCGCGTCTCAGCTTCACAGACCTTCCTCCCCCCTCCGCCCCTGCTTCCACTTGCATTGTGTCGGGGAATCAAATTGGTCACATCTGCATCCGGCCAGAGAGGAACAAATGTGCTGGTGAGGCAGCAAGGAGCTTTCTGAGGGGGGATACCTCAAAGCAAAATGAAAGGCTGGCCATCAAAGGTAGAAAACAGCCCGGCGGATGAAAGGAATTCTTTGCTTAGCTTTGGTAAGGTTACTAGGTATTAATAAAATTTAAAAAAGCACAAGAAAACTGGGGCATCCAGAGCAGCACGTTTTTTTCCCCCTCCCCTTTTCCTTTGCTCATCCTCTGTCATCAGTGGAGGGGAGGGATCGGCGTCCCCCCATGCTGCGGCAAGCACTGTTTATCTTCGCTCCTCAGGACGCTGCCATTAGCAGGGCTTCAGTGTGCCGTGATGTTTCATCATTAGCTGGAGGTGCTTGATCTGGCTGGAGAAGAAATGAGCCGTTCCCCCCAAAGAAACCCTCACGTTTCGCAGCCAGCTGAGCAAATATTTTGAAACACTCCAGCTCCGCAATTTCAGCAGTCTGATAAAACAAAGGGGGATCTGATACAAAAGGGCTGGATTCTTCCATTCGCTCTCCCGGCAACCCTACCGACATCAGTGCTGGTTACAGGGAACGGAGTTCAGCGCAGCAGGGAAGCACATGCATGAGTCCCAAGGAAAATCCCTGTGGTCCTTATAGTTAATCATGTCCAGTTAATCACGTCCAGAGGTGGACGGGCGCTCAACTGATACACTGAATCATGACACGTGGGTAATTACCCTAAATCAGAGCAGTATCTTCCACTCCCAAAAGGCTCCATTATGTTTCACCGACTTCTGAAGGGAAGGCAAAAACCCCAAGCATTGGTGCTGCGGTGTGGGGAGGATGAAACAGCCAGGTGTTCCCCTGCCTCCTCCCCAGCACTTTTCTAACCTCATGAAAAGTTCTGGCAGCTCTTTAAATCCAGGCTGTTGAGATTTACAGCTCCAGACCCTCCAGGCAGCTCGGTGAGTTTACTCTGGGTTCCTCCCAGCCGGTTGCGTCAAGCCCCACAGAGAAGGTTTCACAGGGGCCGAGACTTACTGGCCAGGCGGTGTTTGGCCTCCTCCTTCTCTCTGACCACAAATACGTGTCTTCCCCTCTTCAGAGAACCCTGGTCCCCTTCTCAGGAGCTCCGATGAAGCAAAGCCCTCTTACCACCCTTTCATTGCCTGGGCCAAGCGTGGCAGAAGGATGCTCTCCCATGCACACTGACGGAGATCAAGTAGAAGTCACTGCCTGCTGGGAATAGCTCCACCCTTGCCTCATGCCACTGCCAGCAGTTCGGGCGGCTGATGAGGGTTTGGCTCCCAGGGTGTCCCAGCTTGCACTTGCTCAGCATCAGTGAGGAAAGAGCCCCTGAGGAAGGATGCTCATTAGCTGCAGCATCTCTCCTGCTGACCAGGCTCCCACGGCTGTGCAGCTGAGACCTCGGAAAGCTGGGTTCGCCTGCCCAGGAACTGCAGTTCTTCGATCGCCTCCGGGTGTTCAGCTCAGCGGATTCCCTCGCTGCACCGCTCTGCCATTGGAAGCATTTTCCAGCCCACTGCATGAATGGAAAAGAGAAATACCCCAAAATGAGAGAGTATGTGAGGAGGGGACGTGAGGCTGGGGTGAATGGATCGATATATGGGCAAAGGAAAAGGAGACCCCTTCCCACGCTCCTAGCCCAGGAAGAGCTTTGGCATCTATTTATAGGATTACAATATTATCACACATTAAGATGCAGGCTAAACCCTATTTTTCACATGTGCACAGGGAAAAAGGCAAGGCAGGAGGATGGCCTGCGTATTCTCATTTAGGAGCCAAAGACTAATGTGCCTAGCAAAGCAAAATTAACCCAAATACCATGATTATGCAGAAAAAAAATCTGCCGGAGAATGTCATTTCACCAGCGATACCCTGCAGTTTTCCACCAGCAAGAGTTCGAGAGGTGGCATGGTAACAGAGTACATCAGGGCCGGCATTTGACTGGAAGCATTAAATACCTCAGAAAGGTGAATGGCCAAGGTCTTCCTGATAATTAAAATGTGTGCAGTCTTCATAGACCAGGAAAGGGACAGAGCTATTGTTTAAACAGGTAATTAGAGCTGTATTTTAAGCAAACTTGAGGTGGTAACGAGCTCACTCAGACGGGCAGAGCAGCTCTCCTGCTTCTTGTTCCAGAATGAATAACTATTGCCCCCCACCCTCCCCTTCAACCTGCTGCTGAGAGTTGGCCACGGTGCCCCAGCCCCACTCCCCAGAGGCTGTATCTGGTGGAGAAAAAAAAACATTCCTATTTGATTTCACATTTTTCACTCCCTGTCTCCTTCCATCTGCATTCAGGTTCAAGAGAATTGGCTGAGCCACTTTTTTTTTTATATTAGAGCAATAGAAGAGGAAGAAAAAGAAGAAAAGGGACCCAGTTAAGACCCAAGGGAAGGGAGGAAATAGCATGAGCCAGCGCTTGCTTTCTCTTTCACACACACACACACACACACACACACACACACACACACACACGGTTCACATACGCACAGGAGTGGAGACAGGGCAGCGATCTGGGAGAGATACCATAGGGGCAAAATCAGTTGCCTCCAGCCCCCAGCCCAGCCCCAGGAGACTATAAATTCTCCTTGCCAGCCAAACCCACATGGAGGAGCCCCAGGGATGTGCTGTAATCTCGTTTCAGATGGCCAGGGAAGCAGGTTCTTCCTGGGGGTGAGGGTCCTCATTAGGACTAGGCAGGGAGAGACTCAAACCCTCCTCGGTACTGTGGAGGGGGCCAGGGAGCCATGCTCCTCTCACCCCCTTTCTGCCTCCTGCAAAGGGCTAATCCCTTCCTCAACTCCTCCTCTGCTGGCTCCTGATCAGGCTTCCATGTTAGCTGGAGAGGTGGGGGGACAGGTCGACTTCTAAGTAACCCCCTTGTACGCAAAGTCAGAGAAAACAATCAGGCCCGTGGGAAGTCAAGGAGGCGCCTTGCACCATCAACACAGTCTTCCATGAAAAATATATAAGGGCTAGACATCAGCGATGAGGAAACCCGAGAGTACAAAGAACTGCGCTCGGCTGCCTGGCTTTGCAGCCCGTATTATCTGGGTTGTTCTGACAGGGGAGTGGGGGAGGGGGGAAATAAAAAAAGAAGCCTGAAACAAAACACTGCAAACTGCAAAGGGCTTTGGGAGTAGCCTGAAAACCGGACTTGTGGGGAGCAGTGGGGCGAGGGCGTGCAGCTCTAACATAGGTGAGGGAAAAGCCCCTGGAACGCAATGGGTGGGTGGTGTCTGGGAACAGCCCAGGTTGTGTGCTGGCCGCAGGGATAGTCTCACACTCTGCTGTGTTTGCAGCCTGGCTTTGGAAGCCAGAGCCATAGTTTTGTGTGGAAATCTCAGGATGAATATTTTCTCTGTATAATGCTTCGTAGTACTGCTCCAGAGAAGACTGCAGCCAGCGGGCGCAGAAAGGATAGCCTGTGTTGAGCCTGGCATCTCTCACCCCTTCGGGTGTGACTTGGAAGACAAGGTGCAACACAATGAAAGACGTCCTCACCTCTTGAACAAGACACCACATCTAAGAGTCACCTCTTTGACAGTCAAGAAGGGCTGTGGCCTCTTTCCTGAAGCAGATTTCCTTGCTTACGTTTTTTCTTCAATGCCAGCTACACTTATGAAGACTACAGCAACATGCGGAAATCTTTCTCCTTTCCACTAGAAAGGATGGGAAAGAAGATGACCAAGTGTGTCTTATTGCTGGTTTTGACTGCCATCACTGTGCTGCATGAGCTTTGGAAATTATTTCTATTTCTTGCAAGTCCTGGGATCTGGGGAGGTTTTGTTGCAGCCCCAGCTCCCAGAGTCCTGCGATCACGTGAAACTCTTACTGCTGTCTTTTCTAGCCCTGCTTCCTGCAAGAAACCTGTTAAAGCGTTAATGATGGAGGGAAAGCAGGGGGGAAAAAGTCATCTCTGCAGTCTTTTAAAAGCAAGTAAAGTGAAATGCCCTGTCCCCCCTCAGCACTGCTCCCCAAACAGGGCTGCATTTCAGGGTGCCGGCAGGCCCTGCGTCGCTGGTGAGATCTCACAGCATTCAGGATGCTTCCACGGAGAGAAGCCTGAGGGGATGAGAGGTTAGTCTGGGTCTGGAGGAGACTTCTCCTCCTGACCTCTCAACTAAATCATCTCACCGGGAGCTGTCTAGAAGTTGCTGGTGTGCCAGAAGCTGTGAGCGTCTGCAGTAGACTGCCCAGGGGCTCATCCCCAGCCTGCAGGATCCAGGCACTGAGGGGAATTGAGTGTCAGAGGGGAATTGTGTGTCACGAGGCCAGGTTGGACCACTGGAGCATCTCGGAGCTTTGCCCCAGCAGGGCTGGCTGAGACCTGGGCTTTTCCCAGGAGAAGGGGCAAAACAGCTGCATCCGCTGACCTCCACCGCGGGCTGACTTTTAAACAGCTCAGAGCACAGACGCCTCGGTGACTCATACTGCGAAACTTCTCTTTTTTTATATTTTATTTTAAGTAGGAGCACTGCTCCATCAGTCAATTACTTGAAGAGCCGCTCTAATTTGGCACCCAATTGTTTTCCCAGCTGCCACTGCGTCTGATCTCTGCTGTCAGCAGCAAGAGCAGGCTGCAGGCGCAAGGGAAGGAGCACGGGTGCCCAAGGGGGGGACATGGAGGCAGGGGAGGGCTGGGATGCCCAGCTGAACAGCCCCACACCCACAGAAAAACAGCACTAAAAATGTGGGCATTATAAAATATCTCGGGGTCACAGGGGATTGCTGGACAAGAAATATGACTTTGGGAGGCGGTAACGGAAGAGACAGGTCCCGGCGTCAGGGAAGCAGCCTGCCAAGGCTGGCCCGGCCGTGGCAGGTCTCTGTGAGCCAGGGGAGCAACCACCGCTTCTCGGTAATGAATGTGATGTGACATTTATGGCTTATTCCATTGTGGATTTCAAATCGCTTCCCAAAGGTTGCTTAATAACACTGTCCCTTTCCCCTCTTCGTCTCTCTGCCCCCTCCCTCTTTCATGTAAAAAATAAGTGTCACACCTCCCATCACACAAGAAGTCTGGGGCTGAGCCAGCAAGTGCCCGATCTCTGTCTCCTGCCCTTTAGCCTGTATGAGCATTGCCTTTTTTCCAAGAAATCCAAGAATAGGAACCATACCACCACGTTAGGTCAGCAAGGACTTTCAACCGAATCCATGAGGATGCTTGATGTCAGCAGGGAACCTTGATGGGGTTGAGAGGGGCTGCGGGTGTTCCAGGGTCAGGGAAGTGGATGTGATGCTCCCCGCTCCAAGACAGAGGTACCCAGAGGCACAGAGAGGTTTTGGTGTAGCTCACCAGGTCCTAACTCCTCTTTCACTCTTTTAACAGGAGCATTTCCATACCCCATTGCATGCGTGCATGCATTCACACGCATGCAACACCTGCTCAGCCCACTCACCTGCCACCAAACCCACTCCTGAGCAGGCAGGGTCCCCGCATACTCCCAGGAGAGAGCAGTCCCTTCCATCACAGCCCCTCAGCTGAGCTCCTGCCCCTCTGTTTCAACTCCTCAGGCCCGTTCCACCTGGGACATAGGCAGCAGCAGTTCTGGTTGAGGGCAATGCAGCAGTGCACTTGTTATGGAGAAAGCCCATCCAAGCTGCAGGCAGTGCAGAAGGAGCCCACTGCGGATGGAGAGGCTGTGGCAGGAAGGTGGAGGGTGGGTACAACATTCCTGTCCTTTCCTAGTCCAGTTCTTGGGCTGACACCTTCCACTGCAGCAGTTTTTATCACCTACTCACAGTTTCTAATCTTTATCTTCTTGGTGGGCAAATTAGGATTAGTCAAGGCACTCGCATATGCATGCGCACACCACATATAGGTGTGTATGTGCTGCTGCTGCCTGCAATGGATCAGGCTTCAAAAGTTTGCTTCGCCAGGCTGGACCTTGCCGCCTTACTCTGCCAGGACACTGTCTGCTGAAAGAGCTAACATCCCCCAGATAGCAGACAAGGCTTTGCACCCCACCTGCAGAGCTCTCCAGGAGGTCCAGGTGAACCTCCTACAGTCCTGGATTCAGGCCATTGTGTCTGCAGGTGATGAGACCTGAGACACGCTTGACATGCTAGAGGCAGCTCCCGCCAAAAGGCACATCAGCTGGTATCTCCTGAAGGTAGGTGGTTCCCAGTCAGAGAGGAGGAGGTGCAGACCTGTGATGGTGAGGTTAGGTCACTCCTCACCAGGCCAGGAGAGAGAGTTCCAGTCAGATGGAGCCAGGAGAAAGCACTACCAAGTTGTTGGCCAACTTAGCATGCGATGTTGGCTTCACAGGAAGCTACTTGGCTGCCTCTCCCTGAATCAAGATTCAGTGATGCCAGGAGACAGGCACAGCGGGGAAACTGAAAGCAAAAAATGGCAGAGTGGATGGCAACTCGACATTAATTCATTTTTACCATATGTCTGACTATTCATTACACTCTACCATTCTGTTCTACAAGACTCCTGGGGGTCTTCTGTGCTATTTTATGGCTAGCGGGGGTTCCTCTTCACTTGCTGCACCATATTATCACACCACCCCTCCCAGGCTAATGGCTCACAAGGTCCCACCGTGGGCACAGCCCCATCCTGTGCATGGGTAACCACAGGCAGCAACGTCCTCCAGCTCTCACAGCCCATCCCTGGCACAACCACAGGCCTGCCGGGTCACCTGGCACAGGGACTGTCCCCTGGCTGTGTGGTTGGGTGGGTGACACCTGCTACAGACACATTTTGGCACCTGCCAAGAGACCCCCACTGAGAAGCAACGGGGTGGGTTTTTTTAATGGATTTGCAAATTATTCTGTATTTCTCTGTGGTCTCCCTTCAGAGTTCCTGGCACAGGACCAAGGCCCAGTTCCAACAGCAAGCATGACTCATCCTGGCAAGCAGCGGTCCGGGAGGGGGAAGATCGCCCAGGCTGGGAAGCGAACGCCTCGGCTTTTCCGTGTATGCTTTCTGCAGTGGCAGCGGCAGCTGTTTCTCCTTGTCTGTAGGAGGGTTGAATTAGCGGTCTCCTTGCCTGGATCCAGCTGTCCAGCTCCCTGGTACGCCACTGCGGCTTCTCACCCTCACTGCCATCGCCTACACAGCTGCCTGCACTCTGCCCACTGTACCTCACAGGCTTGAGCTCCTGTCCAGAGCCTGAGCAGACCCCCATCTTCTTTAGGCTGCAAGCCCCTGCACCAACAATTTGTGGATCAGCCCCTGCTGGGCAGTCAGAGGGTGTTCTGCACATGGAGGTGCAAAGGGGCTCTCTGGATCTCACTAAGAAAGACACAACAGCAGGGAGTATTATAATAACATTGCATTATTGATAAGATAAAATAAGAAATGGAATACAGAAAGCAATTCTGATGTCCTTCATCTGCTGGCACCCCCGCTCTTGTTTGGCATCAGACAGGCTCCGGATGAACAGCCACAGCACACAGCGCAGATCTCATCGTGGAGAGGCTGGGTCCCCCTCCTATACCCTGGTGCCTTTAATCTCATGCGACAAACAAAATCATAGATCTTCTTCTGACAGGTAGGGACGTTCTCTCTCTTTCAGGATGTCTGCCAGAGTGCAACACCGACAGCACGAGGCCTCTCGGCATGTTCTCTTACGCTGCTGTGGACACGGGTCTGCAGGACCCTGTGCAACACCCAGTAGAGCAGACATACTTTGCCCAACATGCTGTTCCTCAAATACAGTGTTCCTCACAAGGCTCCTGATAGGGAAAAGGTCCTTATTTTCCTGTCTGTCACACACATCCTCTTCTGGAAAGTTTTTGTGCCTGCTAGTGACTGCAGACTGAAACCAGATCAATGGAGCTGCTGTCATTGCTTCCCCCAAGGGGACGTGCAATTAAAATCATCTGTGTTGCTCTGCCTAAAGCACCAGAGCAAACCTTGCCTTCATGAGCACTTTTATTTAATCCCTTAAATCAAAGCATCAAAATCCTCTCACAGGAGGTCTGCAGTTTCCCCAAGAAATACTGATGATACCAAAAGTTGCGTCAACATGCTATTTGGCTTTCGAGGGGTCCCAAGCGGATATAACACACAAAGACTGGCATGGACTCAGCACAGCGGTGACCTGCGAAGCACAGGTACACACATTTCCTGGAGCACCCTGGGGATGCTAAGATTGGGTCTGATGTGAACAACCATTCACCGACAACTGTATGAAGACAATCGAAGCTTCCTGCATCTGCTTCCTTTGCCAGTGGGGACAAAATGCAGCTCTCACCAGCCTGACACTCCTTAGACCTGCAGAAAAGTGCCTGAGCAGCTTCGTGAGAGAAGACCCAGAGGCTGTGTGAGGAGATCTGACTCCCAGTCCTATGGTTGCAAGCCATTCAAAGCCCAAAACACAGGCACCCAAGT
This sequence comes from Heliornis fulica, assembly GCA_013399135.1. NCBI lineage: Eukaryota > Metazoa > Chordata > Aves > Gruiformes > Heliornithidae > Heliornis > Heliornis fulica. The sequence goes on from VXBZ01002981.1 coordinate 187,547, forward strand.
GAATAACTGATTATTTTTGTTTGTCCATCCACAAGACGCTCCTGGAAGACTTTTCATATCCTGCTTCCACTCTGGTGAAGCAGCTGCTCTCTATTAGCTGTGCTTCTTCACAGAGAGTTTTCCAAACATTCAGTGTTTGGCTGCAGAGCTGCTTTCATGTGCAGTCCCCACGCAGCACCACACTGGGAACTGGGGCAGGGTTGAGGTGAGAAAAGAATTTCCAAAGCAGTGTTTGTATCATGCACTCAGATACAGCCTTGTGTGGCACTGGGACGATTCCCTGGAAAGGGGGAAAAGCTGCAGGCATTCCCCCTAGTTCACCCCAGCACCCAGAGGCAGATTTCCCCGTGGGCTATGTTTGATATTTGCAATATTGCCTCCATATAGGAATGTTTTTTTCTTATGTGGGAGAGGAAATGTCCCCATTGAGCGCTGCAGGATCCTGACTTTATTTGTTTTAATGCCCTCCTCTCCCACACAGCCCCTCGTTTGGCTACGCACCAGCAGTGAGACCCATCAGCCCTTCCTACCAGAGATGGGGAATTACCACTGTGGTGGCTTGCAGGGTCGTGAAGCTGTCTGGTGACTGCAGCAAGACAGGGCTCTCCCCACCCTTACTGATGAGAGCTGACGATACACCCAGGGAGGGCTTTACTGATACAGCACTCTCTCTTTTCCAGTTTGCAAAACCTTTGATGGAAGCAGCCTGCAAACTTCACAATTTCAGTTAATTTAATGAATGAGTTTCACCAAGAAGCACTGTGAGAATTCCACATCCAAACTGGTATTTGCGTTTTTATTGGCACATTTCCTAAGGAACCTGAAATCATTTATGTTGCTTTGCTGGCTGCCTGCTATACAGCTAATTAACAACATGAATTAGCACGGAACAATTCCAAATTCAATTTCTGAAAAAGCACCTAGATTTTGTCCCTGAGATTAGAAGATATCAAGTCACATGCATAGCACAGTTGGTATGATACACACGGTGAGGGTATGTGTGATGCCCACGTACCAAATACAAACCTCAGCAGAGATAAGAGCTTACTGACATTAATTCGATTCATAACACTGTTCAAACTGCTGGAGAGACAAACACGCATTCAGTGACCTTGCAGAGCATGCGGTCCCTCAGCTGACGCGACATGGAAAGCTCCTGAAATAAGGGATGACCAAATTCCTACCAGCGAGATACACAGAAAGGGTGTGTTAGAGAGGTACCCAGAGGAACCCCAGTAGCCACTGGGAATACAGGAAGGGTCACATCCCCTCTTCCAGCAAAGCAACGGAAGTTAGCTAACAAACACACATCCAAGTGAGGTTTTTGGGAAAGGTCTGTACCCAAGGAAGACTCCTGCTCCTGGAAGAGCTGTTGCAGAGCCACCCTGAAGCCAGCCAGGGCATTTGGAGGGTGAAATGGCAGGTACATGCAGACAAAACCTGTGTACGCCAGAGCAAGACCCCGCAGCCAATGTGGGACACCTCGCCATCGGGAAGCAGAGCCCCCAAGGGAGGGCAGGATGCGGTGACTGGCATGGGACAGTGCGGGGACAGGCTCTGTATTAAAGGAGTCTCTGCCAGTTCCTTGGAAACAACTGAGAACTGTAAGCACCAAAGAAATAAAGCTGTTGCCAGCTGGAGGAACAATAGGCGAGCCAGAGCTATCTTTAGCTCACAGGATTAAATTCAAATTGCAAATACAAAGGCGTCCCTGGAAGAAAAGGCCTTCCCATGCTACGATGAGTGCTCAGCACAGCCCGGCCCCAGAGAGCATCCGCAGCCCTTTTGTCATCCCCTGCCCCTCCAAGGGAAGGGCAAAAGGAGACACGGGAGCCCATCCCTGCCTGACTGCAGCCCTCCCAAAAGACCAAATTTCCCCCTAGGAGGGATGCTCCCTGGAGGATGCTGTGCTGCAGTGGCAGCCCCACAGGCTCTAGCATCAGTAGCCATCCAGCTGCAGCCACAGAGACCGCAGTACCAGCCAATTTTTCCTGATTCTCATTCAGGAAGGCAGGAGCAGGCAGCAGCTGATGGACCATCAGTCAGCACAACATCCTGCAGATACCTGGAGGGACTCTCCATGACTCCAGGACCGCAGCATGAGTTCATAGGTGAGTCTGAGTTCAGTGAAAGAGGATAAAAATTGACCTGGTGTATTGTTTCATCTGATGTCTTCAGGCTGGGTAGTGGCTCGTATCTCCTCAGTCTGCAGGCAGTGTCTCTGAACCCCTAGCCCATCTATGGCTCCTTGAAACCCCTCACTGCATGGCAAGTCCTCAGCAACAGTTTTCAGGCTCTACCCCTTCACTGGAAAACCTGTACGTACTGAAAATTAAATAACCAATCCAGCAGGCTCTGTGGCAACCAGGACATGAAGGACTGTTGGGAAGACATCCTTGCTGACAGCCTCTGAAAGGGGGTGCTGATGTGCAAGCCTAAGCCAGATCTGGCTGGACACATTGGCTTGCATTTAAACACTTTAGCATCTTGTCATAAAGCCTTGTCTCGCTTTAAGACATTAGGCAGAGTGTGCTAGCTAATGGGCTGACAGTTTATTTAGGTCTGACAGCACACATTAGCCTGGCTGACCAGGGGTTACCTCTGTACCATGCCCCCCCTGCACCCACCCCCTCACTCCCCAACACACACTGCCAATAGCTAAGCTCACCCCCAGCCAGTGCTCCCAGACTCTGGGCTGCCTGGCATGTTACCCCACCATGGAGCATGGGACACATAGCCCCACTAGAGCTCCTGGCCACCACGGCTACACCGCTACATGACTTCATTCATTTATAGCCATCCCCATCAGCTGCAGAGAGCTGGGTAGCAGAAGCTGAATCTGCGGGGCTGGGACAGCACAGGCAGCCCCCCCTCACACACTGACTCACACGTGACTAGTTGAGGCACCAGGTCACAGTGGCCCCAAAAAAAAAAGGCTCTGAATCTGGCTCCTGCGGTGCCAAGCTGTGAGGAAAAAAACAATCTGGAAGTTAGGGACCATGAGCTCGGCAAAGGGAGAGCAGGCAAGGCTGCTGCCTGATAACGTGCTTAATGAATTGCAGGCTTCTGAGCTGGTTTGGTCGGCTGGGGAAATCCAAGAAACACCACACACCCACACTCTGGGAAATTGGTTTAATAGTCTCAATGCCTGAAATGAAACACCACCGGGGAGCAGAGGTCCCAGCTGTCACCTCTGCTGTAAAAAACCCAACAACTCTCTGATTCCACCAAGTGTCTCAAGGTGTTGGTTTAGAGTCACAACAACAGTTCTCAACAGCAGGGCAAGTGACCAAGCTCTTTTAGGAGGAAAATAAGAAGGAATTCCTGCTGGCTGTTCCAGTGCCAGAGCTGTGGGACAAGACAGGGAAAGCTGCACCTCTGTCCCAGCCCTGCTTGCCTAGACTGAAGGAGAGAAGCAAGGAAATCCTCTCGGCAGCCAGGCGAGCTGAGCTGCAGCTGCAGAGGGGTGCTGACACAGCCTCCATCCTCAGACTGCCAAGGCAGAAGACGTGCTGGAGCGCAGGGGGTTAACAGTGAAGTTATAACTTGAGCTGTTAAAATTCACGAGGTGTAAAATACAAATTGCACGGCGTGGACAATCTGTCTTTAAAGTTTATGTATTGCTTTGTCCCCACCCCAGCTGGGGTCCAAACCTCTGCTGGCACAAGGTAACAAGAGCCACCGAAAGAGGGAAGTGCAGCCTCGGTGGGGCAGTGCAGGTTAGGCGGGGGGGGTGTCAGCCAGGGCCTTTCCAGACCGTGTCTGTAGATGTTTGGCTAGAGAAAGTCGTGGGAAACCCATGTCCTGCCCATGCATGAACAATGACAGACTAGAATTGATCATTTACTCCTGTTTCTTCCCCTTCTCAATTTGAAAAATACGAAGCACTCCTTTTGAAGTTTACACTTTTGATTATTCCCACAGTTCAATTTAAGTAATTGAAAAAAAAAACAAAACAAAACAAAACAAAAAAAACCCCAAAACTTTTTAAAATGGTTCCCACAACAATAAAGGGTCTGATTTTCTTTCTTTTACAACTTAATCCAAACTCATTTTTTTAAGTGCACCTTATGACTTGGCACACGAACTTCCTCCCAAAACCAAGCTTTTGGCATTTCTGCTCATACTGCTCCTTCCTCCTCTGTACCACCGTTTTCACCATCCCCGGGAGAGGGGGAGTAAGGGAAAAAAAGAGCAGGTACCCACATCCATATGGGAACACCATCCCTATCTGTGAGGGTTCCTCCCTGGCACAGGTGATCAATCCTATGTGTTGTCACCCAGCATCCAGTCCTCAAGGGCATTTTACTTACATAATCCTTTCCCCACCCAAGAAAGACTCAGGGATCAGAGATTCAGTAGAGAAAAAAATATGTAAATATCCAGAGTGAGGAGAATGAGCATCGGCTTATGCATAGCTGACTGAATTGAACACAAACAATGATTGAGAATAGGATGGGCTGGAAGAGGAAATTTAAATATTTATCCTAAACTCTCTTTCTTTGCATTTCTTGAAATAAATTACTCCCAGCAATTGCAGGCAGAGATTGTTGATTAATTCCAGCAAAGGCAGAGAGACGGGAAAAATTACTGTACATCGTCTATTTCTGAGTTTCAGACAGCGCTTTTCATTTTTCTTTGTAGTCTTTGTGATTGGGCTTTTTGACTCCAGGGTGATTTGTGGGCGGTTTGCAGAGGAGTTTGGTGTTCATGTCATATGTAGAGATATAGATAGCGAAGCATCGTCACACGTACCGTATGAGTAGGAAGCGCTTTCCATCCGGGGAGCATAATAAATACAGGCTATAACCTGGCCAGAAGACACTGGGTTGAGCAGCACAACTGCCCAGAAGAGCTGCCTGCTGAGAGGGCCCCGTGCCGGGGCTGCTTGCACCCCGATCCCTCTCAGGCACCCGCAAAAGCAGGGAGCACTGTGAGGAGAAGGGAAACCAGGATGCTGTTACAGCTGGTTGAGCCGAGGCTGACAGAAATGCCCCGGGGCCACTGGCGATTGGACATAAATTAGAGCAGTTGTGAAGCTGCTTTAGTTTATACCCGGGCATCGGTCCAGCCCCAGCTGCCTCAGCGGCAAAGGAAGGACTAAGCAGTCTGTCCTTCTTCACACGCCTGGCCCAGTGCTGTGAGCAAAGGGGCCTCCCTGTCCTGCGTGAGCCTGACTTCTCCCATGACTGAAACGGGTCCATTTGTGCTATGGTAGCAAGCCACAGGCTCGTACACTGGTGGCGTTAGGGACGCTGCAGCAGTTAGCCCAACCTAAGCATTTGGGGATGTCTCAAATAAGGTGCTGTAAGTTGTTTCGTGTGAATTTGGTGAGGGCAACTGTCCATGTAGCTGTGAAAAAAGATGCTTTGTAAATTTTTTCCAGCCTCAGGAGTCAGAGCTGAGCTCTGCGCACCCTCTGAAACTCCATGATGCACATAATGAAACACTGAAACAGCTTAAAAAACTCTGCCTAACGGGCTAATCCCTCCAAAACCTGTAGAAGGTCTGAGCTGACGTCTCACTTGGCTGCTCCTTCCATGCCCCGTGACTGCTTTATCACTGCCCTGAGTGGATGTCTGTCCAGCTGTGGAGCAGCAGCTGTGCGACAGGGTGTTTAGCAGAGGTGGCACTGCCAGCATAGCCTCCAACAGCAGCCCCACAGCACAGCCGGCACATGTGGTTCCCGCTCCCTCTACAAGGAGATTTTCTCATGTGCCAGCTCAACCCCCCTTGTATGGTCTGCAGCAGGACCTCTGCCTGCTACCACTGTGTCAGCCATGAACACTGAGCGACACCTTGAATAGCAGCCAAAAGCCATGGCAGAAAATCAGTCCCTGTCCCCAAAGCCCTGTGGGGAGAGCCCAACTACCATAATGGCTTGCCCCAGGCAGGCACAGGCTGGGGGGTCTCTCCACTGCTGTAAGTGGCACCTGAGGGGCTGGGGATTAGGCAGGATGGCAGCCACACTGAAGGTATCACAGCATCTTGCTTCCACCTCCCTCCTTGGGCTCAGCTGAAGTGCCATGGGTTCATGAACTGCCTGCGAGTGGGCAGGGGGCTGTGTTTCACTGCTGGGAGGGAGCTCGTAAGCTCCAGCAGAGGACATCAAAGGGGCTCTACACATTCAGAAAAGCATCACAAACCAGAGGCATGGGCAACGGAGCAGGTAGGTTTTGTAGGTAAGCTGCTGTACACACTATAACCATGCCAGAATGGATGGCTGTCACTGGGACTCAACAAAAAGCCACACTGTCATTTGCAGCCAAGCCTTCACAGGCAGTGCCATTGGACACAGGGGGTCCACAAGCAACAACACAGCACACTGTGACACAGATAAAACCATGACCCAATAGCTGAGACTTTGCACTGCGGAAGATTCCCTGAGCTCCCACGAAACTGTATTGCCTCTTCAGCAAATGCGGTTGTCTCACCGGTTTCCCTGTTTAAAGGCATTTCTAATGTTTCCCTCTGATCTAGTTTCTGTTCCTGTAATCAGTGAGAGTGAGACCCTGGAGTTTTCTGGAAATCCAGTCAGACTTCTTCTCATCCGCAGATACCCTGTGACGTATGGAAGCCCACCCTGCCTGCTTACACCAAACACTGACCAGGGAAGAGTGATTCCTTGCAAAGTTATCTACAGCACCTTGCAGAGAGAAAGTCACTTTGTTTTGGCTGGAGCTGTGACCACTGGGGTTACATTAGCAGCATGTTAGTACCAAAGCATAACTGCCTTCATTCTTCAGTCTTGGTGCTTTTGTTAAATAGCCAGACAGACCAGAGAGGTGGTCAAAATGCCTCTGTGCTGGATGCTGACACCATCACTTGATGTCAGGCAGCAGTAACACATAATAAGCCTGTCTCCCTGGCTTCTTCCTCCATACAAAAGCCTCAGAATGCTTTTCCACACCAGCTGTGCTATGTGTTGAGTTAGCCCGCTGTCAGCATGGGCTGAGATCTTCCACCTCCCTCACAGCTGACTGTGTCTCTCCCCAAAGTCACGGCCATTGCCTCCTCCAGCAAAACAAGTGTTAGACACCAAGCACTAGGAAACTAACGAGGAAAGTCTTAGAAAGCCTGTGAAAAAAAAAACCAAAAAACCAAACAAAACCTCAGTACCATAAAGGTCTCTGCAGCCACAGCAGCTATGCAATTAATAAATCACAAAGGAAGACCTACTTTTCTGGCCAAAGTAACCTCCATTACCACCTCAAGAGAAGACAGCAATAACTATGTCCGTGGGATGGCACATAGCAGATGTGAGGCACATCTGGGCTTCAGTGCCATGTGAGGTCAGGCAGAAGTGGCACCAAGCACGAGGTTTTGAGAAAGCAGCCCTGGTTGTCCAGGCTGTTAGAGCCAGCAGCCAGTGGAGAAGGTGCCCAAGTTGGGGAGCCATCAGTCACTGCTTCCCCATCAGCTCTCTTCCCACTTTTAGCACAGGTACGGCTGAGTACCTTTAGCACCATGACTTAAGAGAAACAAGAGGCTATTAAACCACTAGCAGAGCCTGGGGGAAAAGAGCCTTGCTGGTTCAAGATACGCAGAGGGATTTTAAAACCCAGGTTTAGGAGTAAAAAGCAGAAAGAGGTTGCTCGGAGGCAGCGCTTTTCAAGAAACCTGCAATGTAGTGACCACCTGAGGTTAATCCAGGCAGAGTGGGTGGCAGGCATAGGGAATTACTTCATTGCGGGGGACGGAACGGCTGAATAAGGGATTTATTTGTGAGAAGGGCAGAAAAGGAGGGCTGGAGGAGTAAGCAACTTGGTGGTGAGCCTTTTCACAGCAAGTGATTAACTGCAGTTTCTAATGAGCAGAGGGAGACTAAAGCTGACTGCTTTTTTTAAAGCCATTTCGATAACACTGGCCCCAATGTAATAAGCTATTTGTTTGTGCCTACTGGCAGGGACAGCAAGTCGCTACTGAACATAATCCTCTAGACCCGGTGTCGTCAGCATGTTTAGAAGTGTCAGCAACAACATCCAAAAAGGGCCCGGGCCCCATCACAACAACCGTCCCAAGCACTATTTAAATGCCTCACTCTCTTTTGTGCTCTTTCTCTCTCTTTCTGCCCTCTCTTTACCCTATTGTTCTCCCTTCCCAAGCACAGGGGCTGCTTCCCAACCCCACGCCCCTGGGCTGGCCGGGAGGATCAGGGCGGGCTGGCCCACGGCTGGGGATCCCTGGATGACCTTCGAATCACGGCCCTGCCAGTTCACTGAGCTGCCCTTTCCGATAAGCATCACTGCTAGCCAAAGCAGGCAGATTATCGATGAGGCAGGGGGTGCAAAGGGGAGGGGAAGGGGGCAGAGGGCCAGGGAGCCAGCGGGACGGGGAGGCAGATCAGCCTGCCTGCCCTGGACATTTGAGGAGGTTTGCCTGCTCCTTTGAGATGGAGTGGTACTTCTGGGAATCTGTGTTTCCCTGATAATTTTGATGAGTACATACGCTTTCTTAAATAGCACAAAAACATCACACAACAGCGTAATTAAATGCAACCTGAAGAACAGGCTGAAAACAACTCTGAACTCGCAGTCCCAGCTGAGCCCTTTCGACCAGGAACACAATGCTCCTTTAAAGGCACAGATTCACAAACAGGCGCCACTTTCCTTCCAGCTTCTTTGTGAACCCCACTTGCTCCCTCAACACCCAACCATTCCTTTTCCAAAAGTATTCAGGATTGCTCACCACCTCAAAAAATCCCAAATCCCCCACCTGTTTTTCCAGCATGTCAGAGCCTCTACCATCATTTTGTGTTCAGGGAGCCCAGCATCACGGGGAGCAGCTGGTGGGACAGGGGTGCCTGGGCCAAATCACTAGCAGGCACAGACCACTCTTAACCCTCTCTCAGGGCCACAGATGACAAGGCTGCTTGTGTTTTCCCTGAAACACTGATGTTGGGACATGTCAGAGGCCAGGTGGCTCTGGTGTAGGTGGATGCTGGGAGTGGTAGTTCATTGTTTTTATTAATTATTATTTATATTACCACAATTCCTTTTCCCAGCAGTTTCTGCAGCCTTCGCCTTTGGATATGTGCCATTTCTGGCAGGCAAGCACAACAGAAGTCACAAGAGATTGAGGTCTTTGGGTGAGAAGGGGCACAATCAATTTTCTTCTCCGAACTTTCTACCTGGATTCCCCCTTGTGAACCAGAAAGCCAACTGGTTGCGTGCCTCTTGGTTCAAAATCGGCTAAAGGCAGGCAAAATACACTGTGCTGCTGTCCATACACTTGAGTACACAGCATCCGATTTGCCTGGAGCCTTCACACATAGGCTCTCATGTAATCTCTGCCTCAGTAAAGAATTGCCCACATGTCCTGCTCTTGCTGCAGCTCTATGATATGTCTCTGGTGTATATCTCTCTTCTCCTGGACTCCCAGCCTGCAGGAATAGGGTGATTGAAATGTAACCTTCTCAGAGCCACCTTCTTGGGGCAAGTTGAACGAACCTGCCCCCCAGGCTTGAGTCAGGGTGGTAGGCAGGAGACTTTGTGCTTTTAAAGGCATTTTTTTCTGAAGGCCTGTTTCAGATTTAGTGCTGTTTAATTTTGCGGCCTGAGAGCCGCAGCGCAGCTGATGCCATGCTGGGCAAGAGACCTGGCAGGGGAATTACCAACGTCACTCAGCGCCGGCAGCCCGGATATAAATAGGCCTGCCTGACAGCTGCTGGGTCTCCACCCTTTTTTCCTTGCATGAACTTGTGGTTCCTGTTAAATTTGCAGGATTATTTGAGGCCTGGCTGGAAAGGAGCAGATGTTCTGCAAATGACACCGAAAGCCCCGTGCCGTACGGCGCCACAGACCTCCCAGGGCTCCCCCCTTGCACGCGCCAGCTAGCAGGAAGGTTTTGCAATAAGGAAGGGCTTCCCTCTCCTGAAGAACAAATTTTCCCACATCAAATTCTCATTAACAAAGTCCCGCTTCTGCAGTTATTTTAAAACCAGGTAGAAACAAAACAAGCCAGGCTGAAGTTACATGTTTATCCGTACAGCTGTGGAGAATAACATTGTAAAATAATAAGCAACCTCATTTCTCTGGCTATGCCTCCCTCCCTCTCAGCAAAGGATCCTCACTTCAAAGGGAAAATATAACCCTCCCCCTACCTTCCTGCCTTATTTCTTTTTCCCCGGAAAATCTTTTTCCTCCACATTTCCAAAGGATTGCCCAATTAATTACTTCTAGACGGCATCTCGCAGCATGGCTGAGCAATAATGAACGAATCCTTGCAGCTCACATGCTGGTGCCTTGAAAAAAAAAAAAGAAAAAAAAGAAGACTTTTAATCAGCTGAATGAGCACAGGGGCAAAGCCTATTGAACTCGAGCATAAGCAGAGAGCCTGGAGCAGCACCAAGAGCAAGACGCGGCTGCGGTCAGCTCGGTCAGGCCAGCAGCGGGAGCTTTCTCTGGAGCAGGTCCCTGGGGAAGAACAGGCAGGGCGCTACCTCCTGCACCTTGCAGCCGATGCGAGGCTGCTCATCAGGCAAGTGAAATGGTTTGTAAAACATTACACTTTTCACTCTGTCTCCCATTCTCTCTTTTTCAAACCCCCATTTTTCAAGCTGAGCAATTCTGATGAAAGTAATTTTCATATGTTCCCCCTCCTCCACCAGCACAAGGAAAGGTGCAGCAAAACTTCAGCTCTGCCTCCAAAAAACACAAGGTTGCCCTTTCCCCCCAATGTCGTTATTCCTTTCTTTTTTTCCTTACAAACATTTTGGGACCAGCGCTCGCTTTTACTCTCTGCACAGCTTTAAATTGCAAGACCATTGGTGTGCTCGCTGCCTGTGGTCTAAATAACAAGGAGTAATAATTCCCACTCCATTTTCTGGTCCTGTTTCTGAGCAGGATGGATGCAGGCTTTCGTGAAGCACACGGCTCTTTGTTCCTGCCTTCCCCAAGCTCTCTAACAATACGATCCTTTAACATCGCCTTGCTACGCACTTCAAGAGACTTTTCTCCTAACCAGATCCTGCCATCGGGCACCACATCCCACCTCTGTATACCTGCCTCGCTCCAGTTACAGAGTTTTGGGGTTTTTAATTACTCAACTGTACACTGTTAAGGCACAATTTACTAATATTTTGACAGTTGGCAACATGCCTCTCACCCAGAAAATGCCCCAAAGCCCTATACAATTGTACTTACAGATTGCATCTTCCTTAATCTGATCAGTGAAGTAATATTTACTATGCCAGGGTAGCAGTAATTCTGTACTTGGGGTGAATACTGTGAATTCTTTAGCAAAGAAATTCCCTTTCCTCAATAAAATTTCAAAACTGCAAATGTTGACCGGTGCGTGGGTTGAAGATGAGAAGACATCGTCACATTTTCCTCCTCTCAAAATTTCGGTAGATTTTTCTGTCAGGTCCAGAAAAACTTGCAGCCGGTTCCTCTGATCACCAGTGAATCACCTGGCCCACACAACAAGCATTGCCTCCTCCAGGGTGGAATGCAGCTTGAGACGTTATGCAAAATTAATTACTATTGCACAGGCTCATTAAAAGCACTTGTTAGGGCAACAAGCTGCTTCTCTTTTTTACTTCTTTTCCTTTTTTTTTTTCTTTTTTTACAGAAAAGAGGGGATGTGATTCCCCAAAACTGACTGATACAAAGCACACCTGTGACCTTGGTGAGAGACTGGTACCAGCTGCTGTTAAAGCTGATCTCTGCCTGACAAATGACAGCTCCCACGAAAGCCATAGCCATTTAATTCCAAGAACTAGCTGTGATCTTTCCCGTGTTTTTTGCACTAGCTGGCCGTGATAATACCAAGCCTTGGACCTCCAGATTGAGAAATTGCTCGTATTGTCTGCAAGTGTCACAATCACATTATCATCCATAATTGGCGGTGTACAGAGGAACTTCTTGGGGCCCTTCTAGCTCGCCACGGTCTGTCCCTTCTGCTTTGGCCATGCTTGATGCAATACAGGGAGTACAAATGTGGCTTGATTGGATTAAGGCCTTTATTTCTGTGAGGTCTGCTACTATTCACTGGGGTTTAATTAAATTTGTGACCTCCAAGTGGTCAGGGAATGTGTGTCAAGTCAGGCACATATGAAACTGATTCATTCTGCAAAAGCTTTGGAGGTGGACAATGCCATTTGAATCTTTCATGATACCGATACCAAGAGAAGGGCCACAGCATCATCAAGTATTATGGTTTTACTGAGCCACTGGGACAGAGGTTTGAGCTGGGAAGGTTCAGGAGTCCAGGTGAAAGCCAGTTTCTCTCTTTATCTCTCTCTAGCTCCTGCTGCTTAGTTAGTCCAGTTACACGAGGCCAGTGAAACCCTTCCTGAGAGTCTGCATCCCATGGCAAATCCTGTGTGGGCATATGGCACTGGAGGGCTTGGTACAGCCTCTCTCTTCCCTCACACCCCAACCTTCAGACACTGGCAACTCCCTTCCTCAGGGAAGTCCCCTCCCTCACCCACTCTTCTCTCAGTCTGCCCTGCCTGCCTCAGGGTTCTGCCCTGCCCCAATGCTTTGCAGAGAAAAAGAGGAGCCACGTAGGCCATGCTCCATGCTGATAAGGTCTCCCTGTTGCTGGAAACAGAAGCAAAGAAAACAACAGAGTCCACAGCGGAGAGATGCAAAGTGAGTCCACAAAATGAGTTTTGTGGACTTTGTGGCCAAAGCAACTAGTAATTTTGGTAGCACTAGGTAGGGTACAGACCCTGCCATGGTCTGATTGCATTGACCACCACCCTGTGGGAGGACTGGGGTGGGTTCAGCAATAATATATCACTCTCAACTACTTCAGAAATAAGTCTCCTACTTTGGTAGCTGATAGACCTCATATCCCTGGTTTTCTACAGACTTTTTGCCTGGTTTTCTACAGAGCAGGTGAGTGACCTGCCATTGTCCATGGCAGCATGGTAAGGATATTTCCAGCAATATGAATGCCACTAGTAGCAGAGGCAGCGCAGGGATGTTGCTTCCAGGAAGATGACAAGGAGCCTGTCCTTTCTGAGACTGTGTCTTTGAATGAAAGGGCAGAAATAAAGTGGACATGTCTCAGGCAGGAAGAAGGGTGCTTGTACTCCAACATGTCTTCACCTAGAAAGATGTAGACAGAGGTTTCATTAAACAAAATAGTTTATCTGCAATGAACAACCCAGCTTTTCAGAACACAAACCCTTCTTCAGGGTCTGAAGCAGAAGCAGAATCTCACCAAGGTAAATACGATTGAGGGCAAATGGGTTTATGCCCATAGGAAGAGGAGGAACATTAACAAGGCAGAGGTGACAAGCCTGAAAGGAGGTAGCCCATCTTTCATCCTCCTCTCTCTCCTCTTGTTCCAAGGTCAGGAAGGTCCTTCCTTGTGCTGAGGAGGGACAGTGCTCCATCCTCCCTTCCCAACCTGCAGCTCTCTCCCTGAGCAACAAGGACAGGATTGGGGGGGTGTCGAGGTGGTTTTGCCTTCAAGCCAAAGAAACACTAGGTATTTATGGTAGTTCAACCAAGGGCCAAGTGAAAATGAGAAGACCTGTCTTGCCATATACTAGCTAGTCAGTTAATACTGGGATATAGTCACAGTGTGTAGGATAAAGGAGGAGGCAAAGAGGCCTCTGATATAAAAAAGGGGTGCCATGATGTTAAAGGAGGGCAACAGAAGATGAAGAAACAGAAGAGCAGAGCCAGGGAAGATGAGAAATGACTGACAAAAGCACAGTGGAGGATTGAGAGGGGACAGACAGAGGGAGTTGTAAATCAATGACAGATTGGGAAACGCTCTGTAGGTGGTGAAAGGAAATTATAGAAAAGAGGACACATTTTTCTAGGAGAGAATGAAAGATGCTGCATCTGAAAGATAGCTCATAAATATTGAATAGGGTGAGGGGAAGATACCTAAGCAATGATCTCACCAAAACAAGACTCTTGTCTGGTCTGCCACAGCAGAAGTGCTTTCTCTGACAAAACTGGTTCAGGGATCCAGAAGGAGCAGTTTCATCAACAAAATAATAATAATAATAATAATAATAATAATAATAATAGTCATCATCATCGTCATCTAAAAATCCATAAACATTGTTTAGTCTAAAATGAAAGGCTAGAAAGCTCTGAAAAGAAGCTCTGAGAGCTGAAGAATTTCTGAACAAGGTAGGATTGGACAACTAAGAAGACTTCTTTCCAAATGTAAATGCATCTTCTGAAAACACACCGTCTTGAGCAATAACACAAAACAGTAGAGGACACTGTATGGTTCCAAAACCCTGATCAGTGTCTGCAGGCAGCCCTCAGGCAGTCTTCTTGTTCTAGATGCTATGAAGAGCTATGAAATTACAGGAAGAGAACTTGGACAAATGTCATCTCATTAGAAGACATTTCAGATGTGCATCTGGCGTTTAGGATGAATTAAAGTCTTGAAGATGAAATTTCCAGGAAGCCCGCTATTTCCAGGAACATACTGAGAAACATCTCAGCAGAGTTTCAATTTGGTGTTGTATGCTAGAGACATTTTCTTGTTCAGAGATTCAACAAAAAAACCCTTGATCTTAACCATGGAAAAAAATGTAAAATAGCTACATTTTGAGTATTTGCTGTAATATGTGTGCCGCTTCTCAGCTTTGGCTTTGTGTCTTTATTGAGTTGAAGTTTTTTTAACTGTGACCCTAAATCTTACTGTCCTTACCCCTTAAAGAGCATAATCATACTTAAGGTGGAGAAGGACACTCAGCAAATGGTCCTAGAGCTTTAAGATTTCCTTCAAGGGCTTTATCAATAGTCTCTTGGTGAAACAGCTCATGGCTTTCCTTCTGTCTGACGGTGCCCAAGTGACTCTGTAGTTTAAGCAAATAGCTTAGCAAATGTATTTCTAGGCAATCATCCTCTACGCCATTCTCTGAGCGCCAATGTCAGAGAAACACAGTAAGTGCCCCACTTCTCAAAAGTTCCAATATATCCTCCTTCATCTTCCAAAGCCTGCAGTTTGTAGTAAACAGACAGCACTATTGATTTAGTACCTGTGCTTTTCCCCTCTCCACATTGCAGAGGTCTTCACAAGGAATCTTGGAGAACCATGGTTAAGGCTTTGCAGATAAGTACATCTGTATATAACAGGGAGCTCAGTATCACCTGCTCCCACTTAAGGAGGTGAGGCTTCTCCATGACTTGCAGCAGTCCAACAGTGAGCTCTGTAGTTTGCATTAGCAGCCAGTTTGGCTTTAGATCATAAAGAGAAGGGCCAAGAAGATGGTGCTTGGTCCTCTGATTTAGAGTTCTGCCTGATTTTCAAAGTGCCTCAACTGGGTAGTCTGTGAGCTTGGTCTCCAGCACATCCTGGGGGCACAAACAAAATTCCTTTCCTGAGCAATGTCCCTGTCTCCTGGGGTGATCAGCACTGAATCTGTGGGCCTTCCCACATTCATTCCCACTCATTCAGGGGCCAGTCAGACCAGCCAGGCCTCCACACAGCTACCCCACATCTATGGCAGATAGACAGGTCCATAGCCCGCATTGTAGCTGCCAGTACATTCCCCATGAGCCGAAGATCAGATGGACTCTCACACATTGCCCTTCCTGGCTCTAATTCACAGTGGACACTTCAAGGTCAGGAGTGGCTGCACAGAAATCACAGCATCAACTGTATTTCGATCTGGTTGTTGTGGTCTTTCCTTCTCGAGCTTCCCTTCTTCAGGGTCTCTTCCCTGACAAGAAACAGGAAGG
Source organism: Heliornis fulica (assembly GCA_013399135.1). Taxonomy (NCBI): domain Eukaryota; kingdom Metazoa; phylum Chordata; class Aves; order Gruiformes; family Heliornithidae; genus Heliornis; species Heliornis fulica. The sequence continues at coordinate 203,215 of VXBZ01002981.1, forward strand.
GAGCCAGGCTGTACCTTTTGGCAGCATGTCAGGTGAGAAGGAGCATGAGAAGGTCTTGCAGCAAAGCCAGTACCCTCTTCTTCCTGGTGCCTTGCACATGCTGCTGTTGCAATTGCATTTTTCCCAAGCTGCACTCTTTTGTCTGGTTGAGAAGCCAACATGCCCTGATTCAGGACATTACCTGGTCCCCGACCAGGGGTGCAGAGAATTCACCTCTCATCACTCCTTCTCTTTGTAGGGTGCAACCAGGACAGGACCTGGTGGACACTGCACACAGTTTGAGATTACAAGCAGGGATACCAGTGGAGGAGACCACATTTCTGTCTGTATTTCTTTCACACATTATACAGGTTTTTGCAGCCAGCAGTGAATTTTGGAGAGGTTTCCTCCAACCCATGAAATCCCTTTTTGAACTGTAGCATCTCCTAGTCCACAGGCTGACAACCAGTCCTGGTACGAAACAAACAACAGTCAAATTACTTCCCTTGTATCGAGGGATTCGTTTTGTGATAAACTTTAACACTGAAAGCTGCTTAGTGCCACACATAAGAAGGTCAGTCAGGCCAGATTGGACAGAAGGCATGTGGCTTGTAGCCACTTGTGTGTTTTCATCATGGTTGCTGGATAAAATTAAGATAGACGTTAATACGTTCCTTTTCTGAGGTTTTCAAAGGCCTGTTTGGCCTTCAGCTAGGAAAGCCTACCCGCACCTGTCCTGTGCTGTGTGACATGGCAGACAAGAATATCCTCTCCCTCAGTGCCTTTATCATATTTCATATACAGAAGAGGAAGACTATTCTCACCACCAAATAATCTTTAACATCTTCCTTTTGCTGTTTTAATTTCTAAGAAAGTTTGGAGGTTATGTTTCATTAACAAACCACTGAAGTCTGAGGTTTTCACTCCGTGCTCACTAAATCTCACTGAACTTAAAAGCAGCTCCCTGAGTGAAGCCAAAATAAAAACTGAGTGGAGTCTTTGGGATTTACTTTCTTTTTTTTTTTTTAATTTTCCTATGACTGTCTGTGCCATTTCCCCTTTGGCCTGTTTTTCCATCTAATGGGTGCTGTAGGAAATGCTGCATTCATCCTATCACATGTCCACATGAAGAAGTCCAACCGAAGGCCTAGGAAGCCTAGCATTGGTCACTCTCAACTGTTTTTGAGACCTCTTGTAGCTGTATTGCTCATGGCTAACACCTTGACCCCAAACATATTGAGGTTAGCTACACAGATGTGATGACCCAGCTTCTTCAGTCCCTGGAAGATCAGTCTGCAACCTTGAATCGATGCAGGGGCTGGCAGCACATCTTCTTGTATTAGCGATCCTCCCCTTCAAATTGCTGGTGCTGGGCGAGCTGGCCCTGGCAGGATCAGCTCATGTAGAGGGTGCTAAAAAGGGAAGAGTAGTGCTGCTCTTTTAGCTGTCCCTTATCCTGACGAAATCTGCTAGACACAGGGTTGCCAGTGGTGTGGTAGATACTCCTCTCCTGAGAGGTGGGGTATTGAACACTGTCATGACTGACAGCAGTCTCCAGGCTCTCGCTGCTGCTGAATGCCATCAGTGCCCCTCGTATTCTGACGACTTACCTCTTCCTGGACTGGAGGAGGCCTGTGAAAAGCATTGTGTCTTATAAGTAACTGCTTCTTTCAACTTCAATGACACATCACATCCATCCTTGAGCTCTTCCAAAAATTCCCTCCTGGGACTACACTTTCCCCGTAACTTGGAGTGACATGCATCGGCAAGGAGGGAGACGAGGGTCTTGATCAGCCTCAATCCTGCCGTGTGTAAATGAAAAGGCTGGGTGGTGGGGGCGGGAAGGAGAGGGCTGTGGCGGAGTAAATAAATTGCGGCCTGCGTGAGTTATTCCAGTGGGGGTCCAGAGTGGTTCTACAGGCTTTCATAAATGGGAATTCGCCTCCTCGATCGCTGAGGGCAGTGCTGTCAAACAGTGTTGCCAAGCTTGTGCCTCATCCAGAGGTCTCAGATATTTCCCAAGTCACCCCATTTCAATTTACTTTTGCAAAATGATTTTTCCCTTTTGGGGAGAGGGGAGGGAAACAAAAAAGCAAGCCCAGAAAGCCCACCCGAGAGTCTGTGGGAGGAGGGGAGGCAGCAGGTGAGTGGGAAGGGACGGGAGGCCAAGCACGACAACCAACGGGCATTCACAACACAGGAATTCAGGCTCTTCCCCCACACCCCCCTTCACACCTTGTTTGAATTTAGCATGCGTCCTCCTATGGCGTCGTAATTACTAAGATTACCAAATGAATCTTTTGCTTCTGTACACACCGGGCATTCAGCGGAGCTCTAATAGTTGTCATTAAGTTTTCAGGGAGGTGGGAGAAGATAGATTGAATGCATGCACTCCAGTGCTGCGCAGACCCCATTGATGGCTGCTGAGTAATGATTTTTTTCTAATTGGTGGAGAGCAGCGGCCCTAATGGATGGAGCCTCTCTGTGCATTTACACTGTCTCCTCAATCAATAACCCTCGCTGTGCCTGGCACAGAGGAGTTCCTGAAAGCCCCTTTGTAATAATGGATTGCTGGAGTTTACACAAACCGCTGCCTCCCGCTGAGTCAGCCCTCTGTCAGGCACCTCGCGCTTCTCCAGGGCTCCAGACAGGACACCCACAGGAGGGGCCCCTCGCCTCGGGTCTCTGCTCCTGTCTCACAGCCACAGGCACCCCGCAGGATCCCCGACTGCGGGAAGGGTTTTGTTGCCTGCAGAGCCCTTGCCGACTCGGAGGAGCGGGAACAGCTGGGAAGCTTTTTATTGGCTTTGGCTTGGGAAGTTTGGCTTTTTATAGGAGGCTTTGTGAGGTGGTTTTTTTCTTCCCCTCTCATCTTCTTAAAGAATAATCCACGGGTCAGATGCTGAGTCTTTATGGAGGCCGAAATCTTTGAGAGGTCAGGGAATGACAAGTAGGGCTCTTGACTTGGCCAGGCTGTGCAGAGCATGAGCCCAGCTCAGGGAGAGCGAGCTTCAACCACCCCTTTAACCATCCTTCTGTACCACTGGGTCCTTGCATCTTAGCCCTCAACGTGTGTGTGTGTGTGTGTGTCCCCATTTTATTCTTCCCTTTTTGAGAGATGACAAGCAAGTAGTGGTCACAAGACAGCTCTTAAAATTCAGCCTCCCTGGTGCATTTCCAGGAGGCAAGCAGGCCTGACAGGTCCAGGGGGAGACATGAGAAAAGAGATGTCACAGAGCATCTTAAAGGGAGCCTTCAACTCCATGCCAGCTTGGCCTTCCTCTTCCCTGCATATGAGAGCCTTTTATGGAAAAAAAATTAAAAAAAAAAAAGAAAATAAAACAAAATATGGGATTTTCATGCTTTGCTGAGATTTACAGATGTCTGAAACTTAGTTTCTTCACAGTTACTCTGTTTCTGGGGCCATTGTGTCTTCACACCCCACTGCAGAGCATTTCTAGATACCAGCATGTTGTCACTCGTAAACTCTAAGCCCTTCCCAGGAGAGGTATCCTTTGCTGAGACCTTTTGGAAGTGAATTTACCCTAAGTTTGTGGTCCAGAACCAGGTAACTCAGGGGTCCCAAGTGCCCAGAACTGTGCCTACAGTACTAGTTGGTTTGCTGGCAAGGTTTTTACATTATGTGGTGTTCCTGGGCTTTTCCAGCTGCACAACTCAGCCCATAGTCCAGTCTCTGGAAGGGGTATTAATGTGGGAAGGGGAGGGCTTGGGATTGCCCTGCTGGTGTAGCTGGCTATGGTCAGCCCCACTACAAATGCAGATGGTCTGGATCTCCTCCAGCATTGAGGTAATTGGCATTTTCTCTTGCCCACTCCAATGCTTGGAAGCACTCAGAGCTTCTAATATCTCCAATCCTTCTGCTTGAGATTGAATGAGAATTTAAGGTCTGTCCCTAGCTTGCCTTAGTTAAAAGCTGAAAACTCTGAAGGGTTTTCACGAGAGTTGAATACAAGAGTTCATTTTGCTCTGGGGGGTGGAGGGGGTGGATCTGCAAGGTGGGAGGATCTGGCCTCAAAACTTCAGACTGAGCTCCCGGCCTAAACCCTAGCAAGTGGAGAAGCTCTTTCAGACTGGTTCAGCAGAAAGCACCTTGGTACAGGTAGCGTGATCTGCCAAATCCTCCAGGGCAGAGAGTTTAGCAAAGAGCAGGTCCTAACATCCCTGCATCACCCCCAGCAGCCTGGGAACACATCTGGGGGCATCAGGGCAAGCTGGGACTCTGCAGTGGCACACATGTCCTCACTTGGCATGTTACCATGTTGGACAGCATTCCCTGGGTAGAGGTCAGCAGGTGCTATTTCTACATTGTTGGGTGTACACTTTAGTTTCAGCTAAAGAAGTGGCATGTAAAAAGGTTGTAGATGAAATACACTTTTTTCATGGTTCATGCCACAACAGGGAAAGACTACTGTATTGGTTTAGGAGGTAGAAGTCTGACTCATTCTCATTGCCACTTCTGACTTTGTCTGAGTGCCATGAGTGATTTTCTCTCCCTTTCACAGGGGGAATCAGTCACACATATGCTACTCTTTCACTCAAAGAATGTCAGAGGGAGAAAGAGGCAGGTGGCCTTGGTCCTCTGTTTTTCAGCAGTGTGTCTCTCCAGTATAGGCAGAGGTCCAGACTAGGGGAAGGTATCAACTTCCAGCATCTGTGTCCACCTTGACATGCTAGAGCCCATGGGGTATAACTCTCCCATTTGCTGTGCGACCATTCCTCAGATCTTCCTGATCTCTGATGTCTGAGATCATCCCTGAGATCATGATGTCACAGGATGAACCGGCATAGTTTAGGGGCCTGAGGTGGCTGAGGAGACTCTGCCTGTGCCTGAGGTGACAGAGCATGCACAGAGAGGATGTGGAGGTATGAAACCCAGCCTGGTGATGGAGGCACAGGCAGCATGCCTGCCAGCAGAGCAGGGATATTATAAGAAAAGAAGGGGGCAGGGAGGGCCTTTTGGTGGAATAACCATGGAGGTGAGGCAAAGTGCAGTAGCTGAGGTGTCCCAGATAGGGATCCACAGCAGAGAACAGCATGTTTCCCCACAGCTGCCATCCTAGGAATGGGAACTGTTCCCCTGCCATCAGTGCTGAGGGGTTGACTGGAGGCTGGGGATGGCAGGATAGACTGAGGCAGGCTTACAGAAAATCTGTGTGCCAGCATTGGAGGAAAGAGTGGGACAAAAGGATTTTTTTTTTAATCTTTCATTCTTATACCTTAAGCAAAGGGCTGGGCACTTCAGCCATGTAATTTGTGCTGGAGAAGGGAGCTGTGCCTGGGGAAGAGGGACTGAAGCCACAGATGAGCCTGAGCCCAAACCTTCCCACAGGATGGTCGGCAGCAGGAAGAACCACAGGGGCCAAATCTGCCCAGCAGACCCCCAGCACACGTAGCAGCTGCTTGGCTCTGCCACAGGTCAGCAGAGGATACAGAGAAAGTACTTGGGACTGCGGCTAGACAGGGCTTCCCAAAAGGAAGGGCTATTAAGAAAATACCCAGACCAGGAAAAGCTCCTTAGCCAACACAGAGGGGAAGCCAAAGCAAAGGAGAGACAGCCAGAAGCAAGATTCAGCCCAGCTGTCAGCCATGACTTGCCCTTGCAGATGGTGGAAAAAGGAAATAGTCTGCCTTGTTCACTCTCTCTGGCAGAGCTGTGTTAACTCATCAGTGTTGCAGGAGTGAATATAAACAGGTAGACCTTCAGAGAAGGACCACACGTGACCTAGCACACAACGGGTGCATGGGTTAGAGCACCTCTGAGCCCCACGTCCCACCACAGCAACAGAGATCCTTGCTGTGGGACTCATTGATGGTCTCGCAGCACAAGTGGAGAATAAGGAGCACACAGTCACCAGAGCTACAGTGCAGCCTGAAGGCATCCAGCCGTTTGTTTATGCTGCTGCTGCTTCACGATCCACTTACTAGCAGGTGGATTAGATAAATCAAACTGGAAACATTTCCATAAACTATACTTTCTGTGTCTTTGGAACCAGAGAAAACCTGTGAACTCTGTACAGATGCTCAGGTGAGGTGAGGGGATTATGATAGCATAGGCAGAAATGCTCATGCCTCCCTTCTCCTGCCTCTGTTTCCCTGCAGTGCACCCTTTCAATGCAAGAGGACCCTGCCTGCTCAGCTGAGAGGGAACTCGGCACTGTGAAGCAATGCAAGGTGCCTTCTCTTGCTCATGGCGATAAACTTTCGTCATTGTTTATTTGCAACCCTCCTTAATCTAGAGGAAATCATCTTCGCTTGGGAAGCATAGCTTGCTCTTTGCTTATGAAAAACACAACCTTCTCACTTGCATTTGTAATGTCTCCCCTGCCCTGACAGCTCTGCAGGGACTCCAGACCTGTCCTCTGCAGCTTCCTTTCCTCGTTTCATTTGTGCTATAGGAAAGCAATGTCTGCTTTGGACTTTACTATCAAGCAAACCAGGCAAGCCAGGATCTTTCCAAACTGTCCCTCAGAACAAGTCCATAATCATGTGATTATGGACTTGTTCTTTTCAGTAAAAATCCTTACAGAGAAAGATGTAAGGATTCACAGAATCCCAGAATCATGGAATTGTAGGGGTAGGAAGGGACCTCAAGAGATCATAGAGTCCAACCTCCCTGCCAAAGCAGGTTCCCTAGAGCAGGTCACACAGGTAGGCATCCAAACGGTTCTTGAATATCTCCAGGGAAGGAGACTCCACAAACCCCCTGGGCAGCCTGGTGCCCATTTCTCTTGGGGGGGTGTGGGAAAGAAAAAAAATCAAACAAACAACAGGAGCTGTCTGAAAGAAAATTGCCACAAAGGAAAGGAGTGAGGGCTGAGTTTCTCTGACAGAGTGATACAGCTTTCATGAAAATTTATTTCACTATGCTTCTTCAGTACACACCAGGCTCCCAGGAGGGTGTTTCATATCGCATTTCCTAACTTTCCTGGTTGTAACTGAGGGTTGTGTTTACTTGGCATTTTGCTATTACACTACTGTTTGGGGTCCTGCTTAGTTTCTGCCCTACGTGCTTTCCCTTTCCCCAGTCCCCTCGTCACAGCTAAGAGAGATAAGGAAATACCAAGGATGTGCCTGTGACCTCAGTTACAGCAAACTTCTTTTTTGCCCTTTTCCCAGTAGGAAGCACTCCCTTCCCAGAGGCTTTACCCAGTCCACAGCTATTTACAGCAGTCAAGAGCTCAATCTGTTTTTCCACAAGTTCTTAATATAGCTCAGGGTAAAGGCTCCCCAGGAAAAGTAGAAACATCTCTTCCATACTTTCCAGCTCTGGAAAAAACAGGTGAACTGGGCCCTCAGATGGTCTCCAGAATCTCCTAGAACATGGTGTTCACTAGTCTTCAAAGGAGCCAAGGGATAAACATCCTGGGTGAGTTTCATATGCACTCTTTCAACATGCTCGGCAGCTTGCATTGTGTGCAAGTCCATAGGCCACAGAACAGTAGCACCCAAGGCTCACAGCTGGCCTGAGAGTCTAGGTCCTGGCATGTCTTCCTGCTTTCTCCCCAAGGTACTTTAATTTAACAGAAGAAAATTTCTTCTTTCAAGTGCCACTTCAGTTCATTCTTGCTTCCTTCAGGCTTTTCTTCAGCTGCTGTAGGAATACCACCTGTTCAGAGCAGGAAATCGCCGTGTTTGATTACACATCTTGGGGCAAAAGACCAAAGTGGTATTTAATAAACCATCACCCATGCCAAAAGCAGCAACATCAAATCCTGTGAAATGGGCTATTGCTGCAACAGAGATAGCTTGAGCTGGTGTGCTGGCAGGACGACAGCTGATTGTCTCTGGGCTATTGCTAAGCCAGGTTCAAGAGCTTAAACATGGCTTCAAGCTCTGGTAGTGTGTCTTGGAGGCACTGCATGCCCAAGCATCCCAAGGGCAGCAAACCCCTCTTGCATCAATGCCTGCCACCCAGTCTTTGAAATGGTGTTGCATCAGCTCCAGGAGCAAAAGGGGGAAGAGAGAGAGAGTGAGAGAGAGAAATGTTCACTCAAACTGGCAGCTGCCTTTTGTTTTGCGATGGCAGCTGCCAGCAAGAGACAGGCAGGGCAAGGGAAAAACACACAAGAGCAACACGCTAGATGCAAAGCATATTACACGCTAGATTTAAAATAAAATAGCATGCATGAGGAGTAAATATTCAGCATAACGCATGACGACTCAGCCCCGCCATTCTCCTTCCACTTCCTAGGAGCTGTGGGGCTGCACCTTCCTGGGCTGCGCCAGCCATCCTGGAAGAAAAGTTACAGGCAACAAGGAGAAATATCACTTGGGGGAAGAAGAGTGGTCTGTGGATGATCCTGTAGAGTTGGCTCATAATTTCTCTCTCACTTTAGACAGCTCACTTTCCTCCTTTACTCACGGGACTGTATTTGTCACTAATGCTTTCGGCAGGGCAACAGCTGGGTAGCTTGACCCCCCTCCCTCCACAGAAGCGGTGCTGGTGGCAATGTTGCTGCACATGACTCTCCTACTCCACATCACCTCCTAGACAGCCTGGCCATGGCACAGCACACCCACCACCACCTCCCACCCTGGGCAAGCCCTTTGCCAGAGAAAGACCTGCTTTGCAGCATCTGCCAGGGACTGGGCAATGCTGGGCAAGATTCATATCTGCAACACTGAAAATTCCTGGCCCTTCGCCTCTCCATTTGCCTCAGTGTCATTCCTCAGAGAGGCATGTCAGCGAGGGTGGGCACGTTTCCCACCCCCTTCCCCAGTGCATCACTTGGCAGCATAGTGAATCTGGCTCTGGGCTCCCTGGTGCCATAGCAAAATACTTTGGCTACGTGGCACTCACTCTGCTGGTTTAAATTTATTTTAATGGTTCTGACAGGACAACTTTGTACCAGCAGCTTCTTCTGCCAGATAGGATATTGTTTACCCACCCCACTTTAACTTTATGCCATGTTTAATATCTTCTCTCCGCACTGAGCTCACTTTATGCCAGATCAGGTATTGTCTGTCCTCCCTCGGCCAGCAAGGAGCATAAAGCTGGCATACGTTCCCTGCCGTGCACCCAGGCTAACCAGCAGAAATGCAAGCACGAGCCTGCACCTGACCTGGACTGTGCTCTTCCTGCCGAGTGGTCTGCTGGTGCATGGACCTGGTATTCACTGAGGGGTGAGCACAGCCTTGGCATGCTTCAGCAACTGCCAGGGACAGCAGGCACACTCTGGAAGCAGGTGTCCAGCTGCCCCCAGCCCTGGCCAGAGCAGCAGGAGTTCTTGGCATCTGTAGAGATGGTGCTGGGACACTGGTAAGACACACATCAGTTGTGAACTCAACAGCATGTCAGGGTAGGGAGGCCGGAAGAGGAAGGGAAAGGCTCTGCTGTTCTTACTTCAAGGTAGAAGAGAGGGGAGGTAAGATGAGTTTGACCTGAGGCTGAATTCAAGTTACTATCCCCCTTTAAAAAAAAAATTAAAAATAAAACCAGGTTAGTGTGTTTTTCCTGCTGCCTTTACTTGCTGGAGTTAACTCAAGTTAGTCAAGCCACGCTAAAAAAAGCACCTCTCCTCTATTTACTTGTGCTAATTGGGGAGTGTAAACATACCTGAAGCAGGTCTAAGCTCCTTTTTATGCAAGGAAATGTTTCAGATGAATCCAAGGAACTGGGACTTTTTTGAATGTGAGGCAGAGAAAGAAACATATTGTGTGAAAGCAGAGTGACTCTGAATGTGGCTGCGGAGATGAAACAGGGTTTTCAGCTCCTGCATGCAAGAGCCTCATTTCTCAAAGACAGCTTCTTTCTATTTCATCTTCTCTCTGTTTATTTTAAGTGAAGCCCTTTATTATCTCCTTTTTTTTAGGTTTTAATCTTTGTATAGAACATACTCTATGACCCTGACAGAGGAAAAGCAGCCAAGTCCTACCTCTGTGAATCACACCAAGTGATCAAAGTCAACACCATGTGAGCAGCGACTGAGTTACTCCTATTGCCACGCATTCCTGGCTTTGACAGACTGCATCATTCGGCGTGTTGATGTACCAGGATTTCATACACTATGAATATTCACCATGCATATTAAATTAACCAGGTGAGAAAACACAGGTTTGTTTTGCATGTTAACTCCGTGTTAACGCTGCCCCTAAGTGGTTAAGTCGGTTTATTGCAAGTTAATTAGCCCTCATTTCGGGCAGTTATTTATTTATCTGTGGGGGACGATCATGTTTTTTTCTCTTCCAGCTTCGTGAATAGGCCTTGCCTCTCACTTCTAGTCCGTGTTTGCATCCTGCTCTGTGTGGGTTTCACATAACCGCAACATGTACAGTCAACTCAGCTCGGAAATCACGCACACAGGGAAACATGGATGCCTACTACATGTTTATTACTCAACCGAAGAGAGGCTGTGATCCTGTTAGCAGGCTCCTCTCCCCCAGCTCGTTTTAATTAGCATTTCAAGGGATGCTTGGTACAGCAAGCTGGTGAAGTTTGAAGTTATGATGGGCTGCTTTTTGCATCTTCCCTCCTGAATTAATGTGCTACTCCATGATCGTTTCAGCACTCAGGCACAGCCTTTTCCCAGCTGCCTTGGTATTTATCTTCATGCTCCCATCCTTCTGCGTGGATCCATGCAATGCACTGAGGTCACACCTTCTCCTCCCGGCAACCGGTTGCCGTTGGAGGGGTATGTGGTGTGGGGATGCCAAGCAGCGCAGCTGAAGCATGTCGTGAGGCTTTGCACATCCCTTCTTCTCAGTGCGTGCCCCTAATGACTGCTCCATGGGGAGAGGCAGGTGAGGAAGGAGGGCAGCCGCGTGTACTTCAGCAGCTCTGAAGAGCCTCACGCTGACAGAGGGGACTCAATGAAACCCCCAACCAAATCACTGTAGAGCTTACTGACATGCTGGGCTCTGAGGGAGCTTTTAAAATCATCCACCATGGACCTACTTGCTCCCCAATTTGATTTTCAGTCACTGAACTGCCACACAGAATGCATTAACTAGGTGGCCAACGTGACCCCCTCAAAGTCCAGACCTCTTCTGCTCCTCATTCTATTAGAGAGCTGAGTCACTCAGGTTCAAGCAGATTTTTATTCCTGAAGTGCTTCAGCTCCCTTTGGAACAGCATGTAGCAGAGATGCACCTTGGTGCTGACCCTTCCTCATCCTCCTCAGGGGTCAGGGTCTGAACAGGCAGGGTTAAGCCAGCAGCAGGCAGAGTGCTGTGTAGACACACTGGGCTTGCACCTCCAGAGAGTCCTGGATTCAGATTCGCAGTCGAGTCTCATGCTGAGGAAAGCAAACCTGGTCAACACTGCAAGAGCAGATGCCTGCACGCCAGCACTGCACCAGGCAGTGTAGCTATCCATCCCTGCTCAGGCTGTGTCGGCAGCGAGAGGAGAGGAAGGTGAAGAAGAGCAGGGGCTGTCAGCTCATGATACCTGGATATAGTGGCAGAATCTCCCTCTTGATGATCAGCCTCTTCTTTTGATAGGATTCCTATCTAAGACACCATAAAAATGAAGAGTGGTGAATCTTCAGGAAGGTCTCCATGCTTCAGCACCGAGCACAGGCTGCTTTTCCTTCATGCCGCCACTGCCCTTCACCTTGAACGAGCAACATTTTTCTCCTACCCCGCAGCGTGCAGACCACAGTCTGGGAAGGCATCTCGCTACCTCCTTGCAGCGCATCCCAGTGATAAAGCTCAGCGGGAGATGTCCAGCCCGGTGAAGCAGGAGCTGGGGAGTGTGATGGGTGTGAGCAGGCGTCCGTCCTTTCCCCAGTGCCTGGCTCCAGCCGCTCAGCTCTGCAGCTCTGCGGGAGCGAAGGGCTGCCTACATCCTGGCCTTGCGCAGAGCACTTGGACAGGCAGTTAAGGAGTCCGGATGCTGGGATGCAAAAGGAACCGTGACAGCGTGAGAAGAGCTAGTTCGTCTGAAAGGGTCTTCATGAGGGTATCACTGGTGGCACACTTACCCGGTCCCTGCTTCTCTACCTCTTAAAAACCTGCCACCACATCTCCTCAGTGCTGTGTTTTTAATCAGGGATGAGAAGGTCTGCATAAAAGCTCAGGGACTACCTTAAATACCCCTAACCAAGCCTTCTTAAAACTCCTATTGAAATACAAACACCACGGCAGGCTGGAGGTCTACCCAGTGGCCAAATAAATCAAAATATCCCAGCGATCCTGTTTGCAGGCACCCATTAAAATCTGACAACTGGCTAATACCAAAGGCAGCATGGATCTGAAAGATAGAAACAATGTGACCCTTCTCACATAGGAGCCTGGCTTTAATTTTTGCATTGTGAAGCAGGGCTTCGCTGCTTTTATGCCATCCTCTCCCCCTGGGGCTACCGAAAAGGGCTGCCTATGCCAGGCGAGCCATTCAGGGCAGGCAGGCTGCAGGAGCTGGTGTCTGCACCGCCACGGCTCCTCACCACCCACAGCACACACGGCCCCAAGGCCAGCACCATCAAACCACCAGCCTCAGACAGGGACCTCCCTGCCCAGGACTGTGGCTCAAAGCCTGGTACCAGGATTCAGGCCAGCATGATAAACAGCAATTTATCTGTGTTTGCTGCCTTGATGGTGTCCGCAGGCACTTTCCAAGCTCTTAATCTGTTTTCTCAAATAAATTAATAAATAAAAGACAGAGAGGCTGGAAAAAAAGGACAGAGAAAATGAGCAGATTTTGATCTAGTAAGCAATTTAAATCTGGGCTGGCAAGCTGCATTCGTTCATTCATTAATTCAGTTGTGTGCTCAGAAAACCCCAGCAGGACTCTCTTCCAGCGCAAGAACTTCCAACTGTGAAATAAACCCCGCGTAACCAGATTAACTATGAGGTATGTATAAGCCAGGTCTCAGGCATTAATTCAAGCATATTTTCCCTACATCGCACATTGCCAGAGCCTGATTTCTGGATCAGGTGTTGCTCACTAGCAGGCATAAACTCTGAAGTTTCCCATCCTCCACCTCCCCCCTATATTGCTGCTCCTTCCTCAATAAATAAAAAAATATTATTATATGTACTGTCAGGGAGTCTTGATTCAGCTGTTAATAGCGACGCTATCAATACCTTGTCTTTCGGTCTCACATAATTCAAAAGTGGCTGAACGGTTTTGTTCTGGCATTATGAAAATGAATCACTCCTGGGTTGAGCCCAAGCATAGAAAATCTCACCTTAAAACTTCAACATTCGTAAATTCAGGATATATTTAGCGTGCAGAAGCTGATGAGCAAGATAGAAATCTCTGCATAAGCTAAGTGCAGTCTTCCACCTAGCAAGTCTGTGCTATACTGAATCACCAGGTGATTACTGTCTGTACGGGTGACTTCAATTACAATATTATTATGTAATTTATCATTTGATAAATGAAGCGGGACAGTGGCCCGCTTGTGCCAGGTGCTGTACAAACATTTGGATGTGCTCAAACAAGATCCCAAGGACCATCCATAAAGTCAATGGGACATGAGCAGAAATCTTCAGACAAGGACCCCTTTTCATACGGCTGATCTCATATCGCCGTAGCAAATGCTGCAGCCTGGCTTGCCAACAAACAGCCTCTCCCAGCTCCTGGCTTTCTCTGCATGCTCCCCTGAGGATTGAATACAGAGGGAGAAATTCAACTTTAAATCTGTTTGCACAGACATATTGCATGGATGTTCTAAAAGTGGAGAGTGAGAGGGCTTGGTCTGTTTGGGTTTGTTTTTTTTAAACAGGCAAAATTTTCAGTTGTTCGGGCTCTCCAACATTTTTATTACTATAGCCATCTAAAGGATGGTTTATGACGTAGTTAAAATTCATGTATAGCCTCTACTGCAATTTCAATACTTTATTTAAATATCAATTCGTTATTTGCTACGGGGAAATCTAATACGTGATAACGGTAATGCTTCAGTCATAAAGCAAGCTGCGCTCATCCAGCTGGTACCTCGTTGTCCCTTCTTTCCTCAAGACAATTTTAAACCAAAATTTAGTCACTATGTTCTCCACTACACAGAAGAGTTCAGGCTGCCAGGACCTTTGTCATACCTGATCTGCAGATGAAAGTCTTGACTTCCCATTTTTATCAGTCTGGCACCTTTCAGCGATATTAGTTCACCTTTAGTTTTTTTTCAGCGAGCTCCTTTGCACACAGCATGTGTGTGTGTACCTGCTATCACTCTGAAGTCTGGAGATGGCTGCTTACTACCTGCCCCAATTCATTCCCAAGCTTTCACCAAACTGAAATTTGGAAATGCAAAGTATTCTTTCAGCGCAGCCCACAAATCCCACTCTTTAAATTGGATCTTTCTACACAAAATCATCATTTTTCTGGTGACATCAAGCCATTCAAGAGCCACATCATAGGCAGCAGGGATGAAAAGATACAAAAATTACTTTTGCCTTTCCCCTCATCTGGCCCAGTCAGGGAAGGAGAGTTCACAGGTTGGAGAATTTGTCTTCATCAGAGTCCACCCGTGCTATTTATCAAGTTTTAGTCTAAATAATTTCTGTGGATATGTTTGGCTTGTTAGTAATGAAAACACTTAGGTGACAATGATTTTGTAGCTATGCATTGCTGAATAAAAGCTTTTGCTCCTGAGCCACCAGATGAAATGCAAGACCATGCTCAGATGTTGGTTGAGATGAGAGTCTCCAAGGTGCATGTGTTAACATTGCAGTGAAAAAAGCAGTCTAATCCCACAGACTTTAAAGCATATATGCGGCTTTTTGGTTCTTAGACAATTGTGAGCATCGTCTTTCCTCATACAAATATCTTCTTTCTGTTTTCACAAGACTTCAAGGGACAGTGAAATTGCTTCAAACCAATTCCATCATGTGAAAAAACAATTAGCAGCATTTCCAGGAGAGGAACATTCTAGGTATTCATCACAGATTCTGCAGTCACAAACAGACCACAGGCACTTTTCCCTCTGACAGCAGTATTTAGAATCATATATTGTATAATATTCTGTAACTGTAACTTTGAAATATAAATCTTTATAAATTTTGTGGGTGAGGGACATAAGGTGACTTGTTGCTCTGGGGTATATGCACTTGGGAGATAAAAGACAAAGGGCCTTGAGCACCAGAAATACTTGCCCTCTGCCTGTGCTGAATTCGGGTTATACTTCAAGATTTTTTTTTCTCAAGCTTCATCAGCTTCTTCTTGCAGGGCGGGTTTGACAGATTGCTAAACATTCTCTCAGACATCTTTAAACCCTTTTTGCTTTCACAGCAGCCTTTGCAAAGCAGTCCAGGAGGGGAGATGGAACTACACTCATGTCCACCTTCACCTCCTCTCACGAGCACTGACCAGTGCCACAAAGGAGGTCCCATTTGCCTGAGCCACATACAGCTCCCTGCACGGACAGCACTGGCCCTACAAGAAGGTGTTTGCTCCCACTCACCCCAGAGCAGCTGTCTTGGAACTCGTGGTAGTTACAACCTTTTTTGAAATCACAGCCTATGTCTCTCTTGGAGCTGCTGCTTTCAGAAATTCAGTCTCCCTAGTCTAGATATGTGTGCTTTTGTTCTCCTCTCACTGTTTCGGAGCTACCCCAGCTCTGTCAGCTCACTTCACCAAGCCAGATGCTCTGTACAACTTGCTGGTATCTCCATTCACTGTGCCATCTCCTAACTGCACTACTGTGATCTTTTGCCTGACACACAAGTAAGAGCACGCAAGTCCAACTGACCTCAGCATTGGATTGGTGCAAAGAGCAGAACGTGACTTTGTCCTGTCGTCAGGTGAAAACAGCAAGGCTTCTTGATGCTTCTGCTGCAAGGGGAATGAGCTGCTTCTGCTGCAAGGGGAATGTGTCTCATGCAGTCCAAATCCACCACTTCAGCTCTGCAACCCCCTGGAATTCAATACTCAGATTCAAACACACTGATGGAGGTCCAGGATACTATTTTCTGTAAGACTTCACCTTGGAATGTGACTTAAAAGGGGAAAACTCCATAAGAACAGATGATCAAATGTCATTTTGATTATTCAAGTTGATTTCTTGAGTTCCCCACCAACAGCAGACACCTTGAGAGTGATGTTAAATCTCTATGGCAGAGCATGATGCAAACACAAACTCTCATTTCAGGATCACATGGAATCACAGAATCACAGAACATTAGGAGTTGGAAGGGACCTTGAAAGATCATCTAGTCCAACCCACCCTGCCTGAGCAAGATCACTGAGATTAAATCACACAGCATACACCTGAGGACCAGATTAACTCAAATCTGCGTCTCAACACTGCTAACACATCCCAAGGACAACAGCTCTCCTGCAAACCCCCTTTTTCAAGAAAGACTCTGCGTGCCATTTCCTTGAAGGTTAGATGGGGACACAGCGTATATGGTGCATCCGCACAGTTCCAGGTTTGCTGTGAATGTGCAATGTCAGGAAATGCCACAGAGCCATTAGTGTATTTCAAAATACATTATAAACCACAGAATATACTTTTTTTTTTCCATTGGATCAGAACAATGGAAAATGGGTATTTCACTGGCTTATACAGACTGAAACCACAAAGACATGTACCAAAATTGTTAGTCTAAATTTATATACCACTATGCTTTATCCACGAGGCACTACAACATTTCAAGTTCAGAAGAACTCCAGAGAATCCAGATAGACGTCATCTCTTGATATATGGGTTTGCTTGTGAAAACTTCACTTTGGAGCCGAGAGAGATAGCCAGACATGTCCTGCATCCTAGGCTAATTGTACGAGACTATTATTTATTCCATTTGGTAAGTGTGCATCTGGAAGTGATGATTGCAAAGCCTATAAGGAGGCTGATACTTCCTAGCAAGTGACATTTTTATGGTTAATAGAAACTGTCATAGAAACCACTTGGAGAGGGATATGTACAGGCTTGATTTTCAACTTAACAGTAAATCACTTCAGATTAGAATTAGATATCATGACAAAATCCTTCATCCTGTAAATTTCCAGAACACAAGTAGCAGTGGCTCTGGGAGAAACTGTGATAAAACTAGAATAAAAGTTTCTCATTTGGTTTTGACATCCAGTGTGCATGAGATTGGGTCTTCTCTGCAAATGATACCGCATTACAAATGTGCCTGCTCTTTCACTTCTTGCTATTGTATTAGTAATATGAAGTAGTCCTTCCTGTTGGACAGGATTCCTTGTGCAGTCCAAAGACAGAAGAGAGAGATGGGTTTCATGTTGGAGACATCACAAGCATACCTGCAGTGTTGCAAGAATCTGTGTTATCCTGAGTCCCTGCAAATAGAAACAAGTCACCAGCACCTCATACCTTCCAGCTGTTGAGATGAGGACACATAGGCTGATGCCATGTGTGAGGATGTCTCTAACTAAATGTTCTTATTCCTGGTTTGGGGCAGCTGCAGACTTCCATATTGTTCATGCCACCATTCTTCTGCCAATTGCCCTAGGAACTTCAAAGTACCTTTATGGTCACTGTAATGATCCAATGGCATAGGTAAGACAAAGTCTGTGTGTAGACACAGTATCTTTTATTAGACCAACTGATTATAGATAGGAAGCTAAGACAAGCCACTGGGCACAGAAGTCCTTCTTCAAAACTCTAGAAGCCACTTTTTGAAGTGCTTCCACAGAAAAAAACAGCATAAATGACCGATGTTTTTCTAAATGTTAGAGATCAATTTTGCTCTTCTAGAAGGGGATTGAATTGAGGTTGAGTTTGCGCCATCCATTTTTCAAAGGAGCTCACTGCCACCCAACAAATGCTGTGGCACTCCCAGAGCTCCAGAGACCTTGGTTGTGTTTCTACACCAGGGTCTCCATTCCTACTGCAGTTACATAGGTGCTCCTGGCCTGCCTGACATGGCTCTCCTGCCTGGCTGGCTGAGAGGCTTCCTTCTTCTCAAGACTTCTCTATGCTTGACATGGACATAAGGCCTTCCTTCTGTCCAGTTTTGTCTTTTTCATGGAACTGATAAAGCTCCACAGGCACACGGGGCAGCTCCTTGGGAGAGTACACAGTCAGCGTGGAACAGCAGGGCCACCACCTTCAGTGCATGTTTCTGAAATTGTAGTAATAACATTCCTGCATCCGGGGAAACTTCACCAGGGAAACCCAAATTCTCCACAGTCAGGAGAAAGCCCCTGAGAAAATTTGGTATGAAACCAGTGGAAGATAGAAACCAGTGGAAGATAGAAACCTAGATGTGAAAATGCTTGAGATGGAGCACAGAAGCAGAGCCAGATTATGCAGGGGTCTTGATACCTCCCTCCTATGGCCAAGGACGTTCCCCTGCTGCTCTCTTTCAACTAGGCTCTGCTTCCAGCAGTGAGAACAAGGAACCACTGCAACGGAAATGACTGTGCTGCACATCTCCCTGCAGCCATCGCCAAAGCACCAGTCACACGCTATTTGCCACAAGCTGGAGAATTCACTAAATCTGGCCTATTTTGAGTCCAACGGGGGGCAGTTCCAGCCCTTGCGAGGGCAGCCCTGCCAGCTGCCTTCCCTCTTGCACAATAGGTAGAGGAAGAGAACATCCATCTCTGATCCCCAGGCCGAGAACAGCCGCGGCAGCGCGTGCAAGGAGACAGGTGGCTGGTGGGGAGCTACAATGGAAAGGCGATTGCGCGGCACCTCTCATGGAGCATAAGCGGGTGTAAAAGGCTATGAACAGCCTGAGCCAATTAATTTCCATATTTCCTTTCAGTCAGATCTGGAAACGAAGCATGCTGCATTCAGTGCGGGACACACGATTCAGGAGGAAGGGGGAAAAAAATAGGGGGGTGGGGGGTGGGAAATGATTCAGCAATCAGCAAATTCAGAAGAGAGGCAGGAGGAATGGGTCTGAAGAGATGAATCAGCATTGGCTTGAGGTGATGGAGGGAAGGAGGCATTTCTGCTCTGCTGATTTGTGCAGCCTGATTGAAGCCAGCACGGGCACTGGCATTACATTGGAACAGAAACTGCCTGATAGGCTGCTAACGTTACGAGGGGGAAAAATCCAGCAGTCACGCAGGCAATGTCTCTATTAAGTATATTTTGTGACTTTCCAGCTGATCAGACTTCTTTTTTGACTGACTTGGAGAGGATGTTATAGCTGTTGATGGGGGAAGAAGGAGGGCCGTTGGGGGAAGGGGTGTTTATGCATATGGTGACAGTGTGTGGGGTAGTGAATTTTAAGCAAGACTGCATGAAATTCAATCACTTAATCTTAAATTACAAGCCACTGGCTGCCAAAGCAATTCTTGAGATGGAAATTTTTCTGATTCACAGATTCCTTTGGCTCTTTTAAGGAACAAATGAGTAAACAAACTATGAAAATGTTATTTGTTTTTTCAGAATTCCCTAGCAGGGAAAGATTAAATTTTTTTTCTGTGGCATTTGGCAGTGCCTCCTTTCCCCTCCATAGCAGGTAGCTATGAGAATATGATTCATGATGAACAGATATCGTTTCCAACATTTCTCTATTGTATAGCCAAAAGCTGAGCCTATTGTTTAAAATGTTGCAGGGATGTTAATTAAGGTATACCAGAAATTACAAAACCTATTCCAGTCCCTTTGAAAGCTCTGGAGGAAGAAATGGGCCAAAAATATTTTTAGAGGATATATCCAAGGGTTTGGTGATATTCTGAGCGTCTTTAGTCAGCCAAGTAAAACCTCTTGGGATTACCCAAGGATTACTCACACAAGTAATTGTTGCAGACTCAAACTCTTCCGTGCCCACTCTCTGGCAATCAAAGGAGATAAATAGCAAGGTATGAGTGCTCGAGCAGGTGCTAAGAGGAATTAGACCTCCTGAAAACCAGACCTGGGCACCATGCTAGCACAAGACACCTGGGACGGGTAGACAGACAGGTTTAAAGATTCTGTCTCTCTCATTCTGGGTCTGATCACACTTCAGTACAGGCTGGGAGTCTACAGTTCTAGTGACATGCATGTGCAAACAACAAGCAGTTCAGACCTGAATCCTTCACAAAACCCTTCCTCCCCATGCACACAGCAGCCCTCCAAGTGAGGAGCAGGGCTCATGCTGTGGCTTGCTCTGACGGGCCAAGTTGGGGAGAGGAAGGACAAGGCTGGATAGTGCTGACCACAGATGGGACTTCAGATCTCAGGCCCCAGGGGCCTGGGCTCGACCCCTGCCTCACAGTACCCAGGATCAGGGCCATGCAGGGCCAGGTGCTGGACTATGACCAAGACTACAGGGATATGGAGACAGAAGTAGGGAAGAGATGCCTGTACCCTCTGGGAACTTCTGTCTCTGGGACCAGCACACTTTCCTGCTTCACTTCACAGGGCTGTAATGAGGCTGACCAGCGCAGCAGAGCACTCAGGTGCCCCGCCAGTTTAACAGTGGCAGAAGTGTCACTGGACCAGGTGATATTTCACATAAGCACGAGCAGAGAAGATAGAAGGTGCTAACCATCAATGCACTCATTCCCTTGCAACAAGTCCCAACAGCTACTTGGTTTCTTACTTCCTCCATTTAAAGGAAAAAAAATAACAGTTCTGAAGAATAAACATCATGAACTAAGCTATTACAGGAGGTTTTTTATTTGTTTATTTTCTAGATACCTCAGACCTGCCTAAGACATCATACATGGTCATTGTAGTGTAAAATTATTCTCCCAAAGAAATAATTACCAAGCAGATAATCTTCTCTTAATAAATGGTATGTACATGATCACACACTTGTCTACATTTTATTTAATTCAGAAAGAAGGTTGCAAAACAAACATGACTTTCCTATTTCCTATGCTCCTTTATTTTGTGAATCGGGACATCCATGTATTATTGAGACCTGCTCAAAATGGAGCCACCTTTAAAGAAGACTCTCTGTATTGAGGATTATGTCTGGATTATTGCTGAGAGATGATTCTGAATTGGAGCTAAGCATTTACCCAGAAATCATTTGTAATTCCAGTTGCCCCTTATTTTGGCTAATAAAGGCTGTAAGGACAATTGGATCAGCGATGTGTACCTGTCAGCCATGCCGAAATTCCCCCTACACTCCCGAATTGTGAGCTGCACGATTACTGAGGGAAGCTCAGCATTGCGCCTTATCTCTTTTATAAATCCTCTTAATACGGTTGCTGCCGGATCCTCTGCACACCACTGAGTCAGCACCTCCTGTCAGTCACCCAGAGGGAAGCTCTGCCTTGGGATGAACTGATTCAGCAGGGCTGAGGACCACCGCACCGGCAGCACCGGCAGCTGCCTGGGGAAGGAGGATCCACACAAGGGGATGTGGATGCAGGAAAAACAATGCAGAGGAGTGAGGGAGGAGGGAAAGAGACAGAGAGTGAGGGAAAGACTGGCCAGCATTAGTCAGTCCCTACACGTGCTGCTTCCAAGTGGGACATGCAGAATACCCTTCCCCACAGTCAGGAGAAACACAACTCACGCTCCCCATCCCCTCCTCACTCAGGACGAAGGGGACTGGCAGAGCCCAGCTTCCCAAATAGGGCAGGGGGCCCAACTGATCCCATTCTTTGAAAAAAACAACCTTCCCGAGCTGCAAAAGAAGTATCACTAAAAGCCTCAAGCCACCACATCACCCATCACAGCAGCAAGGGTTGGTTTTTTTTAAAACAAATCCCAGCCTGACTGAGAGAAAGGGGGGGGGGGTAAAGTTCCTTGGGTTTTATCCATTTTGCATGCACATAAAAGATGAACTTCCTTTTGGAAACAAAACACACAGAGTTGCGGTTTGAAAGGGGCCTCAATTTGGCTTCGACCGGGTGCAACTAATTGCAGTTGCGAGCACCGGCAGGTGTGAGCAGGCAGCTGAAGAGCCCTCCCCCCGACCCTGCCTGCCCTGCCTGCTCTGCCCTGCTTGCTATTTAATTTCTGAGTGGTATATTCAATGTCAGCAGGCCTGGAGAAGGCCCTTGGAGGCCCTGGATGGCCCCAGAAGGTTCTGGAAGGACCTTGAAGGCTGCAGAAGGCCAGTGGAGCCACCAAGGACCAGGGTGACACTGCACCTCACCTGGGATATCCCCGTTAGTCTCTCCGCTCCCCCAGCTGTGGTTGCGCTGAGCTCTGGCCAGGCCCTGGGTCCAACACCACCACAGTGTTGGGAGGGAGAAATGCTGCCACAATAAATCCACAAATCCCTCCAGTCTTTCCCTGCTTTTGCCCCTTTCATGGCCAGGGAGAGGCTTCCTATACCCTCTCTCATGTGCTGGCCTCCCCTCTGTGCACTGCCTGCCGTGAGCTCAGCTGAGGAGCCAATGTGGCGCAGTGGCCACAGCCTCCAAGCAGCAGACATGATGGAGGTGGGGCACAGCATGGGTTTCACCAGGGATTGTGCAAGGCCTGGCCAAGGCTCCATCCGTCACAAGCCAGCCAGCATGAGTCCCTCTTGGACCCTGCACCTGAGACTTCATTGATGTTGGGCTGTTTGTTCCCTTAGATCAATGCCCACATGGAGTTGACAGATGATGGTGGCAGTTCTGCTGTCTGTAACTGGTGGTTCAGTTCCTTCACTGCAGCTCCCCAGGAAAACATCACTACAGATGGGGCTGCTTCTTCCTCTGGTGATTTTAGGGTGCTCCTTGACCCATCCAAATTCAGCACAGCCACAGCAAGAGGAACGCAAAGCACACTTTATCAGTATCTTTCTTGAAAGCTCGTTTGTCTGCAATGCTTTTAGCAGGGCAGACAATTACATTTGCTGTCTTAATTCTTTCATTCTTTTTATGTCTTTTAAGAAGTAACTGAATCACTGAGATAATGCACAGGCTTTCATGAAGGGGATCTATGATCCCACCGCCCACACCCTTCTCCTCCCACTCGTACCCATTTGTCCCCTTACTTAACAGCCTGGGGTATGATATGAAAAGCATGAGCCAGTTTGGACAGGAGCCGCATGTTTCCTGCATGGTGTCTACGTACTCTGAGGACCAGGGAATCGCCAGGGTGCGGATTGCAGAAGCAGAGTGAGACGGCTTGATTTACTAGCTTGAGACCCTGAATAACACATGCAATAAAGGACATCTCTGAATTCATTCCTGAATGAACTCCAGCACATCTTTGGCAGGGAAGGAGGAGCGGAGCGGGAATCTAATACTGATTTAAAGTTGTTGGTGATAGTCCCCACAGTCCTTGGTAATTAGTTCCACTGGTTAATTACCCTCACTGTTAAACATCTGCACCTTATTTGTAGTCAAAATTTGTCTGGCTTCCAACTTCCAGTTGGATCATATTATCGTTGCGTCAGCTAGATTGAAATGCCTTCTATTATCACATTTCTGTTCCCCATGTCAGTACTTAGAGACTGTGATCAAGCCATCCTCTAAACTCTGTCTTCGTTAAGCTAAACAGATGGAGTGTCTTCTCTAGTCTGTCACTTCAAGCTGCATTTTCCAGTATTTAGTCATTTTGTTTTGTGGCCTTTCCTGTATTTGTCCTCATGTCATCCCCAACCTTTTTGAACTGTTAGATACATCTTTTTCAGAGTCAATCCTCTCTTGATCTGGAGTTCCCTGCAGTCCCAGGACTGCAGTTTGCATTCTGTTTCTGGATGTAAGTTCTAGTGTTCAATGGCAGAGAAAGATACGCTTTTGGGTTGTACCCATCTCATTAAGTGATCTAGACCATATCACTTTGGTGATCTATCTGATTCACTCTTCTGCTGGTGTTACCACTGCTGAGCTTTCCTCATACATAGTGCTGCTGGACATACTCCCTTCACTGAACTGAACTGAACTGAACTGAACTGAACTGAACTGAACAGAATTGGCATGACGATGGGACAAAACAACACTCAACTTTTGCCTCTGATGAAAACAGAGACGTAATCTATGCCTTTGCAGTCCATACTGCTGGCTGGTTCATTTTAATGATAAAAGGAGTTATCCTTAGGGAGTGTGGTGGGTTCTGGTTTTACTTTACCCCAGTGTATGGCTGATATATGCTGCCTAGCTGCGAGTGAACTGGTTACTGAAGGCACAGCTGCACCTCAAAGCCCAGCCAGAGCACACGGTACTGTTTCTCAGGGGAATGGCCCATGCACAGGGGGATGCTATTTCTTCTTAAACAGCATTCTCTGGCAGAAGAATCAATATCTCCTGTGGATTTCCAGAGAGCAGTAAGTACACTGCTTATGGCACACAAACTGCTTCAGGGAGGGCCACCAAAAGAAATATAAAGACCATTGGTTTTTTTCCTAAGGGAAACATGGAGCAGCTTTTCTTGTGCCCACTCACATCAAAGAGTTGGGTATGTGGCTCCACAGCACAGGACACTTTCATTTGTATAACCATGCAAATGACACAGGAACACACACAGAAAACAGGGGATGCAGGCAATCCATTGGCATCTGTACCCTTTTCCTGTCTCCAGGAATATGCCTGCAGTGTGATTTCCCATGATTCCCAGAGGTTGTGCAATGAACCCTGAGCCTGCACCACTACTAAAACACCACACAGCGTGGTCAAAGTCTCCAGTCCCTTCCAGAATCTGGAAGTTAATGCAGCATCAGCACTTCTTTCTTTCCCTTTCAATACTGAATTGCCTCAAAACTAGCTAAAGCTTTTCTTGTAACTGCAGTGACTTCTGTAGGTGTCACACGGATGTTGTAGGATAGCAGAAGTGGTGGGCAGAAGCATAGTTGCCCACCATGTCAAAATGCCTGAGACCAGTGAAGGGCCAGCTACAGGAGCACATCCAGGCACTGGGCACACTTCCGCTTTCTGATCTTGATCCTAGGTTGGGGCAACAGCCATGTTGTAACTGGGGGTGACCTCTGTTTCTGGTATTGCACATGGAGCCTAAATTGTGCTGAACAAAGCCTTAGGACTATTTAAATGAATAGGAGTTTTGCCAGTGACTTCAATGGATCTATGATTTCACCACGACATCTGTCACACATTAGCTACATCAGTACTGATGTAACACGCTGAAAACCAAGACCTGGCCTATTCCAGTTTAGAGTTAGCTGAGGAGTGCTGATACCAGTATTTGGGGGACAGCCAGACCGAGATATGCTACTTTCATTTTTGATATAACTGCAACCAGGCTACAGGGTTGTGAAGTTTTTATTATCCTAGTAAAAATTATCATACCGTCTGCCCGCGCCCCCCCCC
>VXBZ01002981.1:228221-269323 GCA_013399135.1 Heliornis fulica
CCCCCCCAATAGTTATTCTGGCACAAAGCCATTTGAGAGGGAGACTTGGTTTTCATGTCACTGTGATTGGGATATACTGCCTAATACTACACTGCACCCCAACATTCAAGTCACCAATGCTTACAAAGCACCCTGAACAAAATAAAAGTACTACATTGTTTCAGTACTGCATGGAGTGAAACATTTTTTATACCATGAAATATTATTTTCATACCATAAAATAATGTTTAAAAAAGCAACATAAATAATTTATCACAGAGATCTAAATAACCACACACAAAAATCCAGAGTCTGCACAACTCTAATAAATACCCCACATATCTGGACTTAACGGCAGAAGCCTGGTAAACATTTCAGTTTTGAAATAAAAAAAAAAAAAGTCCTGTCTTGAAAATAGATTCTTCTTTCCATGATTTTTTTCTCTCACAGTCGAAATAACAGAGTGAAAAAGAACCCAATCCAATTCCCATAGGTCTCATTAATGAACCTGCAAAGGGAAACTGTTGGAATAGCTGAGGGCTCCACTCCATTTAAAATGTGTAACAAACCCAAAAAATTACTTATCTTCACTGTTCCGAGGACATACAAAGTTTGTGTTCAGGACTCTGCAGCTGGAGATTTCTGGCGCAGATGATACACTAGGTCTTCCAGGCTTCCTCATGCGCCCCTTACCAAGCTCTTGATGCAAAGCCAGAGCATGGTCCTGCCCGTTTGCAGAAGGTTTGTGACCTCCTCCACAATTAGCCTTGCTCCCAGCAAAGCCACCCATAGCCAGGTCATGTCCAGGGGCTGATGCCAGCTGCCCAAAGGGCTGAACTGCCCAGCTATCCTGTGCTTCTCTAACTGGGCATTCTCCAGCTGGGGCTTGCTTTTCTGAAGCAGATTGACAAAGGTTTCCACATACTGCTTCTATTAGACACGGGGCCAGGATGGAGTGGTGCGATGCACTGGTTGTACTTCCCCAGGGACTGACAGGAGGTGCTGGGCCTGAGGAACATCTTGGTTTGCCCCTTTCCATGGAGGGAGTGGTAAGCCGTGGCCTAGCACAGCAGCATCGCTCAGTGCTTTGGGAGCTACAGCCACTCATTCCCAAGTGTATGCATTGAAGATCCAGTTAATCCACCCAGGCGTGAGACTCATCTTTTCTTGCATTTCTGTGAAAAGGTGTGGCCTAGACCACAGCCTCATTCCCCAAGCTATTGCGCTTTTCTGTCTGTATCAATTTGGCTCTTACGTCCCTACACAACACCAACATGGCCAATCCAAAATGAGTTATCTGGGTTGGGGCTCCTGGCTCAGCACAGCACAAATAGAGGACCAGATGCAAGCCTTTATTTTGGGTTCCTGCCATCTCAAATATACATGAGTGGAGCTAATTTTGTTCCAAAGAAAATGAAGATTGTCTGTTTTTTTCCTCTCGTGTCCTTCACATAGTCTGGTTTTGTTTATTGAGATGAGGGTTACTCAGTCTTTTATCTAGGTCTTATTTAGGAAGACTGAATTGCTAGGTCCCTCCCGCTTCATCAAATCCAGTCCCCTGCTCTTGCAAGCAATCACATCTTATAATGCCATTCAAAACCTGATCAAGTGCTGCCTAAAAACTAGTTGGGGTTTTTTTTGTTGTTATTCCCTCTGCTCGCACTGAGAAGGTGCTCCAGAACCTCCTATTTCAGTCACGCGTTTTTTGCTCCGCACAACAGCAACTCCAAATAAGGGAAGGCAGTCCGAAAGGAATAAACAATATTGTATGGGGAAGAAAAGCAACTAACCTACACATTATCATTAAACAACAGGACGTGACAGGCAGTGTAATGTTTCTGGTTTTGTTGTGAGTCAGGACGATGAGGGTCATGTGATATCGTCTCTCTCTGCAGCACAATAAACCTTATTAACATTATAAGATAAAAATAAATATTCAACAATTAAGGGGGAAAAGGGTCACACTTTTGCATCTGCTGGGGGTTATTGACAGCAATCTGACATTACCGTCAGCTAAAGCCACCGCTCTATTTTGTCCGGAGTTTCTAAAGCCGCTATATAATGATCAGCCTAATAAAGTCTAGATTAGAGGCATTTCTCTTGTGTACAAAGAGGTTGGCTTTTGGGTTGCCTTGTGGAAAAGCAACATTATTCTTATGGAGAGAAAGGGTTAGTTGTCTCTAACAGCGATCCGGTTGAAAAATGTAAACTGTCTGAGGCCATTTCAGACCTCCGGCAATATTTTATACTAACAGGTTTATGTCTGAATTAACAAAGTTCTCTAACCACTTAGTCTGTTAAAATGCAGTTGGGGTTTTTTCCCTTGCTAGGAAAGCATGTGCAACCTAAATTTGGATTGTATTTATTACCATTTGCAATCACCAGGTGTCAGAGGCCACGTGACTCCTGTGAGTTTATCTGATTTGAGTCTGGAGCATCCAAACGTACCTTTCAACTTGTTTCTTCATGCTGTGCATGTCTGGAGTGTTTTGCAGTAATACCATAAGCCCCTACAAGTGCACAGAGTGATAGGAAGGAGTAGAGTAAGATACTGTCCCCTGGGTACCACATAGCTTAGAGGAAGGTGCTGAATTTGAATTATCCCACATCCACTGACCCAATATCAGAATGCAAGTTTCCTTTCTTTTCTTCTTTATTCCCTTAAAAAAGGATGAGGGGGCATTGCAAGAGGGGGATGCTATCAAGCCAGGTAGCCCTGAGGTATGACTCCACCATTATAAAGCATGCCTGATGATTGGCATCACAGCTTTGGCATCTATAAGATACCTCCTGCCATGGACCTTCTGCTGCCCCGTGTCCTGGGACCACAGAGTGGGGGGTGAAGGACCTCAAGCTAGCTTCAGCTGTGCTAGTTCAGGACCCCAGTGGGTGGTAAAAACAATTCAGTGTACACCCAGTCTATGAAAACAGTGGGTGGGTGGCCCCATACACAGCCTACAAGCGCTGCTGTGAGGTCTTCAAAGGCAGAAGTCACCAGCAGACGGAGGGGACTGTCTACATCGGCCTGGGAAATCACAATAATACTTTTCAAAACAGTTTACTATATACACCTTTTCTGCCTGAGAAACGACAGCAGTTTCATTTAGCTGCCAGAAATAGGACCCAACAACTTTTACAAACAAGTTTGCATAAGACAGTTTTACAAGCCATGTTAAAGAGAAGTTAGGCCCCATTTCCATTGCCACCTTTGTCAAAGAGACTGTGAGAGACGATAGGACAGTTTTCTTTTTGCCAGCTCAAGCCAGGCCTGAGACCTGCACCACCAGCTTTGGACAAAAAGCCAGTACTGGAAGACTTCAATCCTTAAAGCAGCTTGCTCAGATACACGTACCAGAGGTCTGTGCCTCATAACTGGTGCAAAAAGCAAATTTGGATCTTCCAGATAAAGACATATCTCACTCCATTCTGGACAGCTAGTGAAACAGAGTCCTGGCCACATTTTCTCCAAAGGCTCTGGCTACACCTAGGACACTTTGCAAATGATGTTGCTGATCATGGCTAGTACAGTCACAGCTATGCTGTGAGCTCTGCTGTAGACCACCAGGCATCCAAGATCCACAGACGCTCTCCTGGTGGGGACTGGCTGTACTGTGCCCTGGACTACTTATTGTCCAAGGCCAAGTGGGTTTGTGTTACTTTGATCACCTGTATCTGTAAGTACCTGGCATCAATTTTAAATTCTGCCAAACCAGTGGGGACAGAGGCTAGACAGGGGTCCCAGCATTTAGCAACAAAGCGAGTAACCGGACACCCTTGTGGGAGCCATTTTTAGGTATCTGCCCACAGATGCCTCACCACCACCGTTTTTAAGAGCTGTGACACTGATTTCCAGGAGTAACTCTCCAGAACAAGCACACAACAGGAAAGATGTCCATGTAGGGACACAAATCCTGCTCAAACTTAAATGTATAATGTATGTTTGAGGGCTTCTGTATCATGCAGAAGTTGAGAGACAAACACATGAAAGCATACAGACCTTCATTAGGGTCATTAGCAAATGCTGGATATGCTTTTTAAATGCTAGTAGAATATGATGTCGCATGAAATCTGTTTAATTTTACTTTCTGTCTCCTGTACAAACAGACATGCGTAGTGTTAAGGTTCAGAGTTTGACGCTGTGCAAAATTCATGCGGACTGTCTGACAACAGCCTAACACACTGTGGACAAGGGCCTGGAGTCACAAGGCTGAGCACTGCTCCCTCCACACAGCAGCACGGAGAGCTGAAAGACGGAGTGGAGATCCCACTGTGCTGCTGTCATGTGTTGTATGGGTGACTTTCTGATTGCTTTTGATGCCATCCCTGAGGTAAAACATTTGTTTTGTTTTCCTTGGAGGAAGGGGGCATGTTTGACTTGATATTTCTAAAGAATTAAGTCTTCCTTCATGTCCCAATTAGCTTTTAGCACATTTGGGCTGTGCCTGTGTAGCACTTTCCGATAGTGCTTTTAAATCCAGAAACAGATACAGAGGTTGAGCTTGTGCCTGGGACTGGACGTGCCCAGGGATTCTGTCACACAGCCCTGACAGGTTTCTCTGTTCTTTGCCTGACACAGGGCAGGCCCTGCGTGAGGTACTAGGCACCAGTAATTAGTACTGGTGTCCCAAGGGGCTTCAAAGCGGGGGGGGGTATACTTACAGGGAAGAAGTTAGTTGGGTTTTTTTTTAATGCAAAATTCATTAAAGCATGCTTTTTATTCCTTTGCTGTATGCCAGAGAGGTCTCCTAGTCAATGCTAGTCAGTGGAAAAGACATCTTCCTCTCCTACCCTTCGGATACCTGGTCTCAAACTGAGCTACCTTGCTTTTAGGACACATGCTTTTAATTTTAGATCAGCAATGTTTTGTTGTTTACCAGTTATCTTGAAATCACTGTTACATCAGGTGAAAGTAAAATGTAAATATAAGTATTTATTTGCAACTCCCAAAACAGACCATGTGGTTTAAAAAGGTGCACACATAGAAATGCTGAGGTCTTCCTGTAGCCGTTCTGGTAGGTTCAGAGAGATTCAAAGCTTCCCATCAAAATTTATTCACTATTTTCCCTCCAACAGCTCAATTACCTTTAAATGTTTCAAAAGATAGCCTTGCTGCTCTTCCAGTGAAAACAAGCACTCTCACTTGGAAATGCAAATGTCAATGCACTAGACCAATGTGTCACATCCTGTTCTCAACTTGAATAAATCAGCAACTCCTTCACTTAGAAAGGGTTAAATCCTTCCCCACCACTACCAAATAAAACCAAAAGATTCAGTGTGACTCATATTCACTGCAAGTACATCTGTCCATTAAATGGTGTGTGCATTTTACTTCACTCCAAACCTTAGCCAACCCACTTACTACAAGCATCTTTTAGTGACCAACATGGGTAGCTCATTAATCACTCTTGATTGACACCAGGCACTGCACTCATTGACTACTGCATGGTGACAAAGAGATGTAGGATTTCAACCTTGGCATCTTTTCAGGACCACAGGAACTAGCTTATTTCCTACTTGCTTCAGGCTCAGCCCCCTGGGTTCCTGCCCACCTCCCATGCCCAGCCAGCAAGATGAGGGAGCAAGGGATGAGACCACAGGAAAGCTGCACTAAGAGATGTGGTGGTTTTACAATGTGGCTTCTTTGAGAAGCAGCTAGAAGCTTCTTTGAGGTCCAACAGAGTAAATCCCAGCTGGGCTCCCAAGGCCAAACTCCCAAACCCCGTTGCTGACAAGGCCAGCCAGGCCAAACAGCACCAGTCACAGGCCTCTGGGAATCACGTTTTAGAGAGAGAAACAGCCACTTTTTGCCACCGGAGAAGGGAGTGAGAAGATGTAAGAAACTTTGCAGACACCAAGGTCAGTAAAAAAATGGGGGGAGGAGGTTCTGAGAGAAGATTCCCTGCAGCCTGTGGAGAATACATGGTGAAGTGGGTGTCCCCCCACAGCCCACGGAGAACAAAGAGACCCCACTTGCAGCCTGGGGAGAAGAAAAACATGAATAAAGTTCAGTCTGCAAAGAAGGGAGGGATGGGGGGGTGGTATTTTAAGAGCTGTTTGTACTTCTCATTTTCTGACTTTGGTTTCTGTGTGTGTGTAGTGCAGTGTAATAAATGAGTGAGTTTTCTTGCCTCACTGCTGTGTTGAGTTTTGTCCATGACACTGATTGTGGAATGATCTCTCCCTGTCCTTATCTCGACTCCAAAGCCTCTCAACATGTATTTTCTCCCCTGTCCAGCTAAGAGAAGAGTGACAGAGTGACTTTGGCCACCAGACAGGGTCAAACCACCATAGAGAAGGTAGCTAAGGCATTTAGGAAGGGAAAGCAAGAACAGTTGTAAGTACTGACAGGGGTGGTGTTCATTCCTCAGGCTGCCTTCAAGCACAATCTCCTACCTAAAACTGCACCTCCTTGGTTTGTGGGGATCTGTGAGCTCTGAATATGATTGCAACTCAGTTTCTCCTTTGTTCTGTAAAGTTGCTTGGGGGAGGTTTTATTCTTCTTGGAAGAAGCAGATATTCCCAAGCTCTCTCTTAGAGGACTGATTAACTTACTTTCATGCAAAGAAAACACCTGGTGTTAAACAAGTGGTCTCAAATGTGATTTTTAGGAGGGAGCCTGGCAGAAGAAGACCTAACTTACTCCGGACTAAGTTATACCATGACACATATTTGAAACTGACTGACCTTTAGAGACTCGCTCTAATCCCTTTCTCCAGAGTTGTGTTAGACATGAAAGTACTCCAGCTGCTAATCCTCTTCCCAGCACGCTGAAGGCCTCTTCCCATATTTTCTTCCAGTCATCACAAACTTAGTCCCAGCAAAGACACATATACTAATCTGACCATCCACCAGCCCTTCTCCTTTTGTCTTTTGTCCTTTGCCTACAACTGCCAGTTACAAGCATAATGGCTAAAATGCTTTGCCAGATCCCCTCACAATTTATTCCATCTTTCAAGAAGCACAGCCCCTCTCAAATCCAATGGAAGAGTCAGCAGCTATTTGTGTCCCTGGCACAGGGAAGGGTGCTTGCCAGGGCAAGGCTGTCTAGCCAATACACATAAAATTGTAAGAGACTCTCCAAAACCACTTATAGGAAACAAATTAATTTGCTGTATTCTTCTCCAAGGTTATATTTTAAATTGCCTGCTGGAGGGAGACCTTGCTAGCAAGTTACTCTCATCTTCACCAAAGCTCCACATTTTCATTTAGCAATCCACACTGGTTGCTCTCCCTGTAGAAACTACAGCACTTTATGTGAGTCTGCCATGCTCAGATTCATGAAGCCTAAGCACACTGAGCTTGTGGGGCCTGACAGGAAGCCCCGTGGAATCAGGAGGACTGCAAGCAGACGCAAGAGTCCCTCTGTGTGCGACTCAGACTCAGCATTCTCATCCCTTCCCCAGTCAGATGGATGAAATATTTATGAGCAGCCTATAACCGTTCTCCAATGAGGGGAAGGTCAGAGGTACTTTCTTGTCTTGGATGAAATTCACAACTCCTCTGACTTTTGCCTACATAAAAGCTGTTTTGAAAGACAATTTCTCAATTTAGAATGATGAAGTAGCACATTCATGCACTGCTGAATGATGTCTCAATGGAAGATACACCTTCTTCAGGACCATCAGCCCCATGACACAACGAGAATAACAAGTCAGTTTTCACCTTTTCACTCTTACACAGGTTCTTCAGCTGTGTTCCCCCAGTGGCTGTGATAGCTCTCTGTAGTTTGTGCCAGGAGAAAGACACACAGATTTAATATTTTAAAAAGAAAGAATAGCACTTCTAGCAAAATGTAGCATAACATGGTCTTGATTCCACGTGGACAACTTTAAGGGAGCCCTCCCAATGTGTTTGTGATGCTCCTCACACCACAGCTTCCTTCTACACCTAGGACCACAAGGGAATTCTGTTATTTAAATCTCAGTGCTACATACTTTGTGCAACATTTGAACAGTGGTTGACCACAGAGAAAAAGGGTGAGATCTACCAATACTTAAAGGGGTCTTGCAGGAAAGTGAGAGAGGGACTGTTCTTGAGCGGGAGTAGTAATAGGACAAGGAGTAACGGGTATAAGATGAAATAGGGTAGGTTTAGATTAGATGTTAGGAAGAAATTCTTCCCTGTGTGGGCAGTGAGGCCGTGGCACAGGCTGCCCAGAGAAGCTGTGGCTGCCCCCTCCCTGGCAGTGTTCAAGGCCAGGATGGATGGGGCTTTGGGCAACCTGGTCTAGGAAAGGTTGTCCCTGCCCATGTCAGGGGCTTGGAACTAGATGGTCTTTGCTATTAACCTACCAACCCAAACCAGTCTGTGATTCTGTAATTCTATGATTCTATCTGCTTTAGTAAGCCACAGCCAATTTTTCCATCTCCCGGTACAGTGCAGCATGCTCAAGTATGATCTAGTCAGTGCACTGAATTCCACGTCCATGACTTCTTTGCCTTTCCTTTATGATTATGTCACAGTTACCCAGATACCAACAGATAGGCAAGAAGTGATCATTTCCCCTGTGCATGTGCTCCAGGAAGAGTCCAATTCCTGCTCTAGCTAGTAAAAGCTTTTAGGAAAAAAAATTCCAACAATGGGGGAGAGAAGAAAAGAGAAAAAGAAAAAAAAAGATAAAAAATAAGGGAAATCTGAGCATGAGAAGAAAAGGGAGACACAATTCCCCATAACGGGCCATCCTCTGCTCACACCCACTGTTCCTTAGACAGGAAACCTCTCAAAAGGCCTCTGCTGATTCTGTCTCTTTGAGGCTGCGTAGCTGTACGTACATGCGTGTGAAGCCAAGAGAGAGGAGAGGCATGTCAAAGTGTTGCTTTCTCTCTACTGACGGTTGCAGGCAGACCTGACACTTGGAGCATGAGATAGCATCGCGCCCGATTTACATCAAAGCTACTGCTACCTCTTCTTTGCAAAGGAAAAAAATTCAGAATCCATTTTGGTTACTTAATTCTCAGCTGTAGGTACAGCCGAAAGCAGCATTCAAACCAAGGATAATTGTGTCCAGAGAATTCCTGTAGACCAATCTGTAGGCACACATTGTTCAAAATAACCTTCCATTTTGTAATGTCTTGTTACCCACAGGGCCCTTTGTCCCACTGCTGGTAGCAGGTGTTTGCAGCCTTCCACACCTTCCTTCTATGTTTGGGTCCTGTTACTGCACAATTCCTAAACCTTCCTGTGACTCATAACTGGTAGCAAAGACCTAGTCCCATCCAGGGGTAGGAGGTGGTGAACATCCCCTGTCTGCTTATATCACATCAGTGATGCTTCTTCAACAGTACTAAGCCTTGCATCAAGGAAGGATGCTGGACCACTGCACTGTACATGCCTCCCCGCACATGTGACGTCTTCTGAGCTCATACTAAGTAAACCTGAACATATCACTGTTGTTGCGATATTGGCACTAATTTTTCTAGACCATAAAGGGAGAGTACAACTTCCTTCCCTTAAAAAAAAAAAAAGAGCAGGTTTTCTCAGTTCATTTCCATAAAGCCCAATGCATTATGCATTATCTCATTCAAAGGTAAATAGTGGATACACACATGGATGAAAGATTAAATCCTGGAAATTCTAAACAATTGGCAGGAGGCATAACCATAGCAAATTGATTCTGTTCCCCCTCTGCAAAAAAGAAATGAAAGAATATTTGTGTATTTTTTAAATTACATGTAAGATTTAAAGACATTTGTGGAGTTGGTTTCTTCGATTTTTTAATTTTTTTTTTAAATGAAAGGACATAGTGATTATTGGATAGTTCCCTAAGTTTTAAGATTATTTTAAAACAAAACCTCTGGCAACCTTGCTCGTTGTTCCTCTCAGTATTACAGGCCTAAGTACCTGAATAACAATGCCCAAATCTATCACAGTGAGGATGTGCAGAGGCAAATGAGCCACACAGAGCTCCATGCAGAAAGGAGAGAAAAATCCTTAAAGAAAATTGTATTGCCCCAAGGAAAAAAAGGTTAATTTAAATATGTAGGTGGTCTTGCTTGCTTGGTTGGTTCTATGTCAACCCTGACCCTACGGTAACCTCGGTCTTGCTGATCAAAGGGATTATGCTACAGGCTACAGGACTGAGTCTGGAGGCTAAAGGACTTTCCCATATCTCTGTGTACAGCCTCATGTACAGCTGTAGTTTCTACCTGAGGGCATCTGCAAGCTGTCTTGCTGTCTTTACCGACCTTCATTTGGAGTCAAAGCGGTTTAAGGTGTTGCTGTACAGTCTGGTGACAGAGTCTTTGTTTTCTGTCCTGTGACCCAGCCTGGCAGTGGGAAAAGCAGTCAGTAATAGCACTGTCCATAGAGAAGGTAAAGGGTTCCCAGCATGCAAGGCATCTACTGCTGTACCAGCAGCACAAACTCAATGCCAAGTTGATCACGCACACAGTTGCAGCAAATCTCTGCTCCTTCTTTACCCAGAAGGTTTATTGCACCCAACGCACAGCACTAAGAGCAGGGATGCACAATAAAGAAAGCCTTGCTGCTGCTACCCATGCTAGCCAGTACAGGAGAAATTCTGTTCTATGGCCACTGAGGCCAGACGAGCTTCTTTCCTCTGTCCCTGTTCACTCCTTATTGCACCTGATGTAAGCATGCGTGTGTGTAAAAGTGTATATGTGAGCTCATGTTGACTGGAGAGGGGTGCAGAAGGCATCAGAACAAATGTGCAGCCTCCAGGTTCACCTTTCCTTCTGTTAACCTCTGCTAAGGACCACCTTGCTTTCTCATAGGCAGATGTGTACATCGGCGCATGGCCAAGCCATCTGCAGTCTAATTCACTCTGCATCTCACCTGATGGTGTCCCTCCCTTCCCTAAAATAAAGGAACTATAAAGCAGTGTGGCATTTAGAACAAGTTATAGGTAACAGATCAGAGGAGATTATGTGCATGGGGTCATACTAGCTGAGTCTGTTATATAGTCTGAGACCATCATAAACTGTTTCATCTTCCTGGACACACAATTTCTTTGATCCTTCATGCTGGTGGTGGCACCTGGCTGGCCAAGCAGGAAGCTAGAACAAGGAATCTCAGCTGGCAGAAAACCGAACTGTTCTTACTGATAGATAACTCATTTCCAGACAACCACCAATGCATATTCTCACCCATGGTCTCTCATGATGTCCCATCGCTACAGACTGGCACCAGTGGCCCTCTCTTCTGTGAGAAAGAAACCTCAGTTAGGCTGCTGATACATCCAGACAGCCCACATACTGATTTGGCAGTGTGGCCCTGGAAGGAATACTCAGGCCCTGTCCGGACAGGGAGGCGATCAAACACACTCACACCTGTATAAAGCTACTGCTAATAAAACAACATTACCTCTACTGAGGAGAGATTCATGGTCTAACTGTACCCTGAGGCCTTTGGAATTTCCTGAAGAGGACAGATAGATCCTCTGCCCCCATTTAACTGCACAGAAGACTGGCCACAGAGTCACAGAATCACAGAATCACTAAGATCACTGAGTCCAGTCATACCTGTCCTCTCCTAAACCATATCCCTAAGCTGCCAGTTGCATGACCTGATGCTGCAGGATTTGACTAACATCTCTACTGCTTCATCCCAGCTCTAAAGGTGACATATGAGCACAGCCTCATTTTTCCTTCTCGCTGAGGTTACTAGTCCACCCCCCGCAGCCCTGAGCTCCAGGCAGGAAGAAGTGAGTCGGCAATTGCAGGCATTCAGAATAAGAGGGGAAGCACAGGGTGGAGAATTGGCCACCAGCTGACACTGCTTGCCATCACAGGCATACTTGCTCACGACAAGGCTCAGGACATGGTCTGCTCCTTGGAAGTTTCCTTGTTTACTTATTCCCAGGCTCATCCTCAGCCCACGTACATGCACACACACGCGTGCGCACGCACCACAGTGACCTACTCTTCTCAAAAGCGAGGGCTAGAAACACAGACTACTGGGGAAACAACCCACAGTTGTTTGACATTTGGTTTTGTTTCTACACATGGGTTTTCCTGTGGTAGCACAGCATCTCACTATTCAGATTTTAACCTCTGTGTTGAGCGCGGCGACCAGCAGACACAGTTCTGAGCTCAGTAAGGTCTGAGAAGTAAAGAACCCTTTTTCCTCTGCTGTGTTTTTCAGATTTACAGTTGCCAGGAAGGCTTCACACAACCTCCATTTGAACCCTTACAAACATGTAGTTGGAACATTTTCAGGCCGTTAGTACCCATCTATAACCAGGACATTGGGCATGTCTCAGCAAACACAGTGGGCCTGTTCCTCACAGGTTTTCCTGTACACCACTGCAGTCATGTCATGGCACAAAGCAGTCCCAACAGTGTTACAGTTTCATCTGTCATTTCCCAGAGGATTTCATTACTCCCTCAGAATGTTGTTTGAGTTTTTTCCTACCAAGATTTCACATTGCCAGATAAGTTCCTCTGCTGCCTGCGAGCATTAGAGCCATCCTGTCCCACAGCTATTGGATATAAAATGGCAGAGAGGTGGGGTCTGTCTGGTTGTTTTATTGTCACTGTGTTCAGGAGAA
Source organism: Heliornis fulica (assembly GCA_013399135.1). NCBI lineage: Eukaryota > Metazoa > Chordata > Aves > Gruiformes > Heliornithidae > Heliornis > Heliornis fulica. The sequence continues at coordinate 240,709 of VXBZ01002981.1, forward strand.
ATTTTTTTTCAGTCAGTATTCTTCTCATTGAAAAATGCTTTTTCCATTGTCCTGAAACGATTGTCGAATTCAGTGTGGACTTACCAAATTGCTTTCCTGGAAAAAATGTCAGGATTATATTCACAAAGCTGAGAGGAAGACAGCCACTTTTTATTCACTCATAAAGGATGTGGGAGTCCTGGGTTTAATTTCCTCCTCTGCCTGAGGGAACTTGAACCAGCATCACTTATCTCCCAGGAGAATACCATAAGATTGTGCTGTGCTGCATACTAAGGTGGGTTGCTCTTAGTCTCCGCCATTGATGTGTCCTGTTTTGCACAGAAGGTCTTTCTGGATCCTCAGCTGAGACCCTCACATGGAATTGGTTCACCTGGCTTCCCCATCTATGCTAGTGAGTATGGGACTGTTAAGGAAGGTGAAAGCGTTGTCAGCAGAATACCTCTGCCAGGATCCCCCTGCCTTCTCCTGGGAAATCAGAGGGCAGGTACAGTAACAGAAGAGGACATTGCACATCCTGAACAAGCCCTGTCTCACAAGGTAAAAAAATACATCTCAATCTGCAAAAGAAAATTACTTGTACAGTCAGCACAAGTTAAAGACAGGAATTAGCTCAAACAGAAAGTCTTCCTGATATCACTCAAAAGCAATGCTGAGGTCAGGGCTGGTACGCAACATGACTGCCAAAATCAATGGACCACAAGTGGTGTGCCTAGAGCTAAACATACCTAGTTCATCATCCTCTGGAGACATCATCTTGATACTGATGATAGGATAGGTGGACAGAAAGTAGAAATCCTGACCACTGTTATTGGCAACTTCCAGACCTAAGTTACCACTGTGACGCTATTGACACTGTCATTACCTGATCCGATCAGACCTTCTGGACAGTTTCTGCCCAGGAGACACACAGATGTCATCACCAGCTCCATCAACTTCAGTCCTGGAAACCCACTTGAAAGACAAGATTTGTCACCCCTCTCTTAGTTGCTTTTTTATTTCCCCACTTCCTCCTCTTTCTGTTCTCTCTCCATCACCCTCTGTTTATTCAGACTGGCCTAGACAGTACGCGTACAGGTGGTGCAATACAGATGTGAACTGCAGTCAGGGAGACACCTAAAAAGCAGTGCCTGAAAGAGGTGGGCATGGGTACACATTTCCAGATCTCAGAAGGGCTACAACCATGCACTGTGCTTGTCTCTTTCCAGCAGTGAGGCTGCAAGTAAAGGTCAACCCCAGAAAAGGAAGTAATTTGTGTGTGTGTATGTCTTTGCTGTCCTTTTTCTCTCCCCTTGTGGATATGCGTGTCTTCAAGTGAGCAGAGCAGAGTCCGAAAGTAAGTAGTAACAACAGATCCAGTCTATCTCGTTGAGTGTCTCTCTTTCCCTAAGAACAGCTACCGCTGCTATGAACTTAAAGAAAGGGAGGGAAGCATTGCTATAAAAACTGTTGACAGCTAAGGGAAGAGGAATAATGGACGCTTTTAAAATGGAAAGTCTTACTTAATACTTTATTTTTCAAGTGCCTAAACTGTTTTTCTTCTTTTTTGTGTATCTTTAATTAAAGGTTAAAAGACTTCTACCGGTGATTGTTTGCCATGGTAACCAAGTAGGCTGAGGTCTCTGAATTCAAAACCCAAAAGCTTTTTTAAGTGTTTAATGTTGCTTAGTCTCTGGGTCATGTTAGCATCTTCCACTCCCTGAGCCTACTTCTCCTGAAACCAACAGGACTGTGTCCTCCTGGCCAGGCCACTAGACTAGAGAGGGACAGCCCTCTCAATTCCACACTCCTGCTTTGAATCTTACCCCTTCCTCTCACTTCTCCCGAGTATGGATGCTTGGACGTTTCATTTTGAATTAAATGGAGTTTTCACTATGAAATGAAGCTGTTTCTTTTCAGTTTTGTCAGGGATGGAAACAAAACCTAACCAAACTCCTCTGTTCCTACTGAGGTGACGCTTTCTTCTTTTCCTGATGAACCAAATTGCACTCATTCAGACCTTGTAGCTATTTTTAAGAGTGGGGCCCAGCTGAGTGCTATTCAGGGGTAGAACTCTAAGTATTCAGGGACAGTATTCTAAGGCAGAATACACAACATAGTATTTTCTAGTTACTTATGAGAAATGACTGACAAAGTCGTTTTTGCAGTGTATGTGGTCTGTATCAATGCACACGTGTGTCTTTATTACATTAGTCACCTCAGCTACCAGAATGACTGGCAATTAAGATTGCAGTAGTACCTGAAATGTCACATTACTTGTCTCTCTTCCTAAAGGGGCACAGTCTAACCAGATACGGCAATGGAAGACATACGAGGGCATGACCAGACTTATCCCTATAACCACGTTAGAATGTCTCAAAATGCTACCACACCTCATAGAGAAATGGGTTTTAGCTGGGGCAGAGTCACTGGCCATGTGCAAGCTCTCAGTCTGTCTTACTGCAAAGTAAGGTGAGTTTCAGATTTTGAAGAAATTAACCCATTTCACTCTGCATTTGCCATGGACCAGGTGTACGTGCCCATACAGTCCTCACACCTTTCCTGCAGACAGCCATCTCCAGCCAGAGCTGTACTGTAGCATGACACACAGCATCACCTGAATGTAAGATGGGTTTGAATGAGATGTGAGTAAGGTGATTAGCATAGGAGTACCCACAGGGCTGATGTGTTGCATCAGTTTTTTCTGTAGACAGTGTGGTATGAGCTCACACTTATCTCACGTGAAAGGCAGAGCCGGGACCTGCCCCTCTGTCAGGATGTGGGTGGGTGGCCCCTGCTTGGCATACCTCAGAGCAGGTCTTTATGGATCACAGCCCAAGGCATCGATGCTTGCCCTCTCTTTGCCTCTCCTGTGCATCCTCCATTGCTTTCTCACCAGGAGAACAGTCCTGGTCTTTGTTTCCGGGGCCCTTTCCTTCATGCTGCATAGATGAACAACTTATTACTGTAAGCAGATAAATCAATGAAATTAGGAAAGAACAATAGCACCAATAACTGAATGCTGGGATAGATACACGGTATAGGCCCGCCATCCAACTTTCCCCTTGTGCTCTTCCAAACTAACATACATAGGTGGTCTAACAGCGGCACAAAAACCCAGCCACATGTGGCTTTTTGAAGACTTATTCATTTAAATCAGCTGCTTATTAAAATTAAAACCAAGTTTCTCTGGGAGAAGAAAAGGCAGTGAGCTTGTTTGCTTCTATCCTTTATTCTTCAAAGATTTTCTGTCTCATAAATTACTCTTACCACAAATGTTTTCATATTAAATGTAGAGAAAAGAACAAGATTATCTGCTTTGAATATCCATGGACATACTAATTTGGACAGATTCTCATCTGCCAGATGCTGGAAGAGCGTCTTTCTGTGGAGCTATGCCGAAGTACCCAAACCAAAGTTTTGGAGACTTTTCTGAAAGAAGAACTTGCAGTGACTTATGTGTTAGTTCAGGCTGCTGTGTTGGTTTTGGATAAGACACAAACCTCTTATAAATTGGATTTTTTTTTTTAAAAAAAAAAAAGAAAAATTATCTTGTTGGTTCCCTGAAGGCTTGCTCTACTCTATGGCCAGCTGCCTCTGAGTTTTGGGGTTTTTTTTTTCTTTAAACAATTCTCTAATTGCTATCTTTCCTAAAGCTTTTAATTTGTATGTCATTGTATGACATTTTCTGTGGTTGTAGAAGTCCCTATTGAGTGTCAGCAGTGCTCCGAGAAAACACCTAGCTAAGTAGGAATCACCTAACCCTTGGGAGTTATTGACTGCTGCCTCCAAGGACGTCACTAACAAGTGGCAGAACTGGCCACTGTGTGGCTCATGTTTTACAAGATCCCACAGTATCGGTATTGATTATGATTATGATTATGATTAGATTAGATTAGATTAGATTAGATTGTAAATGTTTATTTAAATGATATTTTCAGGCAAAGGGTGACTACCCTGTCATGAACACCACAAGCACATTTTTAACACAAAACCACTTTCAACCCACAGTTACAATCATCATATATGCAATACCTTGAGGCATGTATATATGCAAGAACCTGAGCATGCCAGAGAAAAGCCAGATTCCTGTATTTAACACCTCACAAGCTAAAGGCACAAAAGTGTTCAACACATTAAGAGGTAATTTTACATTAAAAAGAATAGCTTATAGAAATCTCTGTTCGGTGCATGCCTGCCAGCTAATGACACATGTATAGAAGATGGCATCAAATACATTTGCACTGGCACATACCATGTGTTATTGCCCTGACACTGATTCTAAGTATACTTTCATAAATTTTTACAAGGGGCAATGTTATTTTTCAGTGCCTCAAAATACATAGGTGGCTTTTAGAAGCCATAAATTGCATTCATCTGTCAGAAAAATCATGGTTTATTCAACAAAGGTAGAAGAAACCAAGATGATTTTGCTGCCCAAGCCAAGATGTCTGTTGCCCTTTAGATGAGCCAGAGCATCTGAAACATCTGCACACAGCTGCAGACTTGACAGAGGACCTAACAGAGACCGTGCTTTTGCAAAACTGCAGCTTAAGGGAATCCTGAAGTTTCTCATATATCTCTTCTTGCCTAAGGTTAGGCAGCTGAATCTCACTCATTTTTATTTTCATGTGCCACTTGAATTTTCTAATGTGTCCTGACTCTTTTTCTCTTTTCTGTCTTACTCTTATGTTCTCAGTAATGAAGTGGGAAAAGTCTAAGGGGGGGGGGGGGGGTTAAAAAAAAAAAAAAAAAGGGAAGAAGAGGAAGAAGAAGAAAAAAGAGAACACCACCAAAGTCTGGAGCATTTCTTAATTTTAAAAAGTCCAAACAGAAGGAATCATAACTGTAAAAAAGCTTTACAACAAAACATTTTCCTCTTTTTAGTTACTTTGCCTGATCCACTCTACCTGCTAATAGCTGGGAAACCTTTTACCTCATCTGTGACTGTTCTTCTCCCAACTATAAATAACTGACAGATTGATTCAAAAGCTTTGTGGGCCCACAAGCAATCAGGTGATGGAAACAGTGCAGTGAAGCTTCCCACAACATCCACCCAGCTTAAAGCCTCCTGCATGGTCTGGAAGACAAGCTAGAGAGCCATGAATGGTGATCCTGTTGCTGACCTCCTGAATGGCCATAGTTGCCCTACTTTGTCTTCACTGGGAGAGCAGGAAATAGTAATGAACCCCAGTACAGTGTCATGAAGATTCATGTCAAGGATTATGACTGCAAGTCCTCTTAGCTGGCTGCAAGAATTATTTCATAAGCCCATCTGAGAGAAGAGCTGGTTTCACTGGCAAATGAGCATAGAAAATGAGAGCAGAAATTGCCCTTCTAGCAGGAAAGGCAGCAGATCTTCAGACTGTGAAGTCTGTGGGTGTTTGTGTGTGTATGTGTGCAGCAGTGGAAGAAGCAGTAATTTACAACTTTCCAAAAAGCAGCAGATGGCTCTAACTCTCTTGATATTAGAAGTGCTGGGTCCTTGAGTTTAGTTTGATTCATCTGTCTTTCTTTTCAGCCAGGGCTCAATGAGACACCTCCAGGACTACCTGTGGATGTAGCTCTGGAGAAGGAGTAGGAGCTCTGTGGCAGAGGATCTGGGGCTCACCACAGGCCAAGGCCTGCATGCCTCTTCCTAGAAAGGCTCCAGGAGAAGTCACCATACTATCTTGAGAAGGCAGACCTTGTAAAAAGAAACAGCTGGGCTCCTGCTAGCCTTTCAATCCTGAGATGCAACAGAAATGCTCCAGAAAGCAAACGTATGCAGTTCACTCAAGTATGGAAAGCTGCTTTATGAAATTTCTGTTGCTGCTTTCATATTGTAACGTTTTTAATTTTTGTTTTCCTCTGAGGTTTTATCTTCTCCTGAGCACAAGGCACCGCCAAGTCTCAGGTACTCTGCCATTAGGGTTGCCTAGCTTTGATGGCAGCACCATCGCCCTGATAAACCTGACACAAGGGCCCTCCTCTGCGCTTCAGGCAAACAGGTAATAGCCCTCTGCTACATAGCTGGCAACTGCAATGGGTTGGGAGAGACTGACAGAGACTCTGTGGCCCTGGTGTAGATGACAGACCAACCATCTAGGGAAATACAGTCATCTCACCAGCTTTGAAGACCTCGGCAGGTGGGAAATAGCAAGGAGTTTTGCACTCATCTCTGTGACTACCACCTTCCTCACACAACCCTCCTGTTGTCCTGGCCAGCTCTCACAGACACACAGATCCAGGCAGAGCAGAACAGGCAGCTGTATTTCTTCTGCAGCACTGACATTTTCAGCCAGTGTAGCCTGTTGGGTCAGCAGTAATTCCACCTCCAGCAGTGCCCTCTCACAGCCTGGGATAAAGCAGGGGAAACCCCGACCCAGCTGTGCCATGATCTCCACAGCTGCAGCCAGCCATGGATTGCTGCTGCTGCTGCTCAGGAGGAAGGAAAAATGGCACAGCCACTCATCAGCAGCATCATTGTGGTGTATCCCGTAATCCTCCACACATGTTCCACCAAGCAAATTATCAAAGTAGAGCTGTGAGTGCCAGCAAAGACTCTCCAGTATCCTTGGCTGATAATGTTCAGTTGTTTTCACAGACTTCACTCAAGCCAAGTTTACAAAAGCAGGCAGAGCGCAGTCCAAAAGCAAGCACAAGAGAAACACATAAATCAGAGGGTACAGATGGATTCTCTCCCATGCCCAACTCTTCTGCAACGAGCAGACACAAGCAAAGGTGGTGTGCCTTCACTCCTGCCATTTCCTGAGACGCCCTTCCACTTCCAATCAGTCGAACACTGCTTTCTCTCCATGGCAGCAGCAGGACCCTCTTTCTTTTCCATCACACTCTCTTGATGCCAACAATGTCCTGCCACCAAAAGTCTGGGACCTACCCCCACCACTGAGACCTGCTCAGGCCAGGGTGAGGCATCCAAGTGCCAGCCCTCCAAGTTCATGCTGGGGAAATTCAAGAGGTTATATTAAAGGAGGCATCTGTGCACTGTCTGTGGGACTTCTCCTCTGACAGTTACTGACTCTTGTCACGCTGATGGCAGAAAAGGAAGACGTGCCTTGCCCTTGCTGCAGCAGCTCACAGCCAAGGTGCACCAGTCGCATCTCTCTCATGGCTGTAGAGGTGGTGTCCTCTTAGAGGCATGTCTGCTTAGAAATCATCCCAGTATGACTTTGCAGGGAGTTATGAGCTAAGGCCCTTGGAGCAAGCCTGAACAGCCCCACCATGGGCTGGATGGTGCTGAGATGGTCAACTGCCGCAGCCTTTCTACCATGGAGAAAAGAGGGGTTATCACCATATGATTGTAAACTCCTTGTGGCAGGGCATGTCTCTCATTTCTTTGGCAGTGCCAAGCACAACAGGGGAAAGCAGGGGGTCAGTGCCTAGCTCACCCCTCTTGGCAGTCCCCAAACATAAATGTTTAATAATAATAACAACACAATGAAGAGAGCTAAAAAAGAGCCGACCCTGCGAAAAAGTGCAACAGTTACCTGCCAACTGAACCCTGGTAGCAGCAACAGTAAACACAGTACAAGTAGAAATTATCAAAGACAAGTTGGGAGGAAACCACAAGAAATGGCAGTTGAGCCTTATTAGTGCTATAAATCATAGAACTGGTTTCAGTTCCTGCAGCTCCTCACAAGCTGTATGACGCTGTCTCTTGTGCAGCAAGCAATAGGGGTCTGCACAGCCTGGAGGCACAAAACAAAGCAGGTGGGGAAAAGCACTGCTTTTTACCAAAGTAATTCTTAATTTAATTGTAAATCAAAAGGGGGGGTGGTCTGTTGCTGTCTGTGAGCGATGGAGAGCAGAGTGAGACCTGTGTGAGGTGGGAGAAACATGGACTTTCTGGGGTTTGGAAACTTCCTCAACTGCATGTTTCAGGCAGACATTCTCACAAGGCTGGCTGCTTGTTCGTTTATTTATTTATTTGAAGATTTACCACCTATGCTCTCTGCATTTGCCTGGTTCTCCTTAAGCCCATCATATATCTTGAAGGCATTTTTTTCTCCAGGGGTGATTTTGGCAATGGGAGCCACAATGTTTGATTCCTCTTCTGACTCTCCTCTGAAGTGGAGGGGACAGATGGAAGGGTAACTCCACCTCACCTCTAATTTTAACAGTGTTTGAAGCTCCTTGATGCACACGATCATTTTTTACTTGGGACCCTCCCATCCCCAGCCATCGATATACATCATTGATTATCTTTCTTTTCCCACTTAGACTGAGTGGATGGATCCTAACTTGATCAGGGAAACAATAAACCTAGATATTAATAATAATGATAATTACTTTTATTTAAGATCCATGAATGTGCTCAACATGGTATGAGAGTCAGCCATGGCCTCTAGACAAATGTTTTCACCCCAGGAATATCTGCCACTAGGGGAAGTTCTGGCTCCCAAGAGTAGCCCCAGAAACTTTAAAGGGAGTCCCCAACCCAGAGAAATCCAAAGCATTAAAGCACAATAGCACCTGGTTGTTTAAACAACAGCACCCCGATCATTATGTGATGTCCCATGCACTTCTGCATCACAAGGAATACATAATAAAGACATAACCTCAGCAGGTAGCACAGATTGGAACAGCAAAGCAGGTGTCAAAGACAGACCAGGGTGCTCTAAGAAGTTCAAAGGAGGAACAAGTGAAGTTCTGTGTCTAACTAGATTTGCTTAAAGTTTGAATTAATTATTATCTTCTGGTCACTAAGAAGACACGAGTCACACAAGCTGAATTGCTTTTGTTCTCAGAAACCAACCCTTAATCATCTCCCATGAAAGACAGTAAAAGCTTCCACATCCTCAGGCTCAGGCTAGGTGAAGGGATTGTGTCTGCGACTGCACGTGAGGAAAGGAAGCCACCACCAGAATGGTGAAGTCTCATTACGAGGCACCCATGCAGGCAATGCAATACACTCAAGCCTGTTTGTGTCCTCTGCATGTCTGAAATGCCTAATAAATGAGGGACCTTTGGTGGAAAAATGGCAAATACAAGGCAGGATTTTTGTCCTGTCTCATGTCGTTTCTCTGCAGCAGCACCAAGCATCTCGGACATGTTGCCTCAGTCAGCTGAGCTGTGTTTTTCAATGGCACAAGCTCAGAGGAGAATGCCACCATGGCTTCAACATACCACACAACGCTTGTTTCATTCTTGATACAACCACTTCTGTTAGAGAAATCTTAGAAAGGCTGACATAAACCACACTTCCAGTCAGACAGGGAATCCGTAGCTTCTGCACTGCCAGCAGCTACCCAGAGGGAAAGGCATGGCCCAGATGGACTGTTTCCAGCTCACAGGTACCATGCACAACTGGGGTAGAAGCCAAAAGCGAGTGGTTCACACTTTGAGTGTTAAGCCACCAGCAGCAAATGGTTCACTTAGAGGGACTTCTCTACATTCACTGGGCTGCAGGAGGGGTTTGATCTGTAGGCTTGTGTGAGGCTAAGCAGAGAAAGACTTGCAGCCTGGCCCTGGCAGGAGACAGCCGCTGACACTACAGTTTGGTGATCACAGACTAAGCCACCCCCTGCCAGACAAAGCTGTCCCAGCCTCCCCTGTCTCCTGCCACTAGTTCTCACCCTGAGGTCATCTTCGTCTTTGGCTTCACAAGGACTGATCCCCGACACACAGGGGTTTTTTTCCTTGGTTAATTTTAATCCAGACTAATTCGTCATTCGGGTCACTGTGTGGCCTCACATGCTTTTGCATCCAGTTAAGTGAGAGAGCACTGTGAAGCAGGACCAGGAAACCAGCAGGAGAGCTTTCTTCTACTTAGTAGGCCAACTGCTTATTGCTACTGTGGCTTTGGGGGTTTGTTTGGGTTTTTCAAAAAGGAACTGTCAATTATGAGCAGAACATTCAAGCTCTAGCTCTCTGCTTATGGCTCCAACAGGTTCATAGTGATCTTGTTCTCCTGAGTAGGAAAAAACTCATGTGAACTTTTCTCTGACATGGATGAACCACAGGCTCTGCTAACGTGCTTCTGTGTTACGGACAATCTCATAAAACTTTCAAGGCACATAGAATGAACTCCACAGTCTTGCTGGGCACATATCCTGCTCTGACTCTGATGCCTTGACAACTTTCTTGGTGTAGAGATAATCAGTCCTACTGTCTGAAGTCCAAGATGGCCTGGACTTCTTGCAGTCATGCTGTAGGACAGCCTACAGCAGTACATCAGGTACCGAAATGTTTTGTGTGCAGCTGCTGTTGCTGTCAACTGGCAAAGCAAAGAGTAATAGGATACTTGGCTTTGTTCTGACTCAGTCTGGTTGTTCTTTAGTGTGTTCAACCACTGCTTTCAGTAGCAGTACCTATATATATGCCTGCTTGAAATGACTGTGAAGATCAGGCTTGATCAATCACTATCTCACTCAGGGAACAGGGCTTTGCGCAGTTTCTGAAAACAAACACATCACGCCAAGAATTAACCAAAAGTACATCACTTCCTCCCACCAATGAGATTGCAAAGCTCCAAAACTCATCTGCTTCATCCAACATCATCTTCTGATCCCTCCTGTACCAAGCCTGGAGCTTGAAGGCAGAGATGTGCCAGGCCATCTGCCAGCCTACAAGGACATCCCAGCAGAGTGAGCATCCAGGAATCGAAAGTGGTTTGGCAGGGGACATGCTACTTGCCAGGTTTCTGATGGGGTGGGGGGTGGGTACGTCACCTCATCACACAACTATTTTTTCTTCTGCCATGACTTGCATCACTTGTCTGAGGATGAGTCAGACCACAGGAAGTGAGGAAAGGCATACACGGGTGAAAGAGGAGAGGGTTGATCCTCCCAGAAAAGACAGTTGCTGGAAAGGAAGGATTGAGATGCAATACCCAGTAGCCTTGGTTAAAGCAGACATCTCTGGAAAGGAAGGATTGAGATGCAATACCCAGTAGCCTTGGTTAAAGCAGACATCTGTTCCCAGCTTCCCCTCCATTCTCTAGGCGGTACAATGGAAATATCCTCTGCACTAAGGGTCTTTCCAACAGTTCATCTGTAGGAGTCTTCATGAGCTCACTCCAAAATTTCAGGCCTTTCTCCTCAACCTCATCAGCACTGGGAAAAAAAAAAAAAAAGAAAAGGAAAAAAAAAGTACAACAGGATGTTTTGTTTAGCAGAGCACAACACACAAACTAAGCTAAGGGTCTGGGATGCTGGGTTTACAGCACTGATGCTGGCTAGGGCTATGGCATCTCACCGGCACATCCAGGACTCCATTTCCCAACCCATACTGTACAGTGCTTGTCTAGGGTTGCAGAATAACCAGGGCAGAGCAAATATGTGTGTAACACCAGCCATCGTTACAGATCCAATTAAAACAGATTCCAACATCAGGCTGAGATACTGGAAACAGAAATGGCCTAGACTCTTGACAGTGAGCATGGTCTGTCTTGTCCTGACAATGTTTCTGTCTCTGCTAGCTGCCTTCTTTGTCCGTAGCCTTTGTCTTCTGCTGGAAGTTTCCTCCACTCAGGATGTCCCCTGCTCCCCTCTGTGCCAGTGTCACAGCTTCCTACTTATAATCAACCCCCCAAACCCCGTTTCTGCTCTTCTGGCTCCTTCCATTGCTGCATTCCCCTCAAAAGTGTAACCATGCTCCAGATTTTATAGAGCTTTGTTGCTTATTAGACCCTGCAAATAGCATTATCTTCCCACCCCTCTCATTACTTAGAGCCATTGTGAAGACAATAGATGATCAGATGTGCCCAGGGAAACAGCTGGGGTAAGCACAGGGACAGAAAAACTAACTTAGGAGAAAAGGCACCGAGAAAAACAGCGACCGCACATTCAAGTTTTGCCAGCATAGCAAAGAGTGTGGGAACAAATAACAACCGTCAGTGAGATACCTCTGGCAATGAAAGCCCCAGTTTTCTTCAGGAAACTGGTGTAAGTTATACTGGCAAAAGCTGTATCTCCAGTAGGAATTTGTCAGAAAACCCTTCCCAGGGTAGGCAGTGCCAGCAATATTAAAAGGCAATAATATAGCCCAGCTGTAGGAAGCCTCTTTTCATGGGGAGAAATATTTTCCTGTGACAAGTCTCAAGCAGTTAAGCTCCAGAGAGCTTCGCAGTGCAGGCAAGAAGCTTTGTACATTTTCTATATGAATATGTATTTAATTATGGCTCCAGTGCAGAACACATTAACATAAATAAAGAGGAGAAATAGAAAGCAGGAAAAGAGGGAGGGAAAAGGAATGCTTCTCACCTGTCTCCATTAGCAGCAGCCGTGACTCATCATTCTGAGGAGGACACAGAGCTGTGCTTGGACATTACAGCTTACCTGTCTGCCTGCTGATACCAACCTCCTCAGCCCTGTTGGTCTTGCGTAGGGATTAGTACACATACCAATATGGTCAGATAACTCAGAACCAGCATGAGAAAGAGACATAATATGTTGAGGAGCAGGGGAAGAAGAGGGTGGTTGTTGGGTTTTTTATTTGAGGTCATCTGCAGATTCACATGTTGACCCAGAGAAGAAGAAAAGTTAGCCACAGGAAACCCTCAGTCCCCACACTTACCAGAGCATTTACACCAGGGAAGGCATCGCTCCAGGCCAGCAGAGCTTTATTCTCACTGCAGGCACCTGCCACAGGCTCAGTGTCTGAGGGGGGAGGAGAGGTCTCTCATCCCAGCCCTCCAGCTCTGTGCCTCAGATACAGACCCACCATGAGATCTTCCCCTACTTGCTCCCTTTCAGAGACCTGCCCTTATGCAGTAGCTTCCCACTTCTCTCTTAGCCCTCCACCTCTTTCACTACCCATGAGCAAGCAAGACAGCACTCATCTCTGTGTCTCAGCCCTCCTACCCACCCCCGTTCCTCCTTGCTGTGCCCAGCACACAGTTCCTTCCCCAAAGAGAGTGCTCTGCCTTGGCAAATGATGGGCACAAGGACAGATGAACGAGAATGGTGGTGTGGGAGAAGGAAAGCTTTGCCCAAAGAACAAGGCAAAAATCTTCCCCTCTCTCTGCCCCTGCTTCCTCCAGGACTCTCCTATCACACCTGCATGAGAATCCAGTTCCCCTGTATGATGACTTGTAGCCCATCAACTTTCTGAAGTAATAAATCATGTCCTTTGCAGAGGACAGCAGAGGGTTCCTTCTACTGACTCTCTGCCCTGGCTGGACCAGAGACAAAGACCTCAATTTTATTTTATTTTTGGCGGGGGTAGGGGGACGGGACACAGACAACATGGGACCTGGGGGGGTGGGTGTGGGTGTTATTTTTTTAAGGCAGAGACCTTTGCCAGAGTCCAAATATTCTCTTGTTTCTATACCAACACTCTTGCATGCCCATCTTCAACTGGAGTTCACAACAACATCAAGGATAGGATGAACTTCCAAAACGTTGGATACCATTTGATCTTTCATTACTGTGCTTCAAAAATGCATTCTGATGGAAACTGAGATCTGAAACTTTGGCAAAAATCCTTACCCTTTGTTTGCAATAAAGGTGTTATGCAATCCTGCCCCAGAATCACTAGCTGCACTTGAATTCCACCCAGATGCTAAAAGCCTGAGGAGAAACCAGCGGTGCCCGGTTTGTTTCTAGGAAGCACCTTCACATGAAACTGCTCAAAGCCCAGACCTAAGCAACACTTCCAGCACACGTGGCTGCTTGGCATCACAGCTGCTGTAAAGGTATGCTGTAGGCACTGGAGCTGACATGGTTAATATGAAAAGGACTTTTTTTTCTTTAAAAAAAAATCCAGACTGTAGAGGGGGTAGAAAGTTTTAACCTAGGGTGGTCAAGGCTGGCTGATCCTGGTACCTGTGTTCAGGGCTGCCTCAACAAGTGGAGAGCTGTTTAATTATTGACAGTGAAAGTCCTCAACCAGGCTGCACTTCATTTTAGGAAGAAAAAAACAACTCTATACAAACTGGCAGCACTTGAAAGTTTTGCTTCTTTGCATTTTTAACATCAGTGCTCATAAAGAAAATGCGAGGCCCAGCCTGAATAGTAGAGATGAGTGCTTAATATTCTCTTTGCATAAACCTAACAAATCAGTGCATGATTTAAAAATGTCACTGCACATCTGTGTGTTTGGTGTGTGCTGCTGCAAAGTGGGGCAGGAAAAAAAGCAGTGGAGATCCTGCAAGCAATTTACCTCTCTGCTGAATAATTTCGCTGTCGCTTGCTACGAGCCAGGGATGAGTGGTGAACTTCTGCGTGGCCAGGCAAGTGTCTCTGCAGGAAGGCTCCTGATGCAGTGCTTGGCCTCCAAGAGATCACTGCGGCCAGGGGCTGGTAGGGGCCCTCCATCAAACCTCTGCTGCTTCATGTGCAGAAGATATCTGTGAGATCTTGCCTTTCTGTGGGTTTGCAGGGATAATGGCTGAGGTTTGCAATGAAGGCTGCTCAAAAATAATCTTTTAATTTTTCTTTTTCGTGGCAAAAGAGAAGCTCCAGGGCATTTTCCAGGCTTTTTCCAGCAGATCTACTGCATTTATTGCTTTAATGAGGAAGCATGGGGTCTGCTCCCTCCATACATTCCCAGATGACTATTCATAGCCCATTAAGCAGCATTTCCACAGATCACAACTGACTTTGGACGAGATTGGGCTTGCCAGAAGACAGAGGAAGGCACAGCTTCACACACCAAGTCACTCACAGCCCTTTGGGAGGGCAGGTTTTTTTGTGGCAAGTCCCTCTGGGGCTTCCCCAACTGCTCCTGGTAGCAACCTGACTTCCTTTTTGTTCCAGGCACCGAGCAAGTACTCAGCAGGTTGAACAGAAAGTGTCAAAATCATCACACAACAATAGGCCACCGTATTCCTTTCAAAGCGTGAGGGGAGAAGCATTCTGGAGAAACTGGTACCGCTTGTGCCATCCAGCTCTAGAGATAAATAGAGGACAAGTCTCCATGGATGCCAGTCTGGCACCTTCCGAGGGTAATAAAATGCACTCAATGCTTTTCAAGCTTTTCGACAAATAATCAGAACTGTTTGTCACTATGTTGAAGGAATTAAGGGAGTTTAGACACTGCTGGAATGATTAAATAGAGGCCTTTCTTTCAGAAGGGCATGAAATTTAGCTGAAAAGCAGGGTTTGTGAGCTTTCCACTGGGCAGACACCCAGCCAGGACAAACTGGCAGGAAGAAAGGCTGTCCAAGGGGGCGGATTTCCCTGAGTGGCATAGGAGCACAAAGCCCCCTGACCTCGAGCATGGTGCCTGATCCTAAGCCTGCCTGGGGTTGCTGTGTGGGACGAAGGAGACAGAGAGGTCACGTCACAGTGAGTCTGTCAGCCTCTGGGCCATGTAGAAGGTTTGTTGCAGGTCCCATGGCGGTGTGCAAGAATGGAGAGGACTGAGAGCAAACCTAAGAAAAACATCAGATTCTCGGGGTGGGGGGAAACATGAAGGAGAAGGTGCTTCAGGAGCTGCCAGAGAAAGAACCAAGTGAGCAGTGAAAAGGAAATAGATCTGTAAGTTGCCAGCACAGGAACGATCACTGAAGTGTGCAGCAGGATAAAGCTACCTAGGGACAAAGTGAGGAGCAAAGAGAAGGACTTAGGCAATGTCCTAAGGAAAGGTGACAGTAGGGAGGAGAAAAGCGCTCAAATAAGACAATACAGGAATACCTAGAGAGGTAGGATGAAAACCAGGAGCACAAAAGGCACCTCGGAAAGAAAGCTTTTCGTTGAAGGAGGAATGATCCATATCAAAGGCAGGCAACAGACTGGGAAGGAGGCTTCAGAGTGTGCCAGGAATAACAACTGTGCCTCAGCTCCTGTTGTGTTCCCTCTTCCCCTGCAGCACCGTCCCCTTCTTTACATTTCATCCATAAACTCTTCAGGGCAGGGATCTGTCCCTCCTCCCTGCCTAGAAATTCAAGCAATCATTTGCCAGTAATTCCTAAGAATATTAATTGAGTGAGTGTGCATGTGTGCTTCTAAACACAAGGGCTGATATGTCCCTGAAACTACAATGCCATTGATTTGCTCACTGTACTGCCACCCCAAGAGTTCTAAACCCTACACCGGGTCCTCACCCTCCTTCCTTCATCTCTGTGGAAATCAGGAGGCTGTATTGGAGAAGAAGAGAATACTTCATGGGAGAAAAGAGGGAATGGCTTAGACTTCTGCTTTTTCAGTTTCCTAGGATCAGCCCCAATGTAGATGAAACAATCTCAGTAAAAACAATTGACCTTAAATGCAGATGAAATGCACTTGTAATTCTACAGACCCTACCACCCTCTCTGAACTTGCACTTGCCCTCCTGCTGCCCCTTTTCCATGTTGGCTGGCTGCCTCCAGCATCAACCAAGCACCTCAAAGCCCAATGCCAACTTGAAAGATGCTAATTCTTCCAGCCCCTGTCTACACAGTAAGAGTTACGTTCAACCCCCAGAGTCTTGAAATATATTCCTAAATATTTATACTGTAGTTAGCAGTGATCCAGGAAGGAATTTAAGTGTTTCTTTGTGTGTCTCCAGCTCCAGTGGCACTTAGAGCTTGTACATAAGGGTTTTACTAAACAGGAGCGGGCCTTAATGCACACTTAATTACTTTGCAGTCCGGACCCAAATGCTTGCCTATATTGCAGTGATGAAGCTCTGCCTCTTGATTTCCTGTCTGCAGTACAGGGATAAAAAGAACAGATGATGATGTGAGATGGAGACTCCATTGGTCTGACCTTGGGATTGCTGAATAACTCATGACTGGCAAAATCTTGGATTGATTTCAGTCGGATTTTATGAGGCATGGAGCTGGAAAGACTGATTATTTTTTTCCCCTCCTCATTACATGGCAATGACTAACCTAGCCGTGGCTTCTGGTCCCACATTCGGTATTTCCCGTGTCCACTGGATGCCAAGGACTTCTTTCTTCTGTTCCTAGTGCTCTGGTTTTAACCTTTTTCAATTTGTAGACCCTGTATATTTTCTAAGGTAGAAGTGCCCCCCTTTAGAAATGTGGTAGCTATCTACAGACAACAGGAGTTATAACAATGCTGAAACTAGTTTTCCTCACTGCTTTCCTTGCAGTTCTGTGGAGAGCAGTGCCCCAGGCTCCTACAAAGGCTTTTGTCTGCTCCCAGTTTGGAGTACCACCAATGACCCATCAGTATGTGAAAAGCATTCTTTAGATTTAGACTGGGACAAAGTCCCTGTAAACCAAAACTCCTTAGCATTTTGCCTTCCCTGTTCAAGCAAACCTCATAAACTCTCAATAAATTCAAATCTTAATACTACAGATTCTCTGCAACATTGCCTTGATAACCATTTAGTATGTAGGCTAGGAAGCCATTAATAGCGAGCAACAAAGAGGAAAGAAGATTACTGCCTTTTAATCTTTCATTTATTCCACGGGTAGCTAATAATTACGTAGACATTATGGCCAGTCCCTATTACTTGCTAAGTTCACAAAGCCTTGTTTCTATAGTCCTCTTTGGTGACGGTAAAGGAAACTACGAAATAGAAATAAGCAGTTTCTAAGGGTATAGTCACAGAAATCCTAGACCAGATAGTAAAGGGCTTTAGGCACTTGCTGCTCACTAAAACCAGAGAAAATTAGGCACTGTTAATGCCCTTCCAAATCTGGATCCTCATGACTACAGCACTTGCTGTCAAGTGTTATGATGGTAGAAACCTGAGATGAAATTAAAGCCTACGTCTACTCACAAGGGGCACAAGCTGTTTCTCCATAGTTGTTTTTATTTTTATTTTTAAACCAGAACCGCAGGACAAGCCTTTTCTTCCCATTGCCGCAGTGTTAATAGAAGCCGTATTTTCAGCTCTGAGAACATTGAAGAATGAAGTGTGGCAAACCAGTTGTGACCTCTTTACTTAGTATCAAAAGCCACGGAACAAAACATGTAACATCTGCATCGTCAGCTGCCATTTCGGGGAGCAGACCTCTCCTTCCACCAGCCAGCGAGAGAGACCACGACAGCAAACTGGCGCGTACAGTCAGAGCTGGAGAGCAGCCACAGACCGGAGGCGAGAGCTGGGTGCTGTGCCCCAGCAGCCCAGGCTATTTCTGGCTTCGCTACTGGCTGGGTGAGCACGAGCGAGCTGCTCGTAACAGTGAGGCCGAAAGTCTTTGCTGGCACATATCACCTGCTTTACATTCTGCGAGGGGTTTGCTGTGGCTTCGCAGAGGGTTTGCATGGCAGGAGGTATCCAATCCTCCTCTGTGCTCTGCGGGCTTAGCTGAGCAGCCCGGGCACACAGGTCATTCCAATAGAGCTCAGACCTCTCGGTCTTTCAGGAGAGCTGCAAAATCTGCCCCTTTTCCTTGGGTTTTGGCACGGAAGGGAAAATACGAGAGTGGTGATTGGCAGGAGGCAAACTGCTGCTGGGTGAGAGCTTTATGTCATTGTCTTCTTTAATTTCCCCATCACTAGCTATGTCAGTGAGTTTAAATATGAGCAATGGTGTTGCTCAGCATTGTCAAGGGCACGCAGAGCCCTGGACCGGTATCTAAATGAAATCCACTGAAAAATGACTAAACAGGATTAGCACAACCTGAGCGCAGATGCAACACACACACACACACACACACAGAGTCATGAATCATCCTACACCTCTGAGCAGAGGTGCAGCAGCCCTCATCAGTGGCAGCAAAAGAAGCTGCTGTTGGTGTAATGGGATCAAGTCCTTCCTCCAGAACAGTAGGAGTGGGTCTCATCCAACGCAGGGCATCAACTGCAATCCCCTGCAAAGGTTGTGCTGTGCTTAAAACAGCCAGGACAAACATAGCCATCTAAGGGTGCTCCCACCCAGGGAGCCACCTTGAGACCACTGAGCAACCTGGGGTGCCTGGAAGGGCTGGCTTGGTGCCAGCATCTGTCCCTCCATCCACACCACTGCCACAGCCCCTTGGCTGGGGCTGGTTGCAAATGTTCTGATGGCTCCTCCACCTCAAAGCCATGGTGCATGTGTCGATGAAATCCTTCTCCAGGAGAAGACCTGGAAGCTGATGAGTAAGGATGGAAACACTCCTAAAGTCAGTGTCCTGCTGCAGGCAGCTGCCTGCGGTATGGTCCCCTCAGGCTTCAGGCAGGGAGCTGGCATCGTCTCGCAGGCAGAGCAGTTCACGCAGGAGCAAGGCCTCCTCAGGGGAGGGCCCCAAATTCTGCCATTTGTTTCCCTTTTCGATTTGACAGGGCAGAGACAGATTTTATTGAGCTGCTGAACAACTCGTGAGGCCTGTCTACTCACTGAGGCTTTTCTGAGAGCGTGGGTTGAGAGGTTTATTGGATCAGGGGATAATTTAGTATCCATTTTTCACAGCATGTCCACTCATATTAACTCATCTTCGTAGTCTGCTTCCCTTCCCATCACCCTCAGGTACTGAAGGGATAAGAGTGGAGGGAGCATCTCTTTGCCAGCTTTTTACTTTTTGTGGGACCCCTGGGTCTCCAGGAGCAGGGTGCTCATGGGGCATGGGCAGGAGCATGGGGCTGAATCACCATGGTGGCACCACCGCTCCTTTTTTGCAGCATGGGAAGAAGGGTGTCATGATGAGATCTGTCAGCCCCACCACCCAAATGCCACTTTGTGCACCAGCTCCTCCCAGAAGATACGAGAGGGTATTTCTAGAAGACACATCAACTGTAAGAGAACTTGTGCTTCCCAGACAAAGCCATCCACCCCACCAGTCAGAAGGCACATGAAAATGCCTCTCCTCCTGCCAGGCTGCTGAGGATGATTCACAGGGAGGCAGGCAGGGCCCTGGTGGAGCTGCTCAGAATTCAACATTGTGTGCACCAGGTTTCTCTTGCATGAAAGCTTTCACAGCTCTATACATGCTGCTTAAGACAATGGCACAAGTTCTCCTCAGGGGTTATTTGAAGCAGCACCATATTGCATCAGCCCACCTCAGGCCAGGACTGGAAGCCAAGTTCTTTGAATGTGATGAGCTGGTTGCCTTTTGGAGGATCCCCCATAGCTACCTTTGATCCAGTGCTCCAGAACTCCAAGTCACCTAGAGTTGTTACTTGGAGGACAGTCTAGCAGCAGAGCAGGCAGCCCAGGAGGGTGCGCAGGCTCCATCCTGGGAGGTTCCAAGCCCAGCCAGACACAGCCTTGAGCAGCCTGGTCTGGCCCAGGGCTGACCTTGCTTTGAGCCTCCCAGGGTCCCGTCCAGCCTGAATTATGCTGTGATCCCATGCTGAGTTGAATTGGACGGCAACAGTAGGAAATTAAAAATACAGAAATATAATCCTACTGTTGACACAAATAGCCTCAATTCTCCAGGCTGCTTTCATTCTCAGTCTGCTCTGACTTCTGCAGGAAGCCAGACTAGCTCTCAGCCAGGGCAGCATTGCTGATCGGTCCTCACTACTCCTTTGCCAGTCTGAAGGCTCGAGGCTGCTGCTGCTAAGTATCAGATATATACAGAGCAACTGCAGAGGCTGCCTGCTTCTGGGAGGAACGTGTCGCCATCACCGCCACTCTTTTTCCCAACTCCCCTTCTCTCTCCTATTGCTCTTCAGTAAAAACCCAAGCAAAAAAGCAACCCCCCAGGACACAGAGGCTCAGTGTCCCACCTCTCCCTGTCCCTCTCTGCTCCCTAAATCTAGAGGGACTTCTACCAGACCACAGTCTCTCTTCTGGGGGTGTAACAGCTGTGCCCTCCAGCAACCACAAGCTGAGCAGTCTCCTATCACCCTCCTTCCTAGCTGCAGCTAAGCACAGCCCGGCAAGCCATCAGGAACAGGAACCTCATCACAAGCAGCCCTGGGGGG
The DNA here is from genome assembly GCA_013399135.1 of Heliornis fulica. NCBI lineage: Eukaryota > Metazoa > Chordata > Aves > Gruiformes > Heliornithidae > Heliornis > Heliornis fulica. The sequence goes on from VXBZ01002981.1 coordinate 261,375, forward strand.
AGAGACAATTTTGAGGGCAGGCTGGAGCAACCTCATGTTTAAAAAAGATGCTTGAACTCCCCTCCTAAGTGGTCACGGAAGCTATTTTCATCTTCAGCTGCTGCAGATTTGTTCCTGGGATGGTGGCTGCACCGAGTGGCTGACACAGACCTGAGAATCAATCAAAAGTAATTGAAACAGAAGAGGCTCAGCAATCAACCTATTAGGTTGCTGGAGCCAGAAAAATGCCGCTATGAGGAGCCAGAGAAAGGGGACCTGACTTTCCTTCTGAAAACTTAATGCAAGGAAGAAGCGACATCTTTTCTTACAAGAAGAATGAAAATCTGTGGAATTCTCTTTCTGTGTATTTTTGTCCCTTTTAATGGGAAGGGGAGAAAGGAAAGAAACCATTAAAGCCTTAGCTGAAAGAAATACCATTTCATTCTCCTTTCTTTCCCTCATTCCACCCCTCCACATGCAATAAAGTGATTCTTTGCTCTCAATTGTTGTCTGCTGTGGCTGCGGTTGGAATGGGCTTTGTTTTTCTTCACTTCACTGCTCCTCACCGGAGGACTTCACTGGCTGCAGCAACCCATTAAGCTGGTTGCTGGCTCTCTTCTGTCAGAGTGGGAGCTGCTGCCAGGGTCTGGTTATTTCCAAACGCCTGCATGAATCGGCTCCCGCAAAGCCAGACCTTGGAGCCGTCAAAAAGAGCGTGAGCTGAAGTGTTAGGGGGTTGCCAACTGCCACTAATTAACAGTGTATGCCCCTCCACCATCCCTCGCCCAGGTTTCACAACCTTCTGGCAGGTGCCCCAAGGGGATTTACAGGGGTGAGCTTAAATATTTCATGTAAATCATTAGAGAAAAAGAAAAGAAAAATTAAATGTGATCGTTAAAAAGGAGGAGGAAAGCTTAACCTCTTGCATTCATGATAAGGCACGTGCAAAGAGAGAAAATGCAGCACTGAGAATTCAGATCTGGAAAGGACTGGCAGTTATGCTGGTAAGCAACACCTTACCAGCCTTCTCATAGAGCCTGAAAGTTCACTCAGCCCTCTCTCCTATCCAGGTAGTGTGCTGAGCTGAACTGCTGTTGTTACAGTCTCTACTGACTTGACCCTGATACCAGAGACACTTGTTGACCCTGAATTCGGCACAACATATCCTTGAGTAGATGCAGTTATGAAACATAAGAACTCCTGTTGCTATCTAGATGAGCCCTTCCCCCACCTTAATTTCTAATTAATTTGAAGGAAATGAGGAAAAAATAGTTTCCCCTTTCCTCCTGACCCAGACAATACAGCGTGGCGGGGAAGGGGCGGTAGGTAATGTCCTGATTAAGTGTTGCATTTTGATCTGTGCAGTAGGAATGCACTAGCTGACCAAGGCAATTTGGCTTCAGTTCTGGGGTGATTAGTGAAGTTCTGCCTTGCTCACCCTGTCTGCAAAGAAGCTGGATGTGCAATGTTGTACGTGCTCCTGCAGCCATCTATACCAGGGTCTTCTCCACAGGCTGGGTGGGCTGTGGAGAGGGCATTTGCATCAGTGAGGTTTACTCAGGGAGGTTCTACCTGACAGTGGGTTTAGAGAGCCAAAGGGAAATATGTCCTGGGCTCTGCAGGACAGTGCTCCAAGTTTTATCAGTACGAACTGCTTTCTGAGGGTACCACTGAAATTGTCTGGGCAAACTGCAGGTTTGTGCACACAGTTTTTATGTCCTTAGGGAGGCCTAAGGAAGTCACACATGCACCTAGACAGTGTCTGTGCCACTGTCCAGATTCACCATCAACCACAATTGATGTTAGAGATGTGCTCTCTCCCTCTGGGCTTAAGCAATAAAACTCCAACACACCTTCAGAAAGGCTGTTGCTTTCATAAGTTTATATGAAATAGTGGGAGGAGGGAAGGGGGTGTGAAAAATTAGAGGCAGCAATTGTGTCCTAATATGGCTTAGAGGGAAAAAAACCCACCAAAACAAAAAAAGAACAACCAAAACCAAAAACACACACCCCCCAAAAAAAAAAAAAAAAAACAAAAAAAACACAACCAGTTTTTTTTTGCCACTAACCTCCTATAGCACTGCTTGATTCACTCTTGCTCTCCTCCTCAGGAGCAAAGATAATGCCATGCACCATTCAGGAGTAATGCTGGAAAGCTCATAATTGCAGGAGTGCTATGTTCTAACTCAAACCACCCCTGCAAATGCTGAGTCATCAGAAATGTGATGCCCTTCTGCCATCATCTGCAAACAGGACTGAAAGAGGTGTGATTAGACCACGGTTTGGAGCTGGGACCATCTGAATTCTGATGCTGGTTCAGATACAACCCTCACATGCACCTGGGGAGTGTTTAATAGGGCTCAGATGTTCAGAGGTTCTTAACATCTGTCACTCAAAACCCTTCAAATACATTGTGGGTACTTAAATCCTCAAAAAAAAAAAAAAAGAAAAAGGTATTTGACCTCCTGAAAACAGGCAGAAGAGGAATTAAGGTTAGTATTTGTAATGTTCTTTTAAGAAGAAAAGGGACTGAGTATTGTTTCTAGTTCTTCATTACTTCATGTAGCAGAAATCTGGAAGACATAAAGTAGAACAGCGGGAGAGGACTGATATTAGTACTGGGAGTGTCATTGGGTCATTTCTGGCTTTTTATTGGTACCTTTATCAGGTAAACGGATGGATTATGTGCACCATGAATGAATCATTCTGGACAGGTGATGTTTGTTCCATGAAAGGGCCACTCTCAAAGAACATGCAAAATCCCTTAAACTTTCCAGGATTAGCAATGAGTGACCTAATATCTCCTCCCACCACTGGTGCCTAACACTTTACAGAAATTTATGCACAGAATGTGACAACTTGTCATGAAATGCTCGACTTCGTGTATCCCATTTTCCTGTAGAGTTTTCTGCATAATATATAAACAGAGAGGGGCGGGGGAAGTCTCTCTGAAAGCTCCTGCCAGCTCACATCTATTTCATTCTTCTCTTTTGAAAAGAAACCTATTCCAGATGGTTTATCATCAGAGCTTTTACAATCTCTGACGTTATGAAACAAATTCGTACAATCAGGTTTAGCAGAGCCCGGGTGCCCTCCTGAGACCTTCTCATACAGAACCTGGGCCTGTAGCTGCAGGTCCACAGCAGGAACCAGTGGACTGCCCCAGGGTTAATACAGCTGGCCATCCAATATTGCTGACAAGGCAGGATTTGGGCCAGCCAGTGACTGGACAATTTGTTTTCTTGTCCTCAAAGATCTCATTCTTTCCAGGCCCTGGGCACCCACCGTACCACATGAGCAAATATGCTCAGACCGAGGCCAGCGAGGTTGTCTTTGCTGTCCCATGGGCAAGCTGTGCACGTTTACATCAAGGGTCCCGTGACACTCTACAAACGCTATAGTGAACAGGAACTGCAGTATCTGCCCCTGAACTCCCGGGTGTCAGGCCTGCAGTTGGGCAGACAGCCAGCGCGCCGAGGGATGTTTTAGGCAAGGCCTCCGAGACAAACCTCTGCTTTCAATAAAGTGCCACAGGTTTTTTTAATGCCCGTGCAGAGCAGGCAGCTGTTACCCAAAGGACATTCTCTACCCTAAAATTACATGGAAATTATTTGCCTCTGAAGCTATGTTTAGCCTACAGAGATTCAAACGTATAATTCTAGGATATCTAGTTATTTGATTAAAATGCTAATATAGCCACCTAACTGCTAATGCTGCCAACCAACCGGACTCCCTAAGGCAGCACTGTATGTTTGCTTTTTGTGCCTCACTCTAAGCCAGGGTCTCACCCTAAACCAGAGGATCGTGATCACTTCTGTAAGCCCAGGGTTTCAACCTTCCCAGCACAGTGACTCAGAAGAGCAGTCAGCTCAAAGGCTAGAGATGATACACAGAGATTTGCCCATCACTTCATTCCAGGCACTTTCCCTCCTCCACTAGGAGCTCCTGAGCAGCAGCAGTTGTGGCAGGCTCCTGAGGAAGGTTTGCCTGCTGAGGAGACATCCCTTCTTCTGAGAAACTGTCAGTATTTAAAAGGAGTGCCTAAGCTTTCCCCAGAACTTTTTTTAATCACCTTTTGCTCGCTCTCTCTACAAGGACTGGGAATTGTGCCTTCAACATTTTCCCTGTGAAGAACAGCTCTCATTTCATCCAAAATCACTCCTGTCCTGCTTTAAAATCCATAGTTTGTCATAGTCAGTTATTTCCTCTGAAAATCCAGGCATCAAGATGCTCAAAACCAACATTAAATATAGAGGAATACACTGCACATCATTTTAAGCCTCTGCTACGTACAAACATCCCTTCATCCCATATCCTTTCTCTGCCTCAGGGTCTCAGCAAAGAGCTATGCCCTAGCAAAACTACATGATTTAATGATAAATAGATCTAAGTTCTTCTTCTAATGATTCCTGGGATTCATCACAAATGCTATTCATTTTTTAATATCCCCTTTTGCTGAGAGGGCATGGAAATGGCGACCATCCTGATGGTGCCAGTCCTAGTGCTCCAGCCTGAGAGCAGGCACTGAGCATGAGGCTGGTGACGCTCTGCACTTCACGGTATCCGTGTTCACATAAGCTGCCTCATCACTGGCTCCACAGGAATGAGTAGAGAGTCTGAGAGGGTACTTTTTCAGGAGAACAAGGAGGGGAGGGATGAGTGTACGTACCTAATTAGTTACAGGCAATTAAACACGTCTAGCTTCCCCTTGCCTCTCATCCCTAACCTCCAGCCAGTGGAACAGCTCGCCTAGCAGAAATCCAGCACAGCCATCTCCGAATGCACAAACCCTATATCCCTTCACCTTCATAACACGATGCCTGAACTCTCTCAGCCCTTGGGCATCAAGGCATTTACATGGGAGACTGAAGCACCTCGGGACTGCAAGGAAGAAGACCACCTTGGATGGACCCTACCTCCTATCATAGTACACCACACTCTAACTAACCTACACCCTAAAGCTCCTGTTGCTCACCTTGAACCCGAGGGCAAAGGTGTCTTTCCGAGACACAGGGTCGCGAGAAACTTCTGGTTTGCAGGTCCTTTGGCTTTCTCAGCTTCACACTAATTTGACCCAGGATGTTTCTCTCAAGGAAACGTTCTGTCTCAACCTAATTTAACAACTGCTTTTGCTCCAGCATCCATCCTCCCTGACATATTTTTTGTCTTAGAGCAACACAGTCTCAGAGGCTCTTCCATAAGCTCACTGCTGTCCTAGGTTGGGAAGAATCAGGCTGCTTGTCCTCTTCCTCCTGTCTTCCCCCTATGGCTGGCATGTAGCCTCCTGGGACCCTATCACCCCCTCCCCCCAGGGTTTCTAGTACTGTGGCCAAGCTCTTCAACAAGAGTCTCACCAGGGCTGGGTATCATCCTCACCCACGCTCCCCATGCTGTTTTTTCTGCCACTTCCACCTCCAGGGAACAGGCTCTAGACTGCTCCTGACAGCGAGGAACACAGCCTCTTGCTGTGTAGGGAAAGAGGTGGGTGGGGAGAGAGTCCCTCGTGGAGAAGCAACATCTGCAGTCAGAACTGCAAAAGCCATTCCTCCTCAGTGTACTCTTCCTTTCCAGGCCACAGCATTGGCCTTCTCCCCAGAACATGTTTGACACTGTTGCACTAGACCCTTCCCCACCTGAGACTCCCAGACCACCTGGTCCTTTAACACTGACAGAAGAAAAGGAAAGGTGTCCAGTACTTCACTGGTACTACCCACCAGCTGCTCTATCCATTGAACATCTGGGCGTGCTTTGGCATCCTAATGGGTCTGCAGAAAAGGGTCACAGATCAGCCTCCCCTGGCCACTCACTGGGCTGTGTTTTGTATCAGGAGCCCACCCTAGTCTGACAGAAAATCCCAAGTACCACAGATGATCTTTTTCTCTGTCCATCTGCCACTGTTCCTTCTACTGCTGAAGCTGTAGTGAGAGCTGGTGAGGCCAGCATTTATTTTGTTACAGCCTGTACCTCCTCCAAACAGGTTACAGGTATATGGATGGAAAAGATGGGAAAAAAAAAGTCCATAGGTGTAGCCTTACTACAGCATGTCTCTGAACAGGCTCACCACCAAAAAATCACTACAGCTGAACACATTTTATCTTCAAGTGCAGGCAAGAGCAAATCAGGGTCAGTTTTAACCCCTGTGTGGCCGAGCCTCATCCTTGTACCACAGACCTTGTGATACCAAATACTCTTTAAGGCCTGTGTTCTGAGATTCTGGTTACACAAGAATCTCACCTCTGTCTCTTTTCCACATGTTCTTCGCATCTTCTTTTTGTCTTGCTCATATAGCTTCCTGACTCTGCAAACCTCAAAAAATAGACTCCCTGTTACTCGCTGAGAGACCTTTCATCTCATGACCAAGGCAGCAGCTGGACTTCTGATTTTGCACCGGTTGGGCTCAGCAGTACTGTAAGCACAGTGGCTCAAATACAGACAATAGGTAAACTTCTGAAATGCCTTTTCCTTGCGAACTCTGACCCAAAAGCTATCTCTAATGCTGTGTCAGATACCACAGCAAACACGCTGGCGTTCAGATGTGAGAAGATATCGAACTGAAGGCAGACCTTAGCACACAGAAGGGGGTTAAAAAGAAGAGAGAAGAAGCTGAAAGCATCCTTACCTTTTTCAAAGGTCTCTCTTCACGCCCAGCATCTCACATCACAGCCCAAATCTACCTCACGCAGCCCAAACCTTCTGTCCTGCTCTCCCTGCATGTCTTTTTAGCCATCTGCTGTAAGTTACATTTATGCAGGATAAAACTGAGTTTTACTCCAAGTTATGTGCTGTCAATCCAAAGCATCAGCTCGCTCTGTTTAAGCACGGGCATGGGGAACATTAGAAATTATTTCCATAAAAGGGTACTATGCTGTTATACGATACAAGGGTCGGAGTAGAGGACGTCATCTAGATTTGACCAAGACGCGAGTTTAAAAGTGGTCTGAATAAATGGGGTTTCACTGTAGAGTAGACAGGGTTAGAGGTCAGCCTTTGCAGAGGAAGAAGAAAAGAGTACTGATCCAGCTAGGTAATTTCTGCAAAAAGCAGACTTATTTATCAAAAAACAGAATTGATCTAGCTTGCACAACATTAAAGCCAAAGAATAAATAATAAACAGCACCTCCATTTGTCACATAGTAAAAAGAACAAAAGTGCACAACTGGGAAAATGTAATTTGGAGAAAAGTCCAATATGGAAAAAAATAAGGCAGAGTTGCACTAGCGAAATAAAACCAACCTGTGATTTATTAGCAACTGTTGTGCACTCTGTGCTGTATTTCTTTATTCAAATAAAGCCCGGTTCAAATTCCTCTGAGGTGACGTTTCAGCAGCATTTAGCACACTGCAAGGCAGGGCTTTGAGGTCACGAGTTCAAGAAAGGACTTGTGTTCCTCTGTCCTCCAGCCACCTGATCTGGGCTACTGACATGACTTATTCAGCTGCGGTGATGCTGCTGGTGGGAGGGAGCAGTCTGCCTTGTGCATTAGCATCTCCTGTAAATTATTGTAGGAACGGGACTGATACAGCTACAGAAGCAGCATTTCAGCTGTCCTAGGCTGGAGGGAAGCTACAGCTGATGGCAAGAAATGGAAAGAAGCAAGGAAGAGAGAAAAATATTATTTTGGAGGGCACAGTATGAAAATTTAAACTGCATTATTTGCACAGGCCAAACAGCAATAAAACCCAAACGTGTTGGAATAGCTCATTCTCTCCTCTGGCTTCAAGCAATGCAGGAAGATCTGCTGTTAGGTCTCCCGATGCCACTTCCCCCCACCCCCCCTCCCTTTTTACTATTAACCTCCTACATTTTCTCTGCCTTTAACGGTAAATTGGTTTCCAATCAGCACACTGTGACAAGGCTAACCAGAGGCAGCCAGAACCCGTGGCAGTGCAGGGCCCAGGAAGGCGGCGACGACTCCTATTCACAGCGGTGACACCTCCATGTTATTTTTCTTACCTTCCTTGACCCTTTGA
>VXBZ01002981.1:269328-295285 GCA_013399135.1 Heliornis fulica
ATTGGGGGGCCGTGACCACAATGCTCAGGCAGTGAAAAAACACAAATCCTGCTGGACTTGCGTCTGGGGAAGAAACAACCTCGGGAACTGGAAAAGGAGCTGTCAGCGTTCATTATTAATATCCAGCTGTTAATATTTAATGTCATAAAACCGCGGCTCCCTCCGCAGCCTAGTCATCAGACATGCAGGGGTCACACCAGCCAGAATCCTTTAGATAGACGATTCAATGTCCCTGTGCTTTAGCTTCATGCTGGGACTGCTAAAGGTGGTCTAGATGTATTTGAGATGAAATGCTAGAAGCTTTAATAAAGCCTGAGATAAATAAATATATATANATATATAAAAATGAAAGAGCAAAGGATAAGGAAAAATAGTGGTTATGTCTCTGCCTTCCCAAAGCAAGAACCGAGTGTGTTAGCATTAGCGCCGATGTCACCGACTGTTGCAGCTGCATCTGCAGGGCCAAATCACTGCCCTTAGGCTTGGTGTCCTAACATGGAGGAAAGGTTTGAACACGACGAAAAGGAAAGGCCAAGGTTTAAATCCATTAGACTGCTAAAGCCAGAAGATGGAAAGAGGCCATTAGTTAGGAAAAAGACCACCTAGTCCACACCATCCTGTGTTCCCAGGCACCGTGGTGCACATTGAGGAGCGCGAGGCAAAGCACACTAGGAAGTGCTGCGGAAAGTCTGATCTCCTCTTTTAGCAGATGAAGGGAGACAGAGAGAAAGTCTCTATCACAGGGGCCAGGCAAGGGACATTTCAGCGGTTATTTTCAGAACCTTTATCCCCGCAGCTTCACAGAAGGGTCAGACACAAACATTGCTAGCAGGCAGTTTTCCTCTCGGCGGGAGCGAGAGTGCGTCACCTCTGCTGGCACAGAGCCATGAGTCCTCTTTCCCCCTGCAGATCCCGGACTCTCCCCGCTAGCGGTTCCGTTTGCTCTGCCAACGTTACCACTAAAGCTGCCTCGCAGTATTAATGTTTAAAGACTCCATCCCCCTCCCGGGTATAGATTCAGAGACAGCTCCAGAAGCCCACACATACATACCAGTGCAGCACAGCAGCCAAACGCATCAAACGAGATTTTAAGGGAGAATGGAGGAATAAAAAGCACAGCCGGAATGTTTTGGCATGTGGCACAAAGATAAGCGTGGTGCCCTGTGCTACTTCTGCTACTCCTTGGCCTTCCCTGTCTCTCCTCTTTCCACCTGTAAGCTCGAGATTGATTTCTTTCTAATTTTTACAGAGCAGTGTAGTCAGAGGGGCTGGAGCACCCCAGGCAATGAAGAAACATAAGTAATGAGAATCCTCCGAGTATGTTAGTCAGCATGACATGAAGACAGCTGAGACGGTCCACAAAGAATTGGTCAGATCCAGCAGAGCTCATTAGCTCTGGCTTGGGGCTACTCCTGCCAGACGTGGGGTAGCACGAGATCCCAGGTGTCTCTGAGCTACACCCTGGGCTCCAGGCCACCGCATCAGCCCAGCACCAGCCTTTCTTGGCACCATGGCTCAGTACAGCACAGCCCCTCAGCTAGGCAAAGTGCTGCAGAGCATGTTGCAGAGATTGGTCCGAGCTGGTCTTCAGGAAACAACCTGGATGCAGCAGTGTCTGTACTGAGATGGGGTGGTTAAACCTAGATGGGCTAGAGCTGAGTCTACGCCATGTCCTCAGGTTCCTCTTTCCTCCAGCTCCAACATCTGGTTTTGGGAACACGATGCAGAGACACCCCAGTGGCCCTGCCTATGAAGCCATCTCTGGTGTGCAGAGATTAGTACTGCAGAATCAGCACTCAGGGAACACAGGGGGTCCAGGTCCTGTTTTGGTCTGAAAGCAGATGCTTGCATCCTCGCAGCACTGTGCCCGAGTCCAGCTCAGGCTCTTATGCACAAGTTCCAGCTTCGAAGCTTGGTTACAGATAATCCACAACCCATTTAAATTGCCAACAGATGGTGAGGAACTGACTGCAAGCAAGATACTAAAACAGGGTAATGATTACTGCAGTGGTCAGATGTGACGAGCAGGACAAGGCAAACCTCCTCTGTCACCATGCTCGGCCATAGTAAAAGCGACTATTTACAGACAGCATCTCCCAGTCTATGGGTAAGAGTAACTTCAGACAACTCCAGCAAACTAGGACAACAAGTGAACTCCGGCAGTTAATTATAGTAAATATTTACATAATGGCTGGGCCCTTCAAATTTAGAAAGAATAGTTAATGCAAGGACATGCCCTTTAACCATCCCATTTTATTACACAAACCACCAGGGAGCCTAGCACACTAAGATTTGCAAATGAAGTGTTTGATATTGGCTGAGACATTAAACTACTTACCTAGTGCTATAAAATGCATAGGTACAGTACATCATTCTTTTCACAGAAATTTCAACCCCATTTGCTTTGGTTAACTCTTCCTCTGCACTTAATGTTTTGTGCGCTACAAAGAAACACAGCACATAGCCCCGAATAGAGCCAATGCCACCACTTAGCAGAGCCTGACTTAAAATAAAACTGTTTCCCCCTTTGCTGTTACTAAATTTGGCATCACTTATGTAGATTCTATTGATGTGTCTAATCTACTTAACATCCTCGATGTTCTCCTATTAGCTGGTTGCTTGGGAATTTGCTTTACGCGAAAGATTCTGCATCTGTGTCCCAATCCCTGCTTACTCCACACACGTACTGTGTAATTAAACCAAATTCTCTAAGTGGGGTAATATTTTATCATCCACAGTGACTTGGTTCTCACGAGCATTGTGGCGAGTCCTGTAATAGCAAATGCTGGAGATGCTGAGACTGAAGGTGCTGCATGGTTACCAGCCAGGACGTAGCTTTAAAAGGATCACCTAATTTCTAGAATCCAAGTCAGTCATGAGCCCACTCAACTGGAAGGATTCAGATGTGCCTCAAGTAAGGTGTGATCTACTCATGCTGGCAAATCTCAAGGGATGGCAGTTGTGTCCAGTGGCTGGCATGACTCTAGAAATAGCTGAAGACAAAGCACAATGAGCTGATCATCTTCAGGAGCTCAGTGTGGAAGAAAAAGGAAAGGAATGAGAGACAAAAAAATCCCAGAAGACATTTCCCTTTCCCCGCTACAAAAAAAAAAAATTGCATTCCCAGCTGCACAAATCAAATATGGGAAAGGGTTGCCCACAGTTGCATTAGACATAGTTTTAGGTGGTCCATAAAAGAGCTCTTCTTACTGAAATGTTATCCCAGGTACTATTTACTGCTCTATGACTTCCTTTCTAGAGGATTTTTGTGTTACCTTGGGGAGGAAAACGCTGAAAGGTATCATAAGTCAAGGTGCCACAGTGTGCAATGTAAAATTAGCTGAGAAGAGAGGATGAAGCGGCCCAAGAAATGGTCAAGTTTAGCCAAGGGACAACTGCTGCAAAATCAGGAAACCAAAGATGTTAACGAACGGGGGGTTTGCACGCATCAGATACCTTCTGCCAGGCTGGCTGATTTATGTGACTGAGAAGGCACAGATGAACCCTCCCTCCTGAGCTTGCTCATAACATTATGGGGTAGGCTAAGAGGGTTACTCAACGTTATTACTGCTGTTGCTGTTGTTTATTTATTAATGCATCTGTATCAGAGACCGTGGCTGATTCTGGGAGTCTCGCTGTGCTACGTGCACGGGATGCAGAGCGAAAAAGAGCAGCCCCTGCCCAAGAGCACTGCAGGTGCTCCCTTTCTCTAGAACTGGAGCAAGATCCCAAGGCTGTCCCCAGGGATACAGATCCCTCTTTGCACTGCCATGTTAGCCACTTATTATTTCCCAGCATAAATATGTTTTATAGAGAAATAAAGTCCACAATTCTGAAAAGGGAGTGCTTTCACACACACCCACTTCTCATCTATAAAGGCCCATGATTTGGCATCTCAGGTTAGAGTATGAAATTATGACACCAGAATTGACTTTAGGAGTTTCTGATGCTTCCTTGGATGATTGCTTCTATAACTTATAGAGACAGGGGAGCGTTTGTATTCTAGTGAACACATAAATTAATATCCATACATGAAAACGATGTGGAGAGAGCAGGACTCAGGCAGGGATGCATTTTCTAATGTGTGTGGCACCAAACAAGAGCTTGTCAGAAGCGGTTTCTATTGTATTTGGAGTGTGGTGGTGAGAGTCTGCAAGTGTAATGGAGTAAAATAAAAACTTTTTATACTTGACTTTTTAAAGCAGCTGAGAAATTTATGGTCCTTTCCATCATCATGCAGTTTTGCGGGGGGAAAGAGTACTACTAAAAATAAACATACGTTTTGATTCTTGCTGGTAGATACAAACCAGATTTTCATATTTTCATATGTGCCCTTTATGCTATGAGCAGGGCAGGTTATTTCGCAGAATAAGGAGCAGATGTAAAGGTATCAGTGTCTGGCCTTATAATGCATAAGAGATAAGGCTCTACTGTTCATGCTTGCTAAAAGCTTTATTTTAGTCCGTCATGGCAGAGACAAAATTACTTGGTGTTGCTTCTTCCCTACATATATAAAAGCAGCAATATTATACATGTTGGAAAGAAATTAGCACAAAATAGGCAACAGAATACCCTATCCCCTGCACAGCCTGTGGATCTCAAGCTTATTAAATCCACGTCAGCACAGCTTTAAAAGCAGAGGGGATGGAAACCCTAGCCCCACTGAAGTCAAAGGAAAGCTCTTGGTGAGGGACAGGAAAGAGGAGGGGCTAGATTTCACCATGTGCCGACACTCTCTTGCATTAGAAACAGCAACCAGGATGTTTCTGTTTCTCTCACCCCTGATCCAAATGTTTTTAAAATTTAAAGTAAAATGTTAGAGGTGCAACATCAAAGAGATGGAGACACAAAGGAAACCTTGGCCTTGGCCTGCTCCTGGCTCTATGCACTGGTGAAACTGTAGGGCTGGGTGAGAAGAGACTGGGTGGAAGGACTGGGTGGAAGAGGTAAGATGCTCTCATCAGCACAGCATGCTGCCTGTCGGACAACAGGCATGAGAAGTGTGATAAGAGCATTGTGACATACACTGATGGCTCAACCAGATGGAGGCTTTGGACTCCATTGTGATGTTCAAGTTCTCCCCAGGTCTGACAGCAAAGTCATACACCAGTTTGTTAGACTGGAGAGCTCAAAGAGAACCTGCGAGAAACCCCTATTCCACATAAATCGTCTGGAGCTGATGGATGGCAGGAGCCTCAACTATAAAAATCTCAGCCAGAACCATGATAAATAGTTGCATCCTGTTAAAAACAGGCAGCAGAGCAGCAGTCTCAGACATTGTCTGAGTAGGGATGCCAGTCAGTGACTGAACTGCCAAGGCGTTTTGGCATTCAGCTTCAGAACAGGATGTCAGGCTACTGTTGTGAGCAAACAACCTCTGCAGCAACCTGGTTTTCAATCCACATTGAATTTCCTCTGGATACCTTAGGAGCTGACAGAAGCATGCCCAGAGGAATGTTTTGGTTGACTCTGGGTTTTATATATAGCAGGTACTGAAGCCATTTTCTCCTGGCCAAAACTAAGTTTTTCCCTTTGGGCATCATTTACATTTGTTTGCCTTACCACCAAATCCTTATTTTATATAAAGCCATTAAGGGAAAAGGTTACCTCCTTGCCTTCTCCACCACTGTTTCTGCATTCACTCTAACAGTAGTGTATTTGCATGGCGTCTGCTGCATTGGAGGCTCAGACTCCCATAGTGCAAGTAATAAACAAATATTACTGTGAGCTTTCTGGAGCAATTCTCTTCCTCATAAGAACTTCTATAAAACAATAGTCCCTAGAATACAGCCACAACAGCAAACCTTTTAAAAATATTCTCTCAACACTTAAAACTACCAATCACATGTGTTTTGCTCTGTATGCAGGGGAACTAAGGAAACCTTGGAAACTTAGATCTTATACACAAAAACTTCCTGCCTATGACACTTGAGACTTTGCCCCTATAACGCTTCCACTGTAGTGTCCCAAATCCTTCCCAAGCCCATAGTCTTGAGGCTGTTTGTTACCCTTTCATCTCTCTTCCATGTTCCTTAAATACCCAATCTATGCCATCTTTTCATCTAAAGACTCACCTCTCCACTCCACTGCCTTGTCATTAACTGTCCATCAGATCTTCCTCAATAGCCATGAGTTCAGGACACTCATTAGTAGGGGGGGACACTTGTCTCAAAACTCTGCTTGGCCCAGATTGAACCTCTATGGATGCAGCAGCTGTTTCACTTCACTTTTCCTTGGAGCAGAGAGTGGTGTCTTGTTCTGCTATAGCTCAGTGAGATATCCTAGTTGCAACATCACAGAGATAGCAACCGTCTTAGTTCTAACATTGCATCAGTCTGTACAGATGTGACAAGCTCTGATTGGAATAGCCAACAGCTTGATGGTCAGGGCTCTTTGCTAAGAGAAGCACTTAGATCTCCCAAATTAGGCAGGGTGAGGCTCTGAAAACAGGTTTTCCATCTGTTAAGAGATTGCTCTAACAAATGGATGATGGGTGGAACATGCCCACAAGCTCAGGAAGTCCCTAAGTAGGGAACATGGGTCTCTCAGCATACCTAACTAGATGCCTGGATGCCTTAGCTGATTTGGGCCTTATACTAAAACATTGCTACATGCATGAACCAGATCAGACTGGAGTTGTTCTCCATCAAGGCTCTGCAGATGAACAGGGCACTCAGACACCATCTTTCTTTGCTGCATCAAGAAGGACTTACACAACTTTAAACTGTGCTGATCGAGCATACGCATCAGACCAAGCCCTTCCCAGCGAGCGCCCCTGGACCATCCCAGGAAGCTCTATCATGCATGCTTGCTTGGCTCAGTGTCAAGCCTCTAAAAGAGCTTGGAACTGTTATCGACCTCAGCAGAACATGACTTGAGAACGAGGATTCCCTGTTTGCAAAATACTGCCATGATGCTGTCCAACAAGTACCTAGAAGTTAACTGCACATGTGGCAACAAAAATGGACATAAAAAGGCCCTCGTCAGTAGTTAATATTGTTTGTGTTTTGCTCTGTTGGGTTTGTTTGGGATTTCTTTTAAAGGAAGAAGTTTGGGGTGGGTGTAGAAGACTTAGTAGTGAAGTATCAGGAAAGCAAATCAAATAGAGAAGCAGCAAGGGCTTCGGTTTTTACATCTCTTGTCTTGAATTCCAGCTTTCCTGCAAATAAAAGGCTGTGGGGAGGGAGATCTCTACTTATTTCTGGAAGTTAAGATGAAGTCATTATGGCTTGCACAGTATGTTTGCTATTATGAAGCCGCGAACAGAGCTACAGAAAGGGCATTTAGTGGGAAATATTGTCATCTGGCAGTCTCGGGCACTTGAGTACCCTCCATAACATGCATAACGGAATCAATTTAAACCTAGTGAAAGGGACATTGTCTGATAAAGTAATTCCTCTTTGAACACAAGATGGCAGCCTTAAATAAATGCAACCCCGCACAGCTTTTAATCTTACACATCATTAAATTCCTAATTTACACATTATGTTTTCATGGGCCAACCCATAACTCATTAGTGTTGAACTCATGAGTTGTAAAGACCAACACACTAGACAAATGCTGGTTTCTTTATCCACTTTTCTTTGGGTGGCAGTTCTCTTTTAATTTGCCACAAACCCAAACTTCAAATTCAACATTAAGAAAGCTTTCTGATCTCGTGTGCTCTATTTACCCTCTATCCCAAAGAAAACCCTCCCTGGTTACTGCTCTGTATCCACAGATTTTACCGAGAAAGGGAGGAGTGGGGAATGGGGAATACCAAGGGTTTCCTCTTTGTTCAAGATACTGGAGTTCCTTGGAAAATATATCTTTCTGTGGGAGGACTTCAACCAAGCCTTGAAGTCAAAACCAAAATGGACTACAAGGTTTGGAGTTGGTCTTCCCACTTTTCCACAAAACCTAATGCACCAAATAATATTTTGATCTCTCATCCTTCCATTCTCTTATCCAGGTGTTGCTTGAAAGAAGAGTCACAAACGTCATCTGAAGAGGAGGGGCTCCATAGTGCTCCAGTACCATGACACTAGAAATAACTAGACCAAAATGGGTGGCAATGGCAAGAGAAAGGCTACAGTCACTTTATCTGCCTTGGAAACTACAGATCAAAAAAAATGTCAAGTGTAGACAAATTCTTTGTAAGAGACCTGGTACCACTACTTTAGTGTTGCATGTAAGAATATAGATGGCTATTGGAGCAGGTCAGGCCAAGGGCCTTTTCAAGCTAGCCCATGGTCTTGCTTTCCTTGTACAGGCAGCGGGGAGGTCTGACTCACCATCTGGGGCTGTGGAAAGCACAGCAGCAAGGCAAGGCTTGAGGCTAAGTTTGTTCTTCTTGGGCTGGGCTGCAGTTTGTCATGGCCACAGGGTCATGTAGCTGCAAGAGCAGCTACATTGAGCAAGCCAAGAGCCAGCAGACCAGGCATGCTGTGTGCCAAGGCTCAAGGTCCTTTGTGCCTTGCTGGAACTGGGCTGAGGTTCACAGATGGCTGGGAACACCCTCATAATGCAGAGAAGTTCAGGTTTATCCCTTTCCACTGCAGCTGAACAAGCTGCTGGGGAAATCCAGTACTCCTCAAGGGAATGTTCTGCTGTGCTACTGCCACAAACCTAAGAGCAAGTAACACCAATGAGGAAAGAGGGGGAGTATTCTCACCTCAAGTGTAAACAGTTGCAGGATCTCCTCCCCATCCTCCACTAAGCCAAGTGGAGGCCATCTGCGTCACTAGCAGAAGAAAGCTTGCTGAAAGTCCCCATCTAATCTCTTGCCAGTCACGTTTCCAGCAGCTCACGATGTTTGCACCACTGGGCACCACACAGACCCTTCAACCCTTGTAAAGAATGACAGTACTGCTCAGCATCCTCCTGTAGATAACATCTTACAGTAGGGATGTTTTCACCCTTACCTCAGCCCCTTTTCCTATTTGCTTTACTCCAGAATAATATTTTATTCCTGTATCCTTTATCCTTTCTTTTTCTTTTCTTTTTGGTGGGAGAAAGCATACAGTTTTGTTTGTGATGAGTTAATATCCATGTAATGGGGAAAGGTCAGTTAAGAAAGACATAACAATCTGGAAAAGTGTCTTTCTACTGGCACCAGTTTCCAATGGAACCTCCAAATAACCCTGTGGACAGTGAGGGATAGTCAGTGTGTAGCAGTGGGTGATGTTCTTGTGTGGCAGATAAAGGGACTGTGTCTCTTTACAGACAGTAAATTACTTGGGGAAGAAGGTGTGCTTCTGGTGTATGACTCTGCAGCAGCAGCAGTACATTTTGCTTTAAACTCTGGCACAGATTTTCAGCATGGCGTAAAATCATGCTAGGCTTCTCCATGTCATAGTTTACTTCTAGAGAAAGACGGTCTAGCACCCAGTGCATTTATGTGACCCTTCACACTCCTGAAAACACATTGAGACTTTGAGGCCCAAGTTTCATTCTCTCCTTCCTCCACATTTTCCCCATCAGTGATCACTCTGGAGGTCTAATGCAACCCCCAGCAACATCTGTGCAACCTTGTAAGGACTTAATTTAAAAACAATGGATTGCACAAGCATACGTTAAAGCACAGCAGGAGGCCCTCGAAGATTTAGGTTCCATTCCCAGCTCTACTCAATAGTTTGAACAAATCATTCAATCTTTCCAAGTTTCCAGTTCTCCTTTGTGAAAGGGAAACAACACTTCATGGGGATGGCTATGAGGATTAATGCACACAACGTGAAGGAGGTGAGGGCTGTATTCCTAGACACTTAACAGCGAGTACTCTCCTTGGCTTGCCAAGTGCTCTAGCCTCCTGCCAGAGATGGGACACAGCCTCCAGAGGTGGCAATTACAGCACCACCAAGTATTGAAGCGATGCATGGCACGGACCACAGCCACCCCTCCTTGGCAGAGCACCTCTCCAAACAAGGCTGAGCCATGCAACTGCTCCCACTGCCTGCCTTGCCCATGGTACCCACACCCTGCTCACACTGACCTGCTCCCCAGGTCCTGCCTGGGGCACTGTTTACCCTGGCAGTGCTGCACCCCTGCCTCCCCAGAGGCCCCAAGAGAGACCCCCACTGCCTTTCTGCTCCTCCACACCCTCAGATCCGCATAGTCCCTTCTCCAACCAGCCCCACCAACTACTCCAGAGTCAGCACTTCCCAAGTGCCTGCCCCTGCTGCTGATAACCACACACACGCACAGAGTTAAGGTTATTCACCTTTCCACCTGGATCCGTTGCTATGGGTATACTCCACCTGGTCATATGGCCCAGCTGCGTCCCCTTTGTGCACCCCCACACCCCCTTCCTTCCCCCACAGCCCCTCCGCAGCCTCCTGTGTGCCTCTTGCCCTCACACGCAGGGCTCAGGCAGTCCTATACGTAAGGGCCAGCTTCTGCGAGCCTCTCCAGAACATAAACAAGACATACCCTTCATCCACACTCTGCCAAAGACAGCACCTCATGCTGTGCAAAGGGTTTCCTCTCTTCTGGCCTCCTTTGCATACCAGACTTACTCCACACCCTGTGTAGACCCCTTTGCTCCCGAATATAGCCACGCACAGCTGAGGCATGCGCACACCAGTAGAACCACAAGCAGAACAGCAGAGATACGGAAAATCCATCTTTTACAGGCAGGAGTGTAAGGGGAAAGACATCACGGCGGTGTAATCGGACCATTAGTGGAGGGAGGCCTAAAAACCCCATCAAGAGCCAGCGTGCTATCTTTTAGTAAATGTCATTACCACTCTTGCAACTGCATTCACCTCAGTTACACGCCACCTCCATTACACACTGTCGCAAGCTCTTCGTCTGTACTCACTACTTGCCCATACTCCACTGATATTTACTATCCAAGCTGTTTTCAAACACCACTATAATAGACAGACTCCACGGCAGAAACAAATGCTCTGAGTCAAATATACTTCTCCACCAATCTCACTCTGCATATTCAAACACACAAGTACTTGCTCCACAGCTGCGCTGCGTGTCTCCCAAGCACTCCCTACCTAGCTCTATACCCATATACCTTACAGACATGCTGTCTACAAGTGCCCCAAATATAGCCCTTATACTTTTGAAGGAGTGCCTTCCCAAACGCTCCGTGCAACTTAGGCACCACTAGCACATCCACACATCCCATATGGATTTTCACATTATCCAAGTCAATAGAGCTCTACTGGCAAGGCAAGTTACATTGTGGTTGCCAAATCAAGAAACAGATCCCCTAGATCTTCGTTAGAGATAGATGCAGTCTGCTCAGAAGGGAAACTCAGATTGCTTAGGGCTTTTATCCAGTTTACTTATTTGTCCATTTGTATTTAATGAATTATCAAAAAGCCATTGTAATATTTATCTCCATTTTTGCAGCAGAACATGCTTCAGGATCCCACCCTGTCTGATGCTGTGTGAAAGTAGATCAAGAGCTGCCCCTTGCACCAAACAGGATATGTCCTAAGTAAGCAAGAAGACACAACAACCAGTAAGTACTAGAGAAGATGACATTATGCAGAGCTGTTTTCTCTCCTCCCGCCTTACCACATTAATTTACTTTCAAAATCTCTTATCATTCTTAACACTGCAGTGGGCTGCTTTATGCCTTCCTGCACTTTGGCCTCTAGGAAAAAAAAAACAAACAATTTTTTGGTTTTTTTTTGTCATGCTGGTGGCATATCAGCTCTGCCTTGGTTTCCCTGGCTTCCATCTCCAGTTTCTGGCCATGGGCAGTGGCTTTGGTAAGATTTCACCCCACTTTTTGCCCTTTTCATTGTCACAAGATCAGGTCACTTCCTTACAAGTGACCTGCTGTGGTCAAGGTTGTTTTTCTTGACCTGGTTTATTGCCTTTTAAATGTTTTGCTCTTCTGACTGTTTCTCAGACTGAGCACAGGATGTTTGTTGCACTGGTAAGAGGCTAGCACCGTGAGCCTAGGGAGTGATATATGGATGGTTCATGCTTTCTTTTGGATTTGATTTTTCATCCTCTAGCACTCTGTAGTGAAAGGAGTGCTTGCTGCTTGCCTAGGGAGACACCTGACATTTAGACTTTATCTTCTGTAAAGACTCGGGCCAAATGTTTCTCCTCTGACTTTGGGAGTGGCAGTAAAGGACACAGGGTTGAAGTGAAGGAGGGAACAAAGAGGGGTTCGAGCCCTTTTGATCCCACACTGCGGTAAGGAGCCACCCAGCCCTCCAACAAAAATCACTTGATCCAGTATAAAGGGGGCTTTCATTCCCCAGACACCTTGCAGTTTGCCCTAGAGAAACCCCTTAGTCCCATAGTACTCCTCGTGGTGGAGGAGAGATCAGAGCAACGTGGCCCATAGTGTCCTGCTATGATGTCCTAACCAGGGGACCCCCCACTGTGGAGCTTTTACAGCCCCTACACACCCAATATAAGGGCTAGAGAAAAGGGAAAGAATCTTCTTGAATACTTTGTGCTCGAAGCACTGGGGTTTCCTTTCTCTCCCTCTCTCTCTCTCTTTTTTGGTTTGGGTTTGGGTTTGGGTTTGTTTGGTTTTTTTTGTTTGGATGAGACCTAATTTTGCGTTGTCCTAAGCTGGTCTGGCTGCCCCTGCCTCTGGCTGTAGCTCATGTCCTGATCCAGCAATGTTGATTTAACAGAGACAGCTCTGACAGGAGCAGAAAGAACAGGGAAAGGAGACCTTTCTGGAGATAACTCTCCAGTGTAAAATAGGTGTGTGAATCTTTCCATCTGCAAGGGCACCAGGGAGCAATGGTCTTTCCCTCAAGAGCACTTGCTTTCCAAGAACCAAGCACACTGGCTTTTGGAAACTCCTTAACTTCTTACAGATGCTTTGCTAGATGGAGCTAACACCAATAGATGCTATAGGTATAGCTAGTCTTCTCATAGCTCTTCATCCCTGACTTTCTCCACCCAGCACAGCAGCCACAGCAGCAGAGGACAGTTTTGAAGGGAGTGGCTGCTCTGTGGGTTGTATAAATGGTTGAACATGGGCTGGAGAGGAAACAGGAGAGTTTTCTTCTGTGAACAACAGACTGAAAGTTTGTGTTCTTCACTGCTAAAACACAGCCATCATGTGAGGTTAGTTTGTACTGCCTGTGCCCACTCCTGTGCCTTCCCAATCGTTCCGACAGCCAAGCCGCAATGACCGGTGGTCCATTAACAGCTAAAAAGCCCCCTTGGCACGGTTGCTACAAGCGGTATGAACTTTCTGTAAATGGCAATGTTTTATAGTTGCTGGAATAAATGCTGCTTAGCTGGTTTCCCAGTTTCAGATTGGGGTTTGTGTTTCCTTGATGTGCTCGGTGTGAGAAAGGATCAGTATGGTTGCCTTCTGTGGCTGCCGCTGTTGGCCTCCCTGTGGGTAAGTAGTAACTGCTTGCAGAACTGTAGGGGAAGATCTTCTGCATAAATCTTTTATTTCATCAAGTATGATTGGCTGTAAAAGTTAGACCTGCAGCTTCTGCCTCTGTGCAAGAAGGGCAGAGTTATGCTCTGTCCAGTTCTTTTTTTTTTTTAATCAGAAATTTCAGTGGCAGCGTGTGTCTGTTGGGTGGCTTCTTCATAGTCCGGAAAGCCTGGTGAGCTTACCTTGTCATGCTGTGAATGGAGGCCTGAATGTCCTTGGTCTGATAGAATTTAGAGTGTGTTTAATTTCCATGTCATTGAAATAAAATAGTATTTGTTTTAGAGATTTTGTGAAATACTGTTGTTGTTTTCTAGGCTGACCTTTAGAGGCTCTGTATTGCCATGGCAGTATGTTGCTATGGGGATCACCTCACATGGGTGAGAGCACAAACCAGTACATAAAGATATACTGGGTGCTTTATGCTGCACCTATTTGGTGGTGCTGTACACCTGGAAATTGCTCCCAGAAATCTTGTAGGCTGAGTCATGAACACACAGGGAGAGCTCGCTTCGACTTCTATCCCTTTTTTGCCTCTACTTTCCTGTATTGTTTGATGGGCTTAACTTTTTCTTAAGTTAGTGACTTATTTTCATATGTGCCATACATTTTGTTTTCTTCCAGCAAATACAACTCAGAGCAAATTAAAGATCAATCCTGGAGGAGTCAGGTGAAGTTTAAGCTATGTGTATCTATGATGTAAATAAGTGCTTTCTTCTTTTCTTCTTTTTCTCTCTCTCTTTTTTTTTTTTTACTTTTAAATCACCTGTAAGGTAGAGAAGTATGTCGCTGGTTAATTCCTCCTGGAGAAATCCAATACAAATTCAGAAATACTTTGCTGTCAGACAGGTGGCTGAGAGGAAATGATTAATCTACTAACCTTGGATTTAGGAGATATGGATTCGAGTCCCTGCTTGCTGCAGATTTTCCATGTGACACTGATGCGTAAATATCCAAGAATATGGCCACTAGCCTCTGCGCTCGAGTTTGCAGACTGTAAAATAGCATCACCCTGTCCCTCAGGGCAAGGTGAGAAGAATGAAAGTGGAATGCCTCAGTTGGGTAATCCTGACTCTTTTACAAGGGAGGCTGCAGGCCCACCACAGCGGGATGAGCAGAAAACGACTGGGATGGTACCTGTAGCATGCATGGGAGAGAAGGTGATATCAAAGCATTTTGTTAACAGTTCTGGGGTGATACAGACATATATTACAAACCAAGGCTGTTGGATGCTGTGGGGATGGGTACCATACAAATGCCTGGCAAAAGCAAGGCTATTTTCAGGAAGCTACAACATCATCTGAAACTGTTTGTGCTGACACAGATTTTTCTGTAGTTTCATGTCTTGAGGACACTTCTCTTCTGTATGGGCATAATTAGCGCCAGTGACCGTCTCCCAGGGGAGTGTCTGAACTGGAATGCAGCCATCCTGAAGACACAATGTCATGAGAAGGTTATCTGAAGAAAACAGACACATCCTCGTAATCCCCCTACCTGTTCCCTTTCTTCATCCCCATATCCTGTATGCAACCTCTTTTAAACAGACTCAAGTACTTATTAGTTCCTCAACTATTCTGAAGGACAGATGTGATATTTGTCAAATGGCTGTCTCATTCTTTGGCACACTATGTACATCGTGAGACATGCCATAGGCTGGATATAGGAACAACATCCACTCTTCCAACACCACCATACAACTCAAACTCAAGTCCCACAAAAGTAGTCTTTGCATGCAGAGCTTACTTGCTAAATGTGTGTGATGACCCCACTATGACTAATCTACAGGGGAGAATGCTTGCAGCTACGTGTGCTATCTTCAAACCACCCAAAAAGCAGAGACAAAGACTTAAAAAACCCATGTTCCACATAATCCCACAGACATCTTCCACAAAACCACTCTCCCCACAAAAACAGGGCTTCTCTCTGGCTTTTTGATGAAAAGTCCATCATCAAAAGTATTTATTTGTTTTAAGTGAATCCAGAAACCAAGTCTCCGAGCTGCTGTCTTTTGCAATTTCCTGAGCCGACCCCACTTCTCTACACAATTCATCATTGCTTTCTTTGTGCTCTGCCTGCTCTACCCCCAAGAAACATTCAAAGACATTGAGTACAGACCTTAAAAGTACACATGCCTGCACATGGCTGTCTCAACATATCCTGAGGCTGTATAGGCTGAATTCTCTAGGATTTGGAGCTTGGGGGAGGAATACAGCCAGCAGACGTGTGGTGGGCAGGGGCCAGATGAGGTATTGCCAGGGCTGAGTGTAAAGGTTGATACGTTGGAGACAAAAATCACAAACATTCCCCAGAAACTGGGATCGTAGTCCGTCTCCAAGAAGGGCTTCACATCTGGGAAGAAACTGCCTGCGGGTAATTGGGTTTGCTAGAGTTGCCTCTCTAATTAATAAGTGATTTGACTTGGAGATTGGAAATAATAGTTGAAATGATGGTATAAGCACAGGGGCATTGGGGCTGCTGCTGCTGTACTGTTAAGAAAGGACTTTCCTGTACAGTCTAATGACACTATATGGCAGTTTGAGGAATGTGAAGTTGTTTGCCCAGGAGACCAACAATGTGATAATATTGGCATATAACCTTCTAGTATTTGAGTAATTAGTTGCTTAGCTACTTTGGATAGGTCATTATTTTGCAAACTGGAAACATTTGCAAGTGGTGATATTTTCCTCAGTATGGTGAAAGAGCTAAACCTATTCTGGCAGTGTTCAACTCCTAGAAATATATATGCATAAATTGTTTCTAATGAGACCATCTGCCTTTTATAGCCCCTTTGGAACTAAATAGTACCCAAAGACCACTCTGTCTTTTAGATATCTGTGGTCAGAAAGGCTGGTCCCAGCAATAAAAGTCTATAGCTTTCTGCAGATAGAGAAGCTTTTTGAATCCTACATTTCAAGACGTGTTTGTGTGTATATGTGTGTGTGTATGATACTACATATACTTGTTAAAATTGTTAGAAATCACTGGCCCAAATCTCTGAAGAGACAGCATCTGGGAGCTCATCTGCTAAATTAGTATTTTCAAAGAACACAGAAAGTCTGATCTTTCACTCACAGGACTGGAGGGAGCTTTGCAAATCTTCATCGTGTCAGTATCTTCCCATGTTTGCAAATAACTAGCATTCTTTGAAAGGCAAACCTTAAAATCACAGCCGAGTTGCTCAAACTCAGCACCTGACGTTTAAGTGTTCACACTTAGACTCCGGTATGAAACTTGTGCGATATGCCCTGCACTGCATACCTGCAACTCCCACTGAGCTCTCCAGGACACACGGGGGCTCGGCACCTCTCAGTGTCCAGGCAGCTGTCGTCCTGGTGACCACATCAGGCCAAGGGAACAAGTTTCTTCTTTTACTCATGTTTATAACCATGCACCAACTGCTACAAAAATAATTCGGTAACCTGTAATTCAGCACTTGCTTCCTCCTTGCCTTCTCTTGGCTGGAGCTGGATGACTGAGAATAGAGGAGTCAGGTGCTTTTCTTCATGGGTAGTTTTCAGTCAAGTCCCCTTTCAAGTCCTTCTTTGACAGCACAGACCTTTAAAAAGCCTCTACTGAATGGTTGATGCTTGTCGGTTTGCTCTGCAGTCACATGGCCGTATTGGCAGTAGTCTGAGGTGTCCTGAAGCCATATTCAGTGTGGTTCCTCTTTAAATATCCCTGTGCGGTTTTTTGTCTGAGGACACGGCCGTGGGTATGCGCTGGCTCTCTCTTGGAGGGATGGTCTGCTCAGGAGAGCACAAACCGGCCCCATAGTCTTACAGGCGGCGCCAAGGGGCACTGATATTGTCAGTGCAACAGGGCTGTACACAGCACTGCCCATGTAAAACCACATGGTTTTGCCCTATCACCACAAGCGATGCTGTGTGGCTGCTATCACAGGCTGTGGAGCAGGAGCATGGCGGTCCCCGGGCTGTTGAACAGGGAGGTCACCCAGAGACTGGCTGTCTTGGGGCAGTTCCTCAACCCCGTGCCCTCAGTGTGCAGATCCAGACACTCCAGAGCCCCATTGCAGATGCAGAGCCTGGGCAAGCTGGCAGCCAGGTCCACCTGGCTCGGAGAGGCCAGGAAGCGGTAGCAGGTGAAGCCAGGCAGCTAACCCACACCCCATCCCAGGGAGAGCAGCAGCAAGGGCAGAAGGAGCCAGAAAACTTCGTGTCAGCATAGGCTTCACCCTGGTCCTGGATTAGCTCAACTAAAAGTTGATGGTGCTCCTAGGAAGGTACAGAGGAAGGGATTTTTAGGCCATATCTGTTAGGTGACCAGCCCTGAGGCAATCAGATGTTTCTGTGATACTCTGTCTTGAATTAAATATTATCTGCCAGGTCATGTTAATTAACATTCCATCTGTCATAACACAGCGGGATAGTGAGCTAAGGGAGGGGGGTGGGGGGAAGGATAAACACTTTCCTATTCACTACCTGCTGTTAATTAGTGGAGGAATTAAATAATAAAAAATAAACGGCTCCTGCACTCTTTTTAAGCGTTGGTGAATAAGTGCTTTGTGGTAACTAAGCTGCTTTGGATGAATCTGGGGTCCCGACTGTAGCCAAGATTAATCCAGAACTTTAGTCCATGAACCTAGAGCATGTTCTTGTCTTAATTACAGCCTGACAGTAGCTGTGCTACGTTTGGCTCAGGACAAATACACTCTCAGGAGGCTTAGGGTTGGAGTTTTTCCAGTCATCATCTCTGCACCCCAGGAAAAAAAAAATTTCCTTTGAAATCTCACTTGCCCTATTTCCTCTAAGAAGAAAGTTTTTCTGGGAAGTTTGATAAAACTCCTTTGGTGTTTTTAGAGCTGTAGTGCTTTGAAATGTATCTGAACTTTCCTTTAGAAAACTTTTCCTTTTTTTTTTTCTTCCCCTTTTTTCCTTTCTCAGCTCAAACACACTCCACAATTCTTGGCCTTGTTGTGTACCTGTCTGAGGTAGGTTAACTAGCATAATAAGAATATAATCAAGTTAGTGGCTTGTCCTATTTTTTTGTTTAAATGCAGTGAAATCCATTTTCTCAGGCCAAGTGCCCAGTAATCACCACAGAATCTGTTATTTTAACTTATTTTTCAGGAAAGTATGTGCACGCACCATTACAAGGGATAACGTAACACGTGAGAGGGAGTCCTTATAACAGCAATAGCCCTGTACCAGGTGTGACCACCACCACGGCCACAGCAGTTGTGATTCTGTGTTAGTGTGATCCTGCCTCACGCAGGCGCGTACACGTCAAGCCAGCCAGTCACGGTTAGCTTGATGGCTGCTGAAACTACTTGTTCCATTCTTTGGCAGGGCTGTTTTTGTAGTTTTATCTAGCCAGCTTTACTGCTACATCTGCATTCACAGCAGAAGCCCTCTGCCATTACGGAACAGCAGTACTCCCCCACTGACAAAGCACCCCGATGCAGATACTATGTCACTTAGGGCTAAGAGGACAGCTCTGACAAAGATCTCTGTCCCTGTCAGTCTTTGTTCCTGAGCTAATGGGATTTTCAAGATAGGGAGAGTGGGGACAGACTTTACTTGTTTTTTGGATATAATGGCTGGACTTGGGTTCGGTATTGTTTCCAATGGAACACACTTTAAAGCAGAACTTTGTGTTTTTCTTGACAAGCTTGTTTGTTTGCAACCCTGAGTCTCTATCAGCAGGACAGGTCTTCTGCAAATACATGCCTTAGCGTGGTTAAAAGCCACACAGAATCACCAACTGGTTTGTAAAGCACTGCCCTGGGGATTGAAGGAGGACGTTCCTCACAGCTTCTGTCAGTTCTCAGAGGTGCCTTCCTCCGGACTGGGTCACAGCTCTGAGCTGTGGAAACGTCATCATGCATCTTTGTGCATTTCTGTCAAAGCAAGCAAAAGATCACATCTTGGTCAAGAAAAGAAAGCAGCCGTGACAGTAAATCAACTTGAGCAAATTGCTTCTGTTGCGTCACTGTTACGCAGATGAACAGTGTGTTATGTGCATGCAAGGATGTTCAACCACAGGCAGGAAAAATAAAAGTTCAAAGGAAAACACAGGCCACAGGCAGAGCAGGGTCCTCTCTCTCCCTTCCTGTACAGAAGTGGACAATCAGAGATGGATGGCGGGTGAGGAGCAGGGATGAGCCTGTGGGAAGTCCAAGACCCTGCTGGGTTTAGTCCCTTTCATTGTAATTGTAATTTGCTTTCAAGATGGATCCCCTGGAGAAGGTGGGGGAAGCAACAAGACAAATGGCTACACTCATTTCCATGGGTTTGGGCACTACAGTGCAGAATCCAGATTTGTGAGTAGTTGCTGTCTTGTGGTAGGGTAAGGGCACCAGGAGGAATTTTTACTCATTGCCATGCACAGTGTAAAGTGGCCCCACCAGTGGATACTTACCTGAGCATCACTAAGATCAGAGGTGGGCAAAAGGGGTCACATTTTAAGGACTGTATCTTCTTTGTGCTGCCACATGCCATGTCTGTAATCAGCCTGAGTGTTTGCAAGCCAGAGATGTACTCAAAGGCCCTTGACTGACGGGTTGGTTCTGGACATACGCTTTCTGGCTGTGCTTATGACACAGGCCCACCACTCCACCTGCAAGCAAGCTCTGCAAGTGTCTTCACCTGGTCAGACTCACTCCGAGCAGCTGAACACCAGCAGGTGAATTTTGGTCAGCAGGCAGAGCCAGATCCTAAAGCACTGAGCTGTCTTCAACTGCTCACATGCCACAACCAAGATTTCAGTCAGTAAGAGAAGCAAAACGTTTTTACACAGAGTGCACGTACGGAGTTCAGCTTTGCTTGTTGGCCAATTGTGGCTATCTTAAATAATGCAATCACAGTCCCACTAGCAGCATTAATGGAAAACATTCCTGCAATCAGCTTTCTGAAGGTTACACCGGTAATCTTCCATCTTCTACCCAGCTGTACATAAGCTGGGAGACGGTGGGGGAGTGTGTGCCATGTGTATCAGCACATGGGAACGGGGCTTTCCTTTGTTTTTTCTTCCATGAGTCTCTTTCCCTTTGGAAATTAAGAAAGTAATCGGAAGCTTTTCCAGAGAAAAATTGTATTTATTTCTGGTGTCATAATGAAGTCATGAGGGAAAGCGTCTTCACCCCCACCTGGCAGCACAGACAACATTCACAGATTGCTAGAAATAGCAAGCCCTCCAATAAGCCCTGGTGTGAAAATGTTGCATAAAGCACAATGACTGGCAGGATCCTCTCTTTGTGTTCCCCTTCTGCCTTTTCTTCCTGGCCTTGAGTTTCAGGTCTGACTCCGTCATGCTGCTCCAGCCCTTTCTGATTTTATTTTTATTATTTTATTCTCTTTGCGCAAAGACCGGTTTCTTTTTGGGCTTGTCCCTGTTCCCTGAACTATTTTTACCAGTTCCACCTCAAGTCTCTTCCCTCTCTGACTCACTGCCGGGAATCCTCTCTTGGATCAGTCCTCCTTCCCTTGTCTCCACAGCATCACTCCTCCTCTGCTAGAGGTCAGAGCACACTTCTCGATTCCTGGCTATAAAACAGGGACATCTTGGAGATCCAATGGCTCAGGGAGGGTCAGTGGGAGCTCCTTCCAAAACCAGAGCAAACAGGCTTCCCCAGCTTTCTCAGGGCTTAGCCAAAGTTCCCGTCACTCATGAGGTTTCTACACAGAAAGCAGAAGTGTGCTTAGTGTTTCTGCGGGTCCCCCTGCACTGCGCTTCGGATGACAGACAGGGCACTGAGTGGCAGCTGGCATGCTCTTGACCCCTGCATGGTCAGAGACAGCTTCTTCCTGGAGCCAACCACATTCAAAGGCAAAACTCCGTTTCTCTCTCCTGCCTCCCAATGCTGCTCCCGCAGAAACTTGTTCCCCTTTTCCTGTTAGTAACTTCTCACAAGGCAATAAATCTCCACATCTTTCAATAGTTCATTTTCATCCAACCAGTTTCCAGGTGGGTGTTGAGGATCTCACTTTCTGCTGGGACTTTGTGGATGGATGGCAAGGAGCCTGCACACCACACCATTTAACTGCTCCCTGCACCCCCACCCCATCCAATGTGTTCACAGACCTGCCCTCAGCCTCCCTCCCTGCCCGGGAACTGCCTGTGTGGATGCCAGTCCGGATGCCAGTCCAGCTGCCAGTCAGCAGAGGAGTGAAGCTGTGTCTTTAAGAGCTGCATCCTTCCCCAATGGGAAGCCACTTGGGGTTGTGTCTCCCTCCCCCAGACCTTGGATTCCCTCTCTGCAGGATGTCAGCTGTCCTCCTTGTCTCCTCCCTTCAGTGGGATGACTTCCTCTGCTCTTACTGTGATAAGAGTTTGTTTTCTTCTCCAACATACCCTGGGCTACTACCACTCTCTGCTTTTTTCTGCTTTGATACCTGCATTTATGTTCTGATTTTTCTCCCTCTCCTGGGGCCGTACTGCTTTTCTTTTCTCACCCAAAGCAGTCCTGCCATAAAGATAGGTATAACTAATAGCACTGGGTTCCATCAGTGAAGTAGAGTTCAATGTACCCTTTGCAGACATCAGACGGGACCAGGCACAGGCAAGAAACGCTGGGCTAAGATTTATGTTTGTCTAAATAGGTTCCCTACTTCCTTATTTCTTTGGAGTGAGGAAGCTGACGACATCTGCTCTGTGCCTGATACCACCTCTGATTCCAGTGGTAGAGACTTTTCCCAAGGGACCAGAGCAGGTAATTTTCCCAGTGCAGCAGGGGGGTTTTGTGTCAAGGGCTCCGTTCCCACTGGGGACACAGCTAGGTGCAGGGCATGGGTTTGCTCTGCAGCTCCTGGCCGTGTGCAGCCTATATGAGCAGTGGAAAACCTTTACTCCAGGTGGCTTGTAGACCCCCTTGCTCTCCAAAGGAAAAGAGAGACATGCAGCTTGAGGTCAGCCCCTCTCAGAGGCTGCCCGCAGTGGGCGTGAGGGCAGAGGAGCTCTTGCTTTGCTCAGGCGTTGTGAGTTTCGACATCCCCCAGTGCTCCCCAGGGAGAAATACCGCTGTTATTTCCATTACTGCTGTTGCACAGTGACGGGGTCTGATTTGAAATCTAATGGGGAGAACTGATGCTTCTCTTGCCCAAGCCATGGCAGCCCTGTCTCCACCAGCACAGCGTGCACCTACTGGAGAAGCAGCAGCACGTCTGGGGCAGGCTGCCCACCACTGGATGGTCCCTGGGTTTGGGGCCGGAGGAAGACTCCCCCCAGCCACGGACCCACAGAGACTCTTCCACACCCAGGCTTCAATTAGAGAGAAATCCGGTTTTCTGCCTGAAAGTTACGTGGTTTATGGCTTTTGAAATATGTGCTAAAGCTCTTGTGTGTCACATGCAGCACCCTGCACAGCTGTGCAAGAGTCCCGGGATCTTACTGTGCAGATGCTCCTGCCCTCAGATGGAGGGGAACGTTGAAACTCATGAAAAATAGGCTGACTTTAAACCAGCCCTGTAGCAAAATAAATTGAGGGGAATGTGTTAACGTTTGTTTTATTTAACTTTGCCAACTTTCAAGTCAGCTCTCAAGCACCCAGAAGGTTTTAGAAAATGTTTAATCTAGCTCAGACAATTTCCTGAACTCCCTAACTGGACCACCCCACTTTCTGAAACACTGCCAAAAGGCCTCAGCCGCTCATGGGCTTCAGTGTGCCGCGCTTTCACAACTCCCTGCTGTCCTCTCCCCCCACACCCCACAAAAAGCCGTTTCGCGCGCCTCACTGAAGTCCAGAAAGAGGAACCTCGCTGCCAGTGCCCAATGAAGCAAGCCCTGCCAAGATCCAGGGACGTGCCTGGCAATCAACCGCCCCAGCACACTGCGAGGCTGAACAGGCATGAGCGTGACAGCACAGCCTGCCTGCGCTAGCCTGCCTGTGCTAGCCTGCCTGCTCCGTGTGTTCCTTGCCTACCCTTCCAGCTGCCCCTGCCCGTGATGTGAGCCACTGAGCTGGATGCCTGTCCCTAGAGACCACAGAGGCGCTCCCTATCGCAGGCGTACAGGATGGTGGTGTAGTCTTTTGTCACCCTGGGTCAGGGTCTCGGGACGGATGCACCGGTGAGCATCACCTCTTCACTCACCTCCGGCACTGCTGCATACTGTCTATGCAGCTGTCCCAGGGCAGGGAGCAAGGTGGGGCACGCGTGGCACACCAGGATGCTGTGCTGATGATGGAGCGCTGAAACTTGCAGCTTCCAGACCTTAAAAAGTATTTCTTTTTCCAACTGAGTCAGAGCCAGAGCATAGCTTTAACAGAGCCGCAGCTCACTAAGGCTTTAGTCACTCTCTCACTGAGCATTGCTTAATTTTAAGGGCTTATCACTATGTGATAGAAGTTTCTTTGTGAAACTTAGTTTCCTGGTCTTCTCCCGTGCTTCCCTCTTGTCCACCCACGCCATTGACTTCAAGCAAGGACAGAGAGCTCCCTAGAGCTCTCCACCACCTACTCATCACCCTGCTGTCCTTCCTTCCATGCCTGCTTGCCCTAGCCCCTCTCGGCCACAGAGGAGGCAGGACAGGAAAAACTGGATGGGCTTTTCCGGGGATTTGTGGAGGCGTTTGCTGTCTTCCTCTCCCTGGACCTGACTGGCCCATCTTTAGGATTTTTACCTGAAGAGGTGTCATTCAGCCACAAACCCAAATGAAATGAGAAGCTGAGTGGAAGCAGATAAAGACAGCAGTAAGGGAAGTGATTAATTAAACTGCTAGGGTCTCACACATCTGTCTGCAGTGTCTTGATGGCCACAGCTGGCAGAGCCCATCAGAAGCCGTTGCAGTCAGAGCTCGCTTTGTGGCACAGCCATGCCATGCATGCACAGGAAGGGAAGGTGGCATTTCCATCTCCCCAGACAGGCCTGGGGTGAGTGATGAAACCACCAGGGCACAGGACTTCCCTCCCTTCTCCCTGGGGGAAATGGCTTTGCTGCAGGGAAGACACAGCCTGGGTAGGAAACAAGAGTTTTCTCGAGGCAAACTTTTGCTGGGGCAAGGACTTTCCTGAGGGCAGAGCCATCCTGGACTGGTACCACTGGACTTCTCTACTCATGATGACTGCCTCTCCTTGGGTCTCACAGGTGTCATACAGCAATTAGGAGGTGAAACCTCCTGCTTCTGCTTGCTGGATGTCTGTGCTCTGAGCACAATAGCACACAGAGTCTTCCACAGCCTCAGAGTCGAGGCTGCATTGCTCAGGTATAATTTCCCTATCCTTCATGGAGTTACTGCGGGAGGAAGAGGATTAACAGCTATGCAAATCACAGTGGGTGTGGGAGGGAGAGCCACGCTAAAAAATTAATAAATGCCACGGCAGTATTGCTGTTTAAGCTCTCCAGTGCCTTTTTAGGGAAACTAATGTGTTTGCAGGGTGGCTGCAGGCCTGATGGGAAGAAGGAGCCAGCCTTCCACTCCTGGCTCTGGTGCTGGGTCTGGTAACAGGATCTCCCTCCCGCAGAGCTGGAGCTAGGGACAAGCACAGCAACCCCTGCACACACACACACGCACAACAGCAGCATCTCCCTCCCTGCGTCGGATGCTCAGGGATGTTCTGTGCTGCGGAGAGGAGTCAGCAGATGATGGCAGGAACACAGCAAAGGCTCCCCTGTCGTGCCTATCACTGCTGGGACTGACCGTGGTCCTCAACATCCGAGGGTGCGTTGATACCTCACATCATGATACAGTCACTCCTGCATAGGGCTGTCATCTGTCACTGTCGAGAACTGGGCAGCAGCTGGCTTTACCCTGGGTACCTCCCCAGTTTCCATGTCCCAGCTCTCAGCCCCTTGCCCAGGTCTGATTTAAAGGGGACACAGCACACCTGCACCCCCCACCTCACAACCCCAAGGGAGCATGCACCAGTGAGTGGGGTGGTAAATGACAAGCAAGAGTGGTTTGGATATAAGCCCCTTAGTGCCTGATCTCCTATTTCTAAATAAATCTGCTTTAAGTTACATTGATGTATGAATTCATGTATTTTTATTCAACCATCCAGCGATGCCACAAAACCTTCAGGCGCTTAATGTGTTTCTGGTCTCCTGGTCCCATTGGAAGGAGGCATCACCTGCAGAAGGCTTGGTTTTAACCCCTGAATCCATCAGCCACCCAGCCAGCCTGTCAGCCAGAACCGGACAGAGCCTGTCTCTGGTCTTATTTCCAGGGCTGTCTCTTTTCCACCACATCATGGTGGCCTGGTGTGATCATAGTGTAGGTTATGCAGTGTCCCTGGGGTCCCTGCTGTCACTCCAGGACACTTAACGTGAATCCAGGGTGAGGATATTTTGGACACCGGCTGTGACAGTACACATCTCTGGGAGTTTACATTTTAACATTTGCACCAGGAAATCAGCTCTCTCGGTGTCACAGGGTTAGACAAATACCTGATAAAGAAATAAACCTGTCAAATAAATTTACTTTACAAAAAGACCAAGCACTACAGAAGTCTCTGTTGTGTGTTTAAAAAAAAAAAAAAAGTCTTATGCCTTCACAAACAGACTGCCTGGGATACTGCATTCCTCTGCGTTCGGAGCCACCGGCAGCAGGAGAGGGATCAGACTGTCCTTGGGGTTGTTTTGCTGCCATTCGGCCTCAGCTGAACTGACCCACTTTCCTCCTCCTCCTCCTCCTCCTCCT
>VXBZ01002981.1:296627-343990 GCA_013399135.1 Heliornis fulica
ATGGTGACTCAACCACCTCCCTGGGCAGCCTGTTCCACACCCCAACAGCTCTTTCAGTGAAGAACTTTTTCCTAACATCTAATCTGAACCTGTCCTGGCCGAGCTTAAGACCATTCTCCCTTGTCCTATCTCTTGTCACTTGACTGAAGAGACCATCGCCCACCTCTCTACAATCTCCTTTCAAGTTATTATAGGCAGCGATAAGGTCTCTCCTCAGTTTCCTTTTCTCCAGACTAAACAATTCCAGCTCTCCTCCTGGAGACCAATCGTCTTAAGGTTTGGTCTCCAGACTTTTCACCAGCCTGGTTGCCCTGAGCCTGAGACTGGCTGCATTGAGCAGTCCCTCAGGCCCCAAACACCCATCGGATTCCTATGGTGGTGAAGGAACTTCTCCCAAACAGACCACCAACCCAACACATGACAGTCACAGCCCAGGTCTCCTTGCTCCCAACGCTGGGCTCTAGGATTAACAGCGGTGGTTTCCGAGCAGCCAGACCAGGTTGCTAAAGCAGTCCCTTGTGTGGAAGTTGGCTCTAGTGCTAAATTTGCATGCCGTATTTGCCAAGGGTTATTAGTGTTGATCAGCTGTTAAATAATCTGCCCTTTTCACTTCAGGAGGCCTGTCAGGACTTGCCTTCGCATGGGCTTTACTTAAACAGGAGTTTTGTGGCATATTGAAAAAGGGATCTCATTAAGGAAGCCTTTTCCTTGAAACTTCAACAGCTACAAATTTTAACCACTATCTCTGACATCAGGATCGCCTGCCACATGTATTACCTAACCCCTCTACAATCCTCCGCGCGTGAAAATGGCCACGACCACAGAGCAGCGGAAATCAGGCTACGGCCCTGCTGGCCCGCTTCCCTGTGCCAGGCAGGGACCCGAGAGAGGAGACGAAGGTAAGGGCACATCCCGCCTAGGGAAATGAAGTGACTGACTGTTGGAAAAGGGTGCCGGGAGGTTGCTGGATTCAGGTTTTCAAAACAGCCTCACCCTGCTCGGCACCTGCAGGATTAGTGTCTCTGGGGTGACGTACGGCTGCGTTTCACCATCCCTGGTTTTAGCTGTGTCTCCCCAGGGCCACGCACCTATCACAAATAGCCAGCACTGGGATCTCTGGAGCCTGGGGAGGCTGGGAGTGTGGGCTAGTGACACAATTTGAACGGGGCGGTGTGTGACTCATAAGGAAACAGCAAGATGAGGTAAAAACTGTGTTTGGGCTCATGGTTAGGCAACACCGTCCAAGTTCTCTGTAAAACGAAGCCAGGAAAAAAATTAACTTGAGGACTGAGGGGAACTTGGCAATAACCAGCTGGTTCCCACACGTGCAGTTATGGCCAGTGTCCTGCAGAGAGGAGGGAAAAGTATGAATGCAACGGGGAGCTAAAGAAGGATTAGATCCACACATTGGCTGGCTTTGAATAGCCCAACAGAAAAAAAACACACTGCTTTGTGGGGAAAGGACCTTCCCCATTACCAGCAAGAGAACCAAAATGCCTCCCCTGGCATTATACCCACACCCTGCATCGCTTGACCCTCCTGACCACAGGGTTTGGGAGGGTGCAGAATTCCAGGGGCTTTTCCCACTGGTTTCTTCTGCACTGCCCCGTCAGGGAGCACACTGCCCACCACCTGCTCACTGCCAGCCCCAGTGTCCCAGTCACAGGGACGCAGTGGCACCAGCGGCGGCTGAAAGGCTGCCCTCCTCCTCCCCAGGCACTGAGCCATAGCTGGTGTCACGGTGGTACCCACAGGGAGCTCCTGTCAGCAGGGATAAGGGGGAGTGAGAGGAGGTCTGCAAAGCCGCTATGGCCATGCTTCCCCCAGCCATGCTGGAGACGTGCAAGACGAGAGGATGGCAGCGGGTACAGCACCAGGCACAGTCTTCATCTTCTCTCTTGTAGGGGAAAAGAACCAGAAGCAGCTATGAAACCCAAACGATTTGACTGTAACAAACCATAAACCACAGGATCGTTTCATCTCATCCATCCATCCAGGTTGTGCCTTGCTGGTACCACCTGCATTAACAGTCATCAGGTGACAAAGCCAGCAGTTAGAATTGATTAATTGATTTCTGCATTAAATAGGTATACCTGTGCAATTATTGGCAGGTTTGTTAATGGATTACTATTTAAGAGATTCTGATATCTTAAATTATATGTCATTTTATTGATGCACATTTACTTAAAAAAAGAAAAAAGCACACCCCTTGTATCTATTCACCTATTAAAGAGAAAATACAGCATCCAGGCTGATGTAACACACAATGTGGCATTACTCTGGGTGCTTCCTAAGCTAGGGAAATCTTATTTGTTTAATAATAAGTTGGTCATGAATATGCAAATCTGCATCAGTGCAGTATCTCACTGCTGTCACTATTAATGAGTTGCAAATTAATGTGACAACAAAAGGAAAATCTATTTAGTGGCAGAGCTGTGGTTCGTACCTGGCTCAAGAGAGACAGTG
Organism: Heliornis fulica; assembly: GCA_013399135.1. NCBI lineage: Eukaryota > Metazoa > Chordata > Aves > Gruiformes > Heliornithidae > Heliornis > Heliornis fulica. Next base: position 299,094 of record VXBZ01002981.1, read on the forward strand.
TCTTCAGTCACGTTGGTCGGCTGAAGCAGAATGTGCAAGCAGAGTGGGCAGGGATGAGAAGCCCGAAATAAGCGACCCTCTGCTTTCACCCCAAGGGTAGAAGGCAGCATCGCTCCTAAGGATCCATCACACTTAACTTGCAGGAAAATACAATTTCTACACTACACAGTTCATGGTGACCCAGTGGCACACCAATGGCTGAAACGGAGAGCATGTAGGTGAGAAGACAGAGCGGACATCTCGATGTGGTACTTAAAGACAACTTCATCTTCTTCAAATCTTTGGGGATTTACTTTTTTTCCACTGACAAGGGGTCCAAGCTCACCAAGTGAAACCTGGATTCCAGATGCTTTCTGCCAGCCCTCCCTCTAGCAGAAAGGCGGCAGTGAGTAAGCACCTCGAGAAAAGGCCTAATAAATGTCTTTGCAACTGTGGCATTCAACTCATTTGTCCAGTGTCATGTCACTGTCTCCTACTAACACTGGACCCATACTGCAATGGAAACACAGTGTTCTGCAATTTTAAACAGCTACAATACCATTTTCCCAGCTAGCTTGCATCTGTACAAGTTTAAAGCAGCAACGTGCGCCGTTGTCCTGTAGGACCTGGAGAAATGCTGCTGAATGCCTACCAGCAGTCCCACAGAGCCTGGGAATGGCAGCTGACCGTGCCGCTCCCTGGCACCTTGTTCATACTAGTGCACAAACGATGGGTCTCATCTATAGTTTCAGTGTTTAGCACTGAAATGAAGGGAGGAGTCATCTTCAAACACTTTGATTCGTGGAGTGAACTTGGCCCCTGGGAACAGTTTTTGAGACAATTTCCATGCTGCTTCTGTGATCCTGCAAACTAGAAGCTGGGTGGAGTTTCCAGCAGGCATCTGGGCTCCCCTTTTAGCAGATTGCTCCCCTAGGAGTACAAACAAGCCCCAAACACCTCTGGCCCTTACTTGCTGCTCACCGTATCAGCGTCTGTGAAGCAAATCTCCAGCTAGGCCACAAAAGGAAAAGCGGAAGACAACAGTCAAGTGGAAGAAACAAGAAGAGTGTCCAGAGGGAATAAAATAAAAAAAAAACCCCAAACACTAAAATGGGAGACTCCCAGGACTGACTCCACTATGCAGAACTCAGTCCTCTTGGGTAAGGCAAGAAGGCAAAGGAGGAGTTCAGTATTTTTCAGCCCTCAGCAGCACTGCTTATCTCAGAGGAAAACTCCCAGCGCTGCCCACACTGTGGCTTCCCCACCATCCACACCAGGCAGCCAGCCTGGAGCTGGGTATTTCCTGGGATTTCCCAGCCAGCACCAAGTAAAAGTTTGACAAAGGAAACTCCCTTGGCAAGGCTCACCTGCCTGCTCTAACTGGAGGTGGTTATTTCGGGTGATTGTTGCACCAGTAATTGGTTCTCCAACACCTCCATGGGGCAAGCAACCTCTCAGGAAGGCAAATCCCAAGTGATAAGCAGGGGAAATTCAAGGAAACACCTTGGCTGGATCCCCAACAGCATCAACATTGCTCGTTCACCTTGCAGAAGGCAGGCCAGGGGATCAGCAGGGTTTTACCACTCCCAAAGGCTGTGTTTCTGTTTCCTTTCCTTTTCTTTTTTTTTTTTTATTACCTTGGAGCAATGCCAGCAGCACGAAACGAAGAGTCTCTGGCACGTGGAGGATGCACAGGGAAATGCTTTACAGGAGAGCAGCAAGAGCCTAGAAGCTGAAATCCTGAACATCAGCTGCATCCCAGCCTTGTCCCAGTGTGCTGGTTGGAGTCAGCTCAGTCCCCAGCTCTGCACCACACAGGGTCCAGACAGGCCTGATGCCGGCAAGGTGGCCAGCGTTGTGACCCCCCCACCTACAACTCACTGTCACCGAGCCCTCTCCACATCTCCACATCTCCTCTCCCCAAGGTAACTGTCCCCTGGGCTCACCTACTGCAAACCTATGCTTGCGCCAGCCTCTCCCGTGACAGCCTCTCCCAAATGTCCCTGAAGAGGGTCAGCCAAACCAGCCTCATGTACCCATGAGGGACGCTGCCCTGCTCCTTCGCTGAACCTTCCGTGCCCTCTCAAGCACCTTTGCACGGCAAAGCCTCTTTAAAAAAAGCATACATACTAGGCAATAAAATGGTTTTGTCATGTCAAGGGACAGCGCTGCAACCAGGTGTTCCCCACCATGACCATATTTTTAGAGTGCAGACGGCCCCAGGGGCAGGCACACACCCGCATGACAGCAGCATTAGGCCGCTACTGTATTTGCGGACACATGCGAGCGCCAGCATGGAGAAGGCCCAACTGTACTCAGCAGAGATAGTGGAGAGCTGACTAAGAGGCAACATTTGGGAAGCAGTGCTCAGGATCATTTAAGGAGTCGCTGGCCAAAAAAGGAAGCCGCATCAATCTTGTTTGCCAGCAGGGCATGGCAAAGAGCAAGGTGTCTGCCACACAGCCCTGGAAGTGGTACGAAGCTGAGTGGTATGAAGCTGATTTATGCTCCGCTCAAACCATCCAGCTGTACACAGCTGGTCAGATAAAGGTGTCTGTAACCAAGGCTTTTAGCACTCTCCACTGCCTTAGTTTTTCCTGACCCTCCTTTGCTCTCCAGGAAAAAAACGGGGTAGAAGCACCCAGCACTGGAGAGTAGGGATGTCAGAATTCCAGTTCCTCACAAAGCTTAGAAGGAAACCCAGGCTGTCCATGTAAACTGTACAGGAGGGAGCATCATCATCCTTACCTGAAGTCCGAAGATAGATGGTGGTTGTTGTGTCAGGACTGAAAATTCCCTGCCCTGTGGTGAGACAGGACTTCTGCTGCCAACAGCAGAGAGCTGTCAGACCCCTCTCTCTTGCTTCAGCTGCAAAAGCACCTTACTCACTCCCAAAGCCATCCATCCCACCGTAAGCCACACAGTACAAATGTCTGGCAAAGACTCGATAGCAACAGACCGAGTGAGGCATCACCTCTGCATCATCCTTCCGGGGCACCTTCAGGGATGAGGCGTCATTCTCCTCACATTCAAGATGAGGATGAGTAATTCCACTCCTTAAGCTCTCCCAAGAGCAAAGATTAAACCTGCAGCAGGCTGATCAGTAATCAAAACCTCTTGAACTTCACTGCTCCACAGACAAAGAAACTTTTTCTCAGATGTCTTCCTCAGATGGACCAGATGCTCTGCCTGAGACTTTTGGTGGGTGTTACTGTCCCTCATCATGAGTGGCACAATTTTAACATTTCATCTGAAGCATTTGGCTATCGCAGGACATACCTACCGTTAGAAACCACTCCAGAGTGAAACTCTAGGTTTTGGGCTCATAGTGAGAACTTCCCAAGGAGAATAGCATACCCAGACCCTTAAAGGTGCTGCCTATGCCCTGGGAGCCAGGCCTCTTATGATGCCAAGTGCCCAGGCTCTGGAAAAGTGACACCCTGTTCACTCTCCCTTAAGATCCCACCAAAGGGCGCTCGCAGCTTTAACACTCTACATTAAAACTAAAGCGTTTGCCTTGGTTCTATTTTCCACCCCTCCGCTGACACAACTGAGAAAGAGAATTCAGTCGATTCAACCTAAAAAAGATGACAAAGGAGGGAAAAATAATTGAACCTATTCACAGTTCTTCGGCTAAAAGGCTGCGCAGAAAGTATTGTGAACGCCGCTTTTAAACCTCCATCCCACAAAAGGCGCCCGCCCGATGTTTTCTTGTACCCTTGAATATAGAAAGGCGATGCAGATTCTACCTCAGATATCATCAGCTGCTCACCAGCACCTGTGCCTGCTCTGCTCCGCTTCGGGAGCTGCACGCAGAGCCTCCTTTCATAAACATTAATGAGTCAGAGCTCATTGCGCAACCAGGCACGGAATTAACGGGAGTGACTTTAGCCTCTTCATTTCTCAACAGTTTTATTGCCTTTAAGAAAATTTTTGTAAAATATAAATACAAAGGCAGGAGATTTACTTACAAAGTTAAAACACAGATCTCAAACATAAACACACAATTCAGAAAATTTAGTTTATGTACAGTTTCAAGCAACTTCAACATATGTTAGTTTTTCAATATTTTACAAGGTACAGAAAAAATAGTTCAAAGTCTTCTTTAAATAAAGAGCATAAAATGTTTAAACATATATAAACAATCCGGTTTGATGTGTGAAAACTAAATTTCACAGCTTTTAAATTAGGATATAAAAGTTCTTACAATTAGTTGATGCGTATGGATATGGTTTAATTTATATTACAAACTACTGAATTATATTCAATAGTGCTTACCTGGCCAAAGCAGGTAATTCTGTAAACAAAAAAACAAAAAGACTATCACCAAGTGCCTTCCCAAATTCTATGTCCCAAACAAAGCCACACAACTTTGATCACATCACCTAGAAAAAGTATGTTCTGTGTAATCAGTGCTTTGTATGAAACAAAGTCAATGTGTGGGTGTGTTCTTTAAAAAAAATAATTAAAGTATGTGTGTTCCAAGTAATAACAAACTTATCCCAAAGCCTGTGTGCATGTAAAGAAAAGGTATATAACAATTTTGTAAAAACTGATTGAAGTTAAAAAAAAATTCTTCCAAAATCCATCCAACTGGAATTCAGATCTCTTATATAAAGGAAAGATATTTTCATATTTAATAGTGTCCTCTCTTTACAGAAACAATTGCATTTGAACACATATACATAAAGAAATAACTGTATAGAGCGCTGTACATTAAATGGCCTCATGGTTCACCAGAGGATGTCAAAGGGAGGTTCCTCGTGCGGATGCAACCAGTGAAGGGAAGAGCCGAGCAAAGTCTTGAGTTCGCTTGTAAACTCTACCAAGTCCAACAACTCTTTGCTCTCTGGGTTAAAAGCTTCAAGGTCCGTAGCACAAGAAAACAACTGGCTGAGGGAAGTCTGTTTGTAAAACTCTGCCTCTGTGATGGTGACAACTTCCAGATTGGGGAAGTTGCAGCGGAAGATGCGAGATGACATTTTTAGCCTCTTCACCACATCCGAGAGCAAAAGCCAGTTCCGTGGCCTGTGGAAGCGAAGGAGAAAGAGGCTCCAATAACTGACATTCAGCCACAGCTTCTCAGCCCTTCACAGACATGCCTGCACAAACCACCCCCGAGATGAAGGCCACTGCGCCCAGGGAGTCAAACCCAACAGGTGTACAGGCACGTATGTATTTACCTGCAGTACTGCTGCCTGCAGCTGCAGGGAAGGAGGGGCACCGGGCATGCAGGGGCACTGGAACCTACAAACCAAGGGCTCATGGGTGCGTGGGCCCAACAGCTGCTCCCACCTGGCTGGGCACCACTCCCGTTTAGCATGGTAAGGGACAGCCTAGAGGTGTAACCAGAAATCCCAGCACCTCTGACTTCCAGAGACACCCGTATTAAATACAAGCTGACAGTGGGGTTTTTCTCAGAGTAAAAATACGATTTTTAAATTAAATCTTTGTGTTTGCCCACCTCAGAGCACTCAGTTATCCATCACACTAATAATAAAAGCATGCTAAAGCCGCGCTCTTGCGTCACTGATAGTTAAAGCAATCTTCCCCATGGCTGACAGCAAAACGGTGTAAAGGGCTAACAGCAGCTGTTTAGGAAGCTAATTTCTATCCTGAATGCTACAGGCAATAACATTTCCCAGGAATGTAGCTACTGTCAAGTGTCATGGTATCTTCTGGAAGATGTTCATTTGTTTGATTCAATGCGGGCCCTCAAACAAGGTTTTGCCCAGAAGAGGAGCAGCAGTTGTCATTTCATCGTCCACAAAAGAGTGTCCACTCAGTGAAACAGGAAAGCCCGTGAAATATAATTAAGAACACCTTACGAGCACGATACCCAAATTTAAGTGCTAGAAGCATGCACATTTTGGGATGTTCTATCAAGGCACCAGCCTAGGATGAGGGAAGGAGCTTGTGTTGAAGCATCGCTCAATCCCACTCAGGAGTACGGCATTTAAAACACAGCCCTAGCGAGTCAGCCTTTCCCCCTCTCACCTCCTATCAGCTGATTTCTAATAAGCCCAGCAATTATGGTATTGCGCTCTCATCTGCATTGGATGGATGCAAGCGCTTCTCCCCATGGACATGAGCTGCCGCCATCCCAAGCAGATAGTCTCAGCTCTTTTTACCCCGAACTCCGTATCTGTTCTTACCCCTGAGAGAGACACACTTGAATGTTGTAACAGGGCAAGGGAGGCTCATCTGAAAATTCAAACTCGAACACATCGCTAAAGCAATCTTCATCTTCATCACCTGGGCCGGGAGGATTTGCCAAGACATCAAATCCAGATTCATCTTTCGAATCTAAATAAAATTGAATAAAGGTGCCAAGTCAGCATTGAAGAGACTGTTGCAGCTTTTGCTTTTTCTTCCAATAACGTGATCTGTAAATAAAATCAGTTTGCTTCCTTCCCAGCTTCCTCTACCACGAAACGGCCCCCGCCCCCACATGCCGCATGTTTTAAAAGTCTCCGCATACAAAGAAATAAAGGGTAACATTTGCTCACCGCACACAGAGCTGCCATAGAAATCCCAGTACAAACCAGGGTCATCAACACTTCGACCTTGCAGGTCAGTTAAATACTCTGGAGAGGGAAAAAGCAGCAACAAAAACATACTGATGAGAACAAAAAGCTGGCAAGTTTAGCAGACGGTGTGTCATACAGCGTCGTGCTACGCATCCTCCACACCTTGCATCAAAAAACTTGCACCATATTCCTGATGCCCATGTTACACAGAACTGCCCCCATACACACCTCATTCTCACACATATTCCTGGAATTCACTTTTCAACCATATCCTCTCCCACATTCCCCTCTCCCATCACATCAAATAATGAGCCACCACATCAAACAATTGCCCACAGTCCGAGAGGGACAGAGCCAACTGTAAGCTTCAGTATCTGATAGTGGCATTTTGTTTTTGTGAAATATTGATGGAAAAGGTTTTTCACACAGATAACATTCAGAAGATGTAATTCTTTCCTAACGATGTCATTTTGGGAGATTTACTAGTTGAGCTGGTGAAAAGATACTGGGATTGCAAACACTAAGATGTCCAAGGTGCTGGACTTTACTGGGGTCCCAATGCAACTACGTACTTTCTATGCTGCACCATTCAAACAGCCAAGTGGAGAGCCTTAAACCCACTGAATAGGAACTCACACCCCCTAATAATTTACCTCTGAAAGGTTACAATGCAAAGAACATTGTCAGAGGAAAGCTATTATGGAGTAAAAGTGCCTTTATATCCAAAACTAACAGGAAAAAAACCTGAAGCCATGATAGAACATGGACACGCTTAAGGACGAGAGCCTTTAATATAGTGTTACAGCATGTCAGACATAAAATGAGGCAGAACTTGCACAAAGACAAGTACGAGGAGGATAAAAAGCAAGACCCCGGGGCAATCTGCTTATGTTTAACAAACAGCTCTTGGATTTGATGAGGTTTGTATTTTCACTTCAAGCAGAAGACTGAAGGCACCAAAACAGCGTGCTGACCTCCCACCCATCAAACCCAACATTGGCATAATCCTTATGACTTATTAGAAGTTTCACTCAGGAGTCCCCATACATGGCTATGCTTCCCACCCGCAGCCGGAGGGAGCTACTGCAGTTCACCCTAATGCTCCTGAGCGTGGAGCCATCTGCACTGGGCGGCAGGACTTTGGAAGGGGGACACAGAAAACATCCCCCTGTTCACCATGGCCAGCAGAGCCCCAAGCAACATGGCCACACACCTGTGAGGAAGGTTTCCATGAGCTCGCTGTGGGTCATCTTCACGATGGTCCTCCCCGAGTAGGTCGCAAGCGTTGGATCAGCACCGTAAGACAGTAACAGGCGGACGACTTCCAAGTGATCGTTTTCCACCGCATCATGGATTGGTCTATGGAAATAAAATAAGATCACGGTATTATATTTGTGACTCCACAGCACTATGCAAATGTATGACAAAAAGTTTCTGACTTCAGATCAAAGTTATTTATAAAAAATGACACTATTAATACAGCTGCCAATCATCTCCTTGTTGGTTTTCTCTTCTCATCATCCCCTTCCCCTCTTGTCTTTTCACAGTCAGACTGCTCGGGGCAGATACTCATTCCCGTTACATCTATTCACTGCTGTACACATTTCGAGGGCCAGTACAACAACTGCACCGCTGTAACAGAAAGCAGGAGTTTACGCCTCACAAACAGCATTCTGCTGCAAGCCACCCAACTGCCCGGCATGGCTGCCAGCGTTACAGCGTGTGGTGGAGTAAGGGCTCATTCAGCCTGCCTCTGGGCAAGCACGGCGATCGGGTTACCCAACGCTCCTAAATTACACACACAGAAATGAGTTACGAACATTTCCTGGGAATTCAACTCCTGTGCCGTGCCCTCTTTAAATAGCGCCCGCAAGTATATTTGCAGCACAGTCCAACCCTTCCACTCGGAGAATAGGAAAACATGTTATTTTGAGTTTAGTCCACCCAGGAGCTAACGCAATTTACGTGGCACAAGCAATCCTTACAGGCTCAGACGTACATTTTCTGACCCTACAGAAGGATTACTCATTAATACACGTCTGCAATTCCAGGTTTAGAATTTCTTATCGCTAATTATAAATCGCATTAACTTTTTTGCCTTTAAAATTGATTATACGTTAACGGGGAGTTGTCTGGAAGTAGAACATATTACCTTTCAGACTAATGAAAATGTGTTAAAATCCCATCTTTTCCTTAGACAGCTACGGACAGGGAGTGAAATTCAACAGCTGGCGGTAGCAATGGTGGCCATTCAATTCAACCCCACCCGCACTCCTCCTTTAGACAGCCAACACCACCACCCTTCAAAAACACTGTCAAGCTCTCAAACAGACCTATTATAAGTCAAGACTAACAAAGTAAATAAGGAATTGAGCTGAAAGTGCCTCCTGCAAGGAGGCCATGTCCCACCTCTCCTTCTGCCACATGCAGCAATGTCCCCTCTACCCCACCACCGCTTTGGTACGGAGTGAGATCCCATCCACGCAAGCTCGGGGCAGAGAAGAGGCAGACCAAACGAGTCAGAAGAGGAAGGCACACCACAGCTCTGCCATCTCTCATGCAGCACTGCTCTGATCCATCTCCAAAAGAAACACGTTCCAGGTGTGTTTACTCCAAGTACTTTCCAGCAGGATGTGATTTAGGGCGATTAACATCTGCCACACTCTCGCTTGCCCTCATCTTGCTAGAACGCTGCATGCAGTTTTGGTTGTGACATATACACTGTATTGAGAGGGGGAGGTGCACTAGTAGAGTGTGAGGCTTGTTAAGGCTCGTTACCTACCGAGAGAAAGCTCTTCCTGCACTGCCTGGCTCTTGCACACCCAAGGCCACTGACACAGCAAGCAAGCAGGTGACCCTCGAGCTGCTGAACACAATCTTCAACCCAGCTCATGCCACCCCTCAAACCTCTGGCACCGGAGAGTGCAACACCTGAATGCCTTCAAAGCCCAACAACTCTTCTGAAAGCCACTTCCCAATTCTAAGCCTGGCAAGGTCCGTGAGAATCACCTGCAAAGGGTCAGGACACCCCTTCTTGATTCCTCAGGGAAGTCTCTTAACATAACAGTGAGACTATCCAATGCCCTTGAGACAAGACGGTGATGGAGAAGCATGGTGGGTCCCGCAAGCCTCAGCCTCCCACCTCACTGTTGCCGCAGAGGGACTGCTGTGCCCAGTGTGTCCAGGACCTTGCTGGTGTTAAAACATCCCAGGCGATACACCACCAGAAGTAACAAATAACAGGGGTGCTGACACAGAGGCCAAAGAAGTATCAGGTGTTGCTGGCTGTTAGCAAGCATGTGAGGCCCAAGCCGTCGGGTCATGACACTCCAAGCATCTACAGTGGGAAAGGTCAGCCATGCTGCAGACCTTCCCGTCCCCCACCAGGACCAAAAGTCTGGCAACAGGCACTGGGAACAGATGAGAGTTACGGCTGTCACCAAACACTGGGGACACTTTTCCTTCCCCTCTCCAACACTTCCCTGAAGCCTTTAATTTTTAACTGTTTTCCATTTTATTTTAGAATTACATTTTTTTTCTGATTTGGGGGGTAGTGGTTTGGATGGTGTTGTGGGTTTACTGGTTTGTGGGTTTCCTTTTTTGTTTGCTTTCCTTTTTTTTTTAAACTGACTTTACCTAACTGGCTTTGGAAGCAGTAATGAATTCAAGATGATCCCTTAACTTATTAAAAACAACATCTGAATCACCCACCGCCCAGCGTTTCGATCGATTTTGATGACACCCGGATGAGTTCATTAAAGGGCACCTGGGTTTTCCCCAGGAATGAAAAATTGCAGCGCATGGGCTGTAACCCCAGGATTGGACCCGCTCTACAGGTAACGCAGCCTGGCGCAGCGAGGTAGATGGGGCAGAGGCAGCAGAGCAGAGGCAGTGGGGCAGGCAGACCCATCTTTGTCACCCGTTGGAGCACAGGGAAGCTGCTCTGGACACAAGAGAGGACCATGTAGAGGCAAGGGGAAGGAAAGGCACGGTAAAACCACACAGAAGGAGGAAGAACAATAAATAGAAGGAAGCAAAGGCAGGAAAAAACCCACTGTCAGTAAGGGGGGGAAGAAAAAGAGATTCCCCATAGCTAAGGCAGGGGGAAAGAGGCAGTAACAGAGCGCTGACAGACTTTTCCTAGCTAGCAAAGCTTCAGGGCAAGCTCACGAGCAGGACCATGCAAAGGCACGGCTACTCATGTTTGCTTCTCCCACCAGGGCCAGCGGAGGACAAAGTATTTTTCAGTCTTGGCAGAGTTTAACCATCCCCTTTGTAGAACGCACAAGTGACTACTGGAGTTGGAAACTTTTTCAGATGTGAAAAAAAAAGATCCCTGGGAGCCCTTCTCCTGGGCTGCTTTGCCCACATAATCTTTTCCGCCCGACACACCGCATGGAAATAAACACTCTCTATCCCTAATGGCACAGTAAATGGTAGTACAGCTCGTTTCTAAAACAAACCCTTCAAAAGGCCCCAGAAGGATCTGGGGACATTCGAGAGCTGCAATATCCTACAGGAGACACACATCTCAACCTTCTCTTGTGTGCTGTCGAATTCCTCCTACTACTTTTACTACTGCTAGAGTTAGGAAAACATTTCACTGGGGGTTTATCATTCCACCACCAAAATTATAAACTATTCAGACCAGTCAGGGTTTGCTCTCAGCCTTTCAGGCACCACCAAAATATTCCTCGCTGCAAAAAGGTCTCATACATCACCGAGCAATACCGTACCTTGGCTTTTCATTTTTATTTCTATCCACTCTATTATGCAGCATTGCCCCCACAGAAGAGGCAAGGCACAAGTTGCAGGAGGGCAGCTCCGCCAGCTGCGCAGGCTGCCTCCTCTTTAACGCAACTAGCTGCTGGAGGGTATTACTCTGCCAAGACCAGCTGAAAGGACGCAGGAAGAGAGCCATATTGGCATGGTTCTCCCATGGAAAAAAATAAAAAAGGCTGAGCTCATCATCTGCCAGCGAGAAGGATAAAGCAAAACCGGCTGCAGAGAGCGGATCTAGCAGAAAGCGAATCGAGCGAGCGGACTCAAAAGCAGCAACAGAGAGGACCTCGCTACCAGGCAAGAGATGACCCTGAATGTCTGCCATGTGGCTTTGTTTTTCAAGCAGCACCTGGTTCAGCTAGGTCCTGCTGCAGAGGGGTAAGGGGAGAAGAACAAGGAGGTAAGACCAAGCCCACAGGCAGCCATCCTTGCTAATGTCAGGCACTGGTCGTCCCATGCGTCTTGCTGAGCTACTGCACTTAACTGGGTCCTGTCAGGGAAGGAAAGCGCTCACCTCTTAAGTGAGGTCTATTATTATTTATGGATAAGACGATTAAGAGCCCTTAGTGACTGTGGCACCGCTGAGGCAGGTCTTAAAGAACCAGGTTCTATAACAACCTCTGATTAGCCACTAATTCAGCGGCAGAGTGCTTGCATATTCAGTGGCTGCAGGCACTGGGAGCATGGACTTTGAGGGGAAAAAACAGCATTTAGGTGCTGCTGTGAACAGGGCAGACTGACAGACACTGTGGGTTGCAGGGAGCACTGGGCACACAGGCAGAGCCTCAGTGCCCAAGCTGAGGGTGAAAGGACTGTGCCATACCCACATACCCCCCAAAAAAGCCACCACCTTCTTGGCCTGCCACTACAGACTGAGGCTTTGTCTGGTTCCTGGCTTCACCAAGACTTTGGATAATTTCAGGAACCACAAGCTGAAACTTGACCTCTTCTACTCAACTCACAACAGTAAGTACATAAAAGGCAACGCCAAACAAAGATGTTCAGGTCTTTGCTTTGTGTCCAGAACTTAGCCACGCACAAGCAGAACCACCACGTGTGCTTAGAGCAGCTGTGGCACTTCGTACAGAGAAGATGCACATCCTCCTCAACATCCTTCACCTTCATGCAGGCATTTTGCTCAGGCTAAAGCTACAGCATCACTTCCCACAACTCTTCAGAGTGCATCTTCCCACAACTCTTCAGAATGCATCCTCCAAAAGGTTGACCAGGGAGAGAAACCGCAGGCCGTAAATCACGCAGACCGAAGCTTCAGGCAGCTGGGATCCAAGTGATACACCCAGGCTGACACCAACCAAGGCAGCGCATGCTGTTACATCACAGCTTATGCAGTTACATCACACCTCTATGTGGGTGTGATGTGGGCACTTTAACTGGCTGCACAGAACTAAACACATCCACTATTAGTGTCTGGAGACTTGAGAGCTTCCTGCACAACCAGTACCTCTTGGCTACCGGAGGAGGCACATTCAGTGGGGTTGGAAAAGCAGGGGAGTGGGGTTAAGCCTCTGCTGGCAGGTCTCTCTGGGGTTTTCCAAGGGGTCAATGTGTTCAGGAACTAGAATTTTAAAAGTAATACAATTGAGGAAGAATGACAGTTCTTTCCTCCTAGAAGTTAAAGGAGAAAAACTTATTGAGCTTTCAACAGAGAAATGGGATTTCTTATGAGTGCCATGGCTTACTCTACAGAGACAGTGAAGACTGACCCTACCAAAAGACAGGGGACAACGCTGATCACAAGTTCATTACAGAAGCTTCTGCTCTCTCTCCTGCTCAATTCAGGGCAGCCAGACCATCTTTCATCTGTATATTAGACATGTTTCAAATACAGGCTGTCTGTTGTGCAGAAAAAGGACCAAAAAAAAACAATCAGTAACCCCCCCCCCCAAACCCTGCCATCAGAGAAGAAAGTGCACCGCAAGCCGAGTTTTGACATTGCCATCCATGATCAGATCATTATTATGCTCATTTTTGAAATGCAATTTACCCCCAAACAGCTTTTCAGGGTACACAAGCCAAGATTCTTTCTTGAAAATCAGCTCCATCTGTGAATCAAAATCAAAAGTGGACTCTGAAGTGCGGGGCGATTAAGACTGGTCAGAAACTTTCTGGGGTTAATTTTCCATATAAGTTATTCCGGCAAGTGACACAAAGAAAAATAAGAGGATCCTTTCTCATGGCAACTGGCCATAGGTCAGGTAATAAACCTGAAGACTGCAGAAAATGTGGGGCTGTCTGTCAGCCTGGAGGGCTCAGACTCTTTTCTTAGGCAATGAGAGATGGGGAAGGAACCTGACAGCCCAGCCGGAGCTTCAATGTTTCTCCAGAAACATTTCCTTTGGGCCGTGATCGGCCGGTAACAACTGACCATCATGAACTTCTAATGGACCATCCTACCGGGCCCTCTCGGGACTTTTGTTTTCCTGACTCCTCCCTTCCCAAGTTAATAAATAAAGAGCTTAAAAACAAAAGAGGCAGACTCTTAGTGATGCTAATTTTACCTCCCCGGCTATTTGGACGGCGATAGTAATAACAATGGTTTAAGACAACAAGCCGTAGGAGCTTCCCAGGACACAATGGGGGCAGGACACCAAAATGCATAGACTGGATAAGGTTCTGCATAAGATGCTGAGGAGGAGTTATCCCAAGGTCATCTTTCCCGCAGAGATGGTCAAAGAGGTACCTTAGGACATGCACAAGGAGCTTAGAAAAGGTGCGGAACAGCACTTCTACCTTCAACAAAGGGGAAAAAACAAACTAACAAACCCGTCACTGTGAGCACAGGAACTATGCACCTCTTCCCCCCTTGAAGGAAAGTAAAATCTAAGCCCGATTCGGGTTAACAGAGAAAGTACCCAGAAACCAGAAGGCGTATAGTCCACCCGCTCAGCAGAACAACAATTTCAGATAGCACACAGCTCACCCAACCGCCGCCAAAGCCTGAAGTGCTCTTAAAAGTAACCCTGCTGACAAGGCAAAGCCCACTCTTGTGGCACAAGCTCAAAGGATCTGGAGCACACAGGAGCAGGGCTGCAGCTCAAGCATCTCTCCTTCCTGCCCCACAGCTGGGCAAAAACTCTTCCAAAAGAAGAAAAAAAGAAAAAAAAAGCAAGCACTATTTATAAAAATTCCCAAAAGAAAAAAAATTACTTGAGTCACCACGACAGTGTGCTCCCACCACTTTATTAACCGGAGGGCGCTCTCCTGTCCAAGGACCAGCAACAGGGAGACCGTGCAGGACCTTGGCAGCATTACCTGATTGCTCCATGCAGGATGGGGAGGCAGGACAAGGGAAGGAGATAAAGGAGAGGCACAAAGACAGAGGGAAGGGGCACTTTGTCCCATCACCAACTACTGCCAGGTGGTGGTGACCACCACTGCTGATGCTGGGGTCTGGGAGGTGCTGCTAACCTGGTTCCATCCTGAGCGCTGCAGTTGACGTCAGCCCCATACTCGAGGAGATGCCGTACGATGCTCAGCCAGCCTCTGGCACAGGCTTCGTGCAAGGCACAGTAACCTGCGTTGTCACGATGATTCACATCACACACCTTGTTTTCCAAACAATACAGAACCACTTCCTGGAAATAGGAGGGAAAAACAGATACATCAAGTTACTGTGTGTCTCTTCTTGAAGGAAACTGGGGGTGGGGGTGGTGATGAGGGGTGGAGGGAAGGGGTAAAACCAAGCCCCCTGTGATATTCCTGTTACCGACTTTGAGACAGGTCAGTTAAAAGGAAAATAAAAGGGGAAGCCACCGAGAGTCCTGCGAGTTCTCCAGCAGACCTAGCAGAGACGACTTCCCACAAGCAGAAGAGCTTGCACAAAGCCGCACCAAGAGCTCCGCGCCCCGCAGGGACCTTCCAGCACCACCCCCAAAATGTCAGGAATTGTAACAGAGCAGGAACACACAAACTTTGCAGGCAAAACTCAACAGCTTTCCAGTTCTCAAAACTTCCATGTGTAAAGATAGCAGGAAGGTTTTTACTCCTTACATCTGCATTTTTTAGCAGAAAATTCTGCCAGCACAACAGCACCGCGGCCAGTGACAGGTTTGATTTTAAAAAAGAAAAAGCGTGTGACCCGAAACAAAACACATTTAAGACACACAAAGGACGGTTTGCTATCAGCGAACAACAAAAAAGCGCCCAGCTCTATCAAGATCAGGGGAATCCCATTTTCACCCACCCTGGTTTTCCGCATGCAGAACTAAAGCCAAGCACCAGGTTCCAATAACGAGCCCGGCGCCATGGGAAGACATGTGAATTTAACACAATTCATCTTGCAGTCAAATATACCATGGTAGAGAGCCTAGGCCAGACTCAGCTCTACGCTGCCATGCAGCCTTGAAACAATGACTGCTCCATCACTCAACCAAAAATTTAGGATGGTGCAAGTCTTCCTCCATTTGTCTCAGATGCAAAAGAAAAAGGAAGAAAAACAACCCACATTTCTAAGTGATGCTGCGCAAATAAAATACCCCCCCCCCCCCTCGCCTCATACTCAGATTAGCGGCAAGCCATTA
The DNA here is from genome assembly GCA_013399135.1 of Heliornis fulica. Classification (NCBI taxonomy): domain Eukaryota; kingdom Metazoa; phylum Chordata; class Aves; order Gruiformes; family Heliornithidae; genus Heliornis; species Heliornis fulica. The sequence goes on from VXBZ01002981.1 coordinate 314,926, forward strand.
ATTTTGCATTTGCTCCTCTCAAAGGCTGAGCGACATCCTCGCCAAGCGGGATACGGCGTGAAGGGAGCAAGCGGTTGCTTTGCCAAAGAGTAAGAGAATAAAACGACCACTGAGTGCGATGCATTTATTCTTCCCGTTTCAAAATCTACCGGAAAGCCCGCAATAATCTGTGCTCCGGGTATACCTGACCCGAGAGCTGGTATCCAGGATACAGCATGAAGCTGCTCTTTTAGCGGGCCCTCACTAACCAGGCTAAAGCAGGGAGCTAATGAGCCACCTCTGTCCCAGGCTCCAGAGCATCCCCCCTCACCTGCTGCCGGGACGAAGCGGAACATGTCCTGTCCCACCACCCACACACAATGCATCTACTGGTTTAACCTGGGTGAGAGGTGAGACTGTGGAGATCCCAAAAGCGGCTCTTAACGTTCTTACTCATCAGCCCAAAGGGCAAAAATTGGTCCAGAAAGGACACTCTTTGCCCTGCTCCAGCCCAAAGAAAGGATTGTGTGACATTATATCCCAGAGGTATGAATTTTCCTTCAAAACCAGACCACCCCACCAGGGGAATTAGCAGATGGATATAGGCGGCAGAAGCGGCTGCTGTATTCAGCTCCACTTTTAGCATGCAGTTACCATTTAAAATAGACTCCTGCAACTCAAAATAAAGGAGCACCTTTCATCTATCTTTGTAGAAAGGAAAGGCTCGTCCTAGGGCAAAATGCCTACTACTGGACAAAAAGGCTAATTTTGTCAGGCAATTCCATGTTAAGAGGCTGTAAGAAGAATGTCATTAACCACAAAATGTAACCATAAAGACCATAAAACTCTACATTGTTAATTAATTAAATGCCTCATTAACTTTTTTTAACACGATTTATTTGATTTACAAAAATATTAGCCATCACCGCCAAAACACAGGAACATGTGGTGCCACAAACACACTTTTGGTTTTGTAAGCATCTCTCGCTCATGTTTGAGAGAGGCTGTGATAGTGCCACGAGGCAATTTAATGCCTGTTCAGGTGCTCTGTTTAAACCAGCAATCTGAAAATCACTCGCAGTTAATTCAAAGTCTCCAGCTAGCGCATCAGCAGCCAAGAGATAGATATGTGCCACCACTGCTTCTGCTGCCTGCAGTTTGTTAGCCAAATGGCAACGCTAAGAGGTGTATGGAAATACACACACCCCATCCTCAGATAGGCGCCCTTCGTCTCACCAGCCAGTGCCCTGCAGTGGCTCCTGCCTATTTTCAAGGGAAGGGGTCAGCATCTGCCCTCTCTGGGCAAGCATGCTGTCACCAAGAAGCACTATTTACTCCCTTCCATCCAAGCTCGAAACACACCCCTGGGGTGAAGCACTATATTCTGAGTCCCAACGTGTCTCTGCAGCACCGTGCCAAACCCTATAAGTGATGCTCATACCCCGGCAGCGTGCAGGAGCCCTCAGGGAGCAAGAGCAGGACGATGCTCAGGAGCCCCTGCTCCAGTTCCCAACGTGGTGACACTGGGGACCCAGGACTGGAACATCTTGCAACGCATCCCCGTAGCAAACCCTCTCCCCCTGCCTGGATGAGCCCTGTCTTCACACGTGTTTAAACCCCCTGGAAGCAAACACCATCTTTCACACACCACACATTCCTCTCATTCTACTGCCTTCCCAGTGATTTAATCCCAAATTCAGCAGAAAACTTTCCAAGTCCAGACACACACCAAAAAGCAACAAGCAGCACAAAGATAGCCAGTGTTTCCTCTCCCGACAAATTCATTACGCAAGCCTTTTGTAATCTTTTTTCCCCAAAAAGACTTTACACTCCCTATAATTCCCTCTTCACAAAAAGTAAATTACAGTTTTAAGACTACTATTATCTCAAGTCATTTGTTTCAAATGGGGAAAACGGAATGGATTCAAAAGCGCCTGTACCCCGGGATGGGTTGCTAACATCCTGATGAAGCGAGGCCTGATGCAGAAGCCTAGCGAAGAGAAAGCAAAGCTTCCCACCAGCTTCGGAAGGGTTTTGCTCAGACCATATGGATTTCCAAAGCTGGAGACCATTTGCTGTACTGTCTTTAAGTAGCCTTGTTGGTTGTAGCCCTGCAATTTATCTGACCAGACACACACCACGGTTGTCCTTCGACATTTCACACTCACATCAGTTCTCCACGCAAAAAATCCTAGCCATGCGTGTCCCTACCCCCACAACTACCTGGAGTGCATTCATAGTGTGCACCCAAGAGTAAGGCAGAGGCACCTGAGCTAGCAGCATCTGGGCTCCCCATGGGTCCCAAGAGCAACACATAGAGCTTGCCAGCACCACCTCTACATGCCTCTGGGTTTAGGGTGAGATCTCTGCACAACAACCAGGCATCCCTGTTGCAAAGGCAGGCAGGCAAGGGATGGCATGGGCTCAATCTGGTCTCAGGACAGAGCTGTTGGTGCTGCTCTGCCCCAACACAACTTTGGGGATCAGCAGTGTCCCGTGGTGCCAGCTAATTCCAGCTCCGAGTGCTGCACCAGCACCTAGCACCCCTCTGCAAGCCATAGGTCCAGCACCTCAAACTCATTTGCCTCCTCTGCCACTGGGCAGGCAAGGGGCCGTGAGGTTGCACATGGTGACCACAGCAGCTATGAGGATCCCTCATGTACTCATGAGCATCCAGAGCTCCCAGCTCCCATGAGCATACAGAGCTCTCTCACTTCAACATCAGCCCCAGGCCATCACACGGCAGCCACCAAAGGGGCTAATGGCGATGGCAGAAAACAGATGTGCATGGCTGCCAAATGAGCAAATTAGTTTGACCCACTAAGACTTGATTTTTTTTTCCTTTTAAAATTTAATAGAGGAATTTGTAACTTCTAGAGCACTCTTAATTTTTCTGGAGACAGAGAAAATTCAGCTTTCTACTAACTGAAGTAGTCCATCAGCTAGCAAGAGAAACACCACAGCCACAGAGCTTCCACAGCTGACCAAACTGCCACAGCACAACACAGGACAAATGATGGCCTGACAGGCTGGCGCAGCCACCCACCATTCTGATCCTTGAAAGACATGTTCAGTGCCAGATCCCAGCGGCAGCTCAGGCACATGGACCAGGCTGTGCCACCCCTGCACTGCTCAGCGATCCTGCTCTGAGCTCTGCTAACAACAGGACACACTGCTGTGCTGTCAACGCTAACCAAACAGTCAAGTCAAATGATGGGATGATTTAAGTCTGTTAAAAAGGAATATTTAAACACATTAAAACTGTGGTGTTCACCTGAACTTTTGGGTGAATTTAAGTCAGAAAATCAAAATCCTTAATGAGTTAAAGGCATGGTGGGCACACAAAGTTATGCCAGGACTCCCACCTGGGTGAGCTCTGACATCTCCGGCTTTCTGCAAGAAGCCCAGTAATGGCCAACACTCAGCTCCTGCTCTCAGCAAAGCACAGGGAGAGTCCTCAGCCTCTACCTGAGCAAGGCCTCAGCCCATCCCAAGTTTTGGAGCTGCTCCCGTCGAGAGCACACCTGGTACAATAAGCAAAGTGCAGGAGCACCCCACAGCAGCCCACTATACCTAAGTGGTACTTGCCCCAACGGACATCGTGCAGGAAAAAAACACACACCGACAGCTTGGAGCGCATGCTACAACACATTTTGATTTTGGATCCATAGTAAATTTTAGGTCCGTAGGAAATTAAACCATCTAAATTATGGAGATTACCATAGCAACGTTTTAACAACCACTCCTCCTTCTCCTCTTCCTAGTTAGAGCTGAAGTGCTCTGGGTTAGAAGAAGCCTTTGTTTAGGGTAAACAAAACCTTTGCAAATAAACCGTGCCTTCCAGAGCTGGAGAAGGCCTATCCATGCTTAAGCTCTCCAGCTGTACAAAGGGCATTCTGAGGCTTCAGCACACCGCTTAAGCCAAGCAGGCCCCACCTGGGCCCAGGTAGATGCCACCTTCCAGTGTGGGGCTGAACCCCAGCCCCAAGGGGTCCAAGCAGCCCCCCTCACTGCCAAGGAGAACCCTGGAACGTGCTGAAGGCAGCGATCGCTCTCTGCAATGAAACACCTCTTCACAAAGTCTGAAGTCGAGCAACAATGACGCTCATACCTACATGCCCATATTTCTCCAATAAAACTGTGCTTCAAAACAGCAGAGCTAGGGGATTCATCCGTTTCTGATTTTTGTAGCAACAGGGGGGCCATTTCATTACACAACATTGTTCCAGCTACGCCGAGCAGTTCCAGACTCGGAGCGTAAAGCATGCAGAGCGCTCCTATGATGCATCTGATCATGCAAGAGGACACTTCAAGCGCTACATCCTGTGTCACATACCAGATACTCCTTGGAGAAAAGAACAAAAAATAAAACCCTTCTCCTAAACTATGTGCTCTTCACAAATAACGAAAGGAACAAAACTGTACAGCTCATTAAAAATCACCATAAAGACTGCTTTAAAAAGAAAAATCTACTTCCATTCTTTTTGCAGATGGCTTATATTTAAATAGAATCGAGGGTTACCAATAAAACTTTACCCTTTGCTCGTTCACACGGTATGCTGCTTAGCCTGCACCCCTGACAGCCAACCCACTGGTGGTGGGGACCCGTTCCCACATCCACTCAGTCCCAAGACCCCATCCATACACTGGGAGCTGTAACTGTCAACCACCAAAACTCAAAGATGTCATTTCACAAAAACTTCCATCTATTGGAAAGGAGGTTTTAACTTGAAATGAAAAAAACCCAAAACCCATCGTCCCGCAGGTTGTTGAGGGACCCTTACCTCATACCCAAGGCGTGCTGCCCGCTGCAGCAGCGTTTCCCCCGCGTTCTTATTGACAATGAGCCTCCGTGCTTCAGGCGGCATGGGCCGGCTCGGGGTGGTCTCCTGAGGTGGGCTTGAGATCGGCAGCTGCGAGGGCTGTGAGACGGGTAGCAATGAGGGAGTCTGCTGCAGGCGATCGTACAGCTTCTGCTCGTATGACTTGACCGGCGAGGAGTCGCAGTCTGAAGTGGGTTCTGGTCGCTTCCTGACTTTCCTTGTTACTGTGACCTGTCAAAAGCATTATCATGGGGTTTTTTTTTTTAATCCTCATTTTTATGATACAGTGATAGGATTATATTTTGGCAGCACAGAGTTATATTTTCCCACACTAGTTTAATTTTTGAAGAAAGTCCCACTAGATATTTTAAACACAAAATGCCTCACCCCCTGCAACAGTGCCTTTAACTTAGGTTAAGAAAAGCAAATACAAAATGTGCAAAGCGTCCACAGACGAATTTGAATGCAAACCCCACTACCCTGCATGCATGACAGCGCATTAGTTTTAAGCAGGCTGTCTCTGCCTTCCGAGAGGTTGGTGGACAATTAAGTCTAAATAAAGATACCTTATCTTCAGCATTTTCGATATCTGTGGTGTCATCCCCTGTCAGAGATGACCTCCTTCTCCTCTCCTGCAGTGCCAAGTGTTTTGTTTTACACTGACGTTTCCCTGATGGCTTCTCGCATTCGCTGTATTTCTGCAGCAGAGATGCATGTTGGAAATCCTCCTCTTCGTCTGTGTATGGCCCATCTGTCTTCCGGCTTTCTTTAATTTTCTGCTGTTTGGCAGCCAACCTCGAGGCTGGAGTACAGCTTGGCTGAGCCTGCCTTTTGCTGTTTGCATTGGTGGATGAAAGGCTCCTCATGTGCGGAGACACTGGGAATACAGGCAAGCCTAAATGGGAAGGAAAGGCATTACACGTTGCATGGTGTGTTAAAAAGAAAACACATTGCTAGCACTTAACACAAGCTCCTCGACTGCTTAAGAGATCTACCAATTACATTTTCAAATCATTAATATTTTAAGCGTTCCACATTCAAATTGTAAATAGCATCTTGCCAGTTAACATTACAGTAACAGTTATTATAAAGCTGTAAAAATAAATGAAAAAAAATCGCTAAATGAAATGCCTTGCGCTGGGTGCCGTGGCACCGTGAAGGCCGTGTGGTGACACGCTGTGCCGTGCCAGCCTGGCATTGCTGCAGCCCAGCCACCATGGGCAGAGCAGAAAGCTGCCACTGCACTGCCTTGCTGCGGGGGGAAAAAACCAACCAAAATTTGGCTCCTTACCTGGAACTGTTTTATCTGAAGGGGAACCAACTCCTCCGGCAGCCTGGGCCTGGCCGGGCTTGTCTGCCCTGGGTTAGGTGTAGTCACAGGGCTGACAGACCGATGGCAAGGGGAGGAGGAGGGTAAAGCAAGAGAGACAGGAGAGGGGACGAGGTCTTAATGGGACAGCATGGGGGAGAATAGCAAGCTTAACCCTGAGACAGTAGTGAAACAGAGAACACCTCCTTTGTGGCATTTTTGCTTGAAAAGTGAAGCAAGAGTGGAAACACTACTCAAGGACTCATCCCTACAGAAGCCCTGCACAATACCCCTGCGTGTTCCTGACGACTTGGACCAGACGTGGGTCTTTCTGTGAGACCAGAAAGCCCATGGATGTCAGGGAACTAAGGCCAGTGCTCAGCCAACCATGGCAGGATACTGTCAGGGCCAGGTTCTCTCAGTGCATTAGCTCCAACATGCCAGATCCCACAATCTGGGCCACATGGAAAAAGCATGGTTACTTTCCCCACCTCCCCCCACACGCCCAGAGTACAAGCAGGTTTACAACAAAATAAGGACAGGGAAGTTGACTTTTTATAGTCCTGAGTTTCCCTTGGGAAGAGAATTGAGGTGACCTCAGAACCAACTCCTCTGCAGAAAAAAATGAATTAAAGGTTGCTGGAAAGGAAGGGACACTTCAGCTGAACAATACCAACACCGCTGAAGGAAGGTGCGGAAAAAACCCCAAGCACTTGAAAGAGGCTCCTTTGCTCTGAGAAGTCTCTGAAGTGATGCTACTTTTGGAACAGAAGAGATGGCAGAAGCAATAAAGCACAATGCTGCTCTCAGAAGAGAGACCTTTATTTAAAGAGCCTCAATCCAGAGCCAGTCAGTTAAAATAAATTTTTTTTAAAAAATCTAAAAAATCTAGAATTCTCTTGGTGGGCAGCTTCACACTTTTGTATTCCTTTAAATAGATCTGTGAAAGCGACTCACAGAAGGCTTTCTAGATTAAAGATGGAAACAGAAATCCCTCAGTTCTTTCGAGCCGCTTTTTAGAAAAAGACACGTACCGCGACTTGCCAAGCAGATGTCAGGGAATTTACGGGACACACGACATGCAGATTGTTCAGCAAAAATCCTGTAAGTTTTTAGGCTTTGCAGTCCTGAAGGAAGCCACCCAGTCGTAGGCTGAGCCTACGGATGCAAGGCTGTTTTTCCAATTTTGCAGACAGCATGAAATAAGGAGTGTTTAATTCTCCTGCTCCCAACTAACCTAATTGGAGTAGCACGTGAAAAGCTCGATTCCAATACAGAAGTATCATCGTTATCTCCTTAATCACTTACTAAAAAAAACGCGAAGATGGAAAGCAGCAGTGATGAGGTCTGGCGAGTGCAAAGGGGAGTAAGAAACTGCCACACGTAGGAAAAACTGGAATAGAAAGAAAAAAACCCCCACAGGTCTGGGCAAGAACAGAAATGCCACAAGGATGGAGGGGGAAAAAAATAAAATCAAACCACGGGAAGAGAAGCCTATCTCAAAGGACTGCAGACTTTCCCATGCAGGGATGCCGAAGCAATAAAAGCAGAAGTTTAATCACCGCAAAAACGAGTACTCCAGCCTGCACGCTCCACGTAAACTCTTATGCTCTACTCCAACCCACCTCAGTGGTGACAGCAGGCACACACCAGCCCAAATGGGCACCGCAGCCAAGAGATGGGAGAGTAGCAAAACTATGCTGAGGAGCTTCAGGATCAGTGATGTTGCAAGAGGCCAGTGCTACCCAAAAAAAGCCAAGCGTCAGCCTGGGAAATTTAAAGACTCTGGGGCGCTAAAAAGGCAAGCAATTAATGCTGGAATTCCACCCCATCTTTCTGACCACTACATACAAGAAGTGAGAAGAAAAGTAAGGGCGGGAAGGAATATCCCCAAATATCCACGGAGAAAAAAAAATGCAAAAAGAAAATCCTAAACCAAAACCCCCAAAAAACCCAGGCCTCTGAGTGATGTGGGTTGTGGCGGGCCTGACTCAGAGCAGGACATGCCTCCCTTCCCGCAGGAGCAGGCTGCAGAGAGGTCCACACAGAAAAGAAGCTGCTGCCGCATCACCTGAATGCCCACTTGTTCAGCTCCCACCACTGCAGCTGCCTCCTCCTGCCTGCCAAGCCAGAGCCCGTCACGCTGCCTGCAACCCGAGGCGGTTCCGAGAGGCTGGCAATGGCTTTCCCTGGTGGGTGCGATCCTCCTGGATCCTCTCCTCAGGGTTTTTGTTTCCGTGCTGCCCTGGAAGCGTGGCACGATTAAGAGGACTGACGGGTTTTCTCTTTGCGCCGGGTGAGCGGCTGCAGCTCCCCAGGGGTCTGTCAGAAAAACTCGCTATGGCAGTGGCAGGAGGTTATTGCCTAACTGGGACCTCAGCAGAGACCACAGCTCCCACCTGTCATTGGTGGCACAATGTTCTGAGGCTGCAGGCATCCCCAAGCTCATGGAGCTGCTGTGTCCCGGAGAGCCAGCACAGCTAATGTCACCTCACCAGTGTGATGAGTCAGGGCAAGTAATTTTGGGCAAGCCACATCCTGGCTTGCCCTCTTTGCAGCCTCACCTGTGGGTCACGTTCTGACCCACAGGTGAAGCTACAAAGAGGTGAAAGACAAAAGAGTCACCATGGGTAACACTTCCAGCAGCCAACATTTGGTCATCCAGCCAGCAGGCACTGACCAGGGGAAAGAGGGGTGGCAATAGCTTGCAATGGAAATTCCAGGTTGTATTCAATGCCTGGAGCAACAAGCTAATAAGTCAGCACCATCCATCTTCCCAGAGACTTGCAGGTACATGTGGCAAATCATCCTACATTCGAAGGATGCGGGGTTAGACTTCACGGGGGTGCAGGGGCAGACCTTGATACCCTGTTACAACCCACTTCTTGGGACATGACCAGCTTCCCAGCAGCAGAGACCGCCACGTTAGCTCACACACAGAGAAGAGCTGTTCTCAGTCCCAGAGTGAAAAAAAAACAAAAGCAGCAAGTGACAGGGTATACTCTCATATTCACAATATCTGCTTGTCTAAGACAAGTCTGAGAACTAGTCCAAGGCAAGAAAGACAAGCTGCCCTAGTGCCCATGTGACTGTCACACTGGGGATGCTCTGGTCCTTGTCCTAGGACCAGAGCTAAGCAAAAAGGAGATTCATAGGGTTCGAGGCGCATCAGCAAAGTGATCTGAACAACCTCCAGCGGTCTGCACAACGAACGGAGAGGCATCGATTATTCAGGTTCATGGGTTTATAGTGGCTTCCAAAACCAAGAGCTTTTTCATAGCCACGGGATGACTGAATCTGAATGCCTCTGGCATTCACCGGAGGAGCCACCTCTTTTTCTTTCCCGAGGTCATGTGTTAGAGAAGCCTGTCGCTGCCACGGGAGGCGTTGCAGGGGAAAGTTAGAGCATCCTTCACACATCCTTCACACAATAGTGACCCTCATTTAATCTCTACAATGTATCTCTTTCTGAAAGTACAAAGGGGAGCAGGTGATGGACACGGACGTTTGAGCTGATACCATGCTCGCCAGGGCAGCACATAAAGCAAGGGAGTAAGAGTCAACTTTCCTTTTAAACTAAGTTTTCATCTCCTGCTCCATAAATCCTTTTGGAGAACCTTCCCCCGTCAATAAGCATCAAAGTTTGGGGGTTTCTGCCCTCAGATCATCCTACTGAGGAGAAAGATGGGTGAGAAGCTTTAGGACAGAAGGAATATGGTACTTTTAACTGTGGCCATTTTGGAGATGCAACTCTCACTGGAGGGGGATGACTTGGACTCAGTCCCTTCCATGGCATGAGGCAAGAGGATCCACTCACCTCATGCTTCCTTTTGAGGGGATCTCCACTATACTACAGTTGGAGGGTGAGTATCTACCATTTGGATGAGGCTCCCAGGTCTGTGAAGGAAGGAGCACAAATATCCAACTGGGAGGTTCCCCTCCTAGAAACAGCCTTTCCTCAAAAACAGGCAGAGGACTCGGAGGAGTAAGACGACAAGAGGGAGGAATTTGCAACCTTTTACCTGAAAAGGCAAAAGGGACACCAAGGGCTCCCTGCCATACCCAGAGGAGACAGGTATAGGGGAAGCATGGCAGGGCATCAGTCACATGGACTATGTGCTGCCATTGCCCACCAGTCCTCTAAGTGAGCTACAGCAGTGAACCTCATGGTGAAGAGGAAAGGCAGCAGAAAACATGCCTGGGGGAGAAGGACAATTGAGGACAAGGGAGGAGTGTGCCCTGCCCATCTGGAGGACAATTTGGCAGACTGCCTCCAGGGGCTCTCCCCTGGGAGAGTGAATGGGCGGGAAAGAGGGAGAAGACATGGAAGGAAAGAAGGAAGGAGTGTGAGGAGGTGAAAGAAGCATCGAGAAACAAGTCAAGGAAAGCTGATGTGCTTTAAGGAAGCAACCCCTTAGGAGAGACACTGGCAAGATCTCTGCCAAGGTGCCAGGGAGTGGGACCACAGGACATGCCCGGGACAAACCAGCAAGGCATCCTCTTCAAGAGGAAGATAAGCCTTGTTCTTGTGTGTATGCCCTGGGAAAGGCAGGGAAAGCCAGCAGTGCTGAGGGTGCTGGAGGCGTTGGGTTCCCAAAATCAAGAGCTGCTAGCTGTGCTGACACTGTTTCAGAGGTTCACAGCCCTTCAAATCCTACGTGTGGTTAAACTCTTACACCAACTAGCAGCCTGTTTGCTCCCTCCCTTGCCCAGAAACATGCCCGCGTTGTATGCCCCCCATCCCAGCCTCTCCTCTATAGACATTAACATCATCTTCATGTTATCTATGAAAGAGTATTTAGAGCCAAAACACACACACACACACATGCAAAAACACATAGTTGTACACACATACACAAACACATTTTCTTGTCTGCCAAGTATCAGCTACAGTGCAATTCTTAAAGAGGTGTCATTCCTTATACAAATGGACATCTACAGAAATAGATATATAGAATTTTAAAAAAATAGGAAAAAGAAAAAAAAACATCTCTCAACAATTCCTTAACATCAGTGGCAGCATGCGTCACTGTAAATGCTAAAGCCATCTGGTTTCCCTAGTAGTCTCTGCATACCTTGTTCATTGTCACTTGTTTTGAGGGACTCTTCAGACCAACTTCTATTGCTTTTGGCCTCTGACCTTTTCTTGGTGTGCCTTTCTTCTGTGAAGTCTTTGACCTTTGCAGTGGCCTCTGGCTGAACAGCCTCAGCTAAATCTTTCCTGCTTTGCCGGCCCAACTTGCCGGACGGGGATCTCTCTGGTGACACCTGCTGCTCCCATAGTTCCCTAAGATGCTGCAGGTGACGCTGCTTTTTGGGATGGAGCCCTGTTAATTCAATGCACACCTTCAGGTTGGTCACCTCATTACAATTGGGCTCTTCTAAGTGGTTAGAGGAACTGTTTGTCATTTCCCTCTCAGGCCAGTCATCTAATGGAAAAATAACTAAAAATTAATCAAAAGGCCCCCTCAACTTAAAACAAAAGCTACATTTCACTTTCGGGGCATATAGTCTCAGCTTTACCACCACACTATGCATTTTAAAGGTTCGCTCATTAAGGGTTACATGCACTACAGTAACTTGCACTGCTGTGGCTACAGTGTCCAATGACTAGTGCTTTACCCTTATATGCCAAGATTTTTATATATACATATATATATACACACATATATATACATATATATATATATAATTTTAAGTGAAATGACAGTGCTCACATTAGTAACTATCAAGTTCAAAAATGGAAACACATTAAGCCAAAGGGACGTTCCTTTCACAAGACATTCCTTGAGAGAGACCAATGCAAAATGCCAACTTACCTTTGGAGTTCTTCTTCTTTTTTGCTTTTGACATAAGCTCATCCTGCAGTTCATCCACAAAGTTTTCATTTTGGCTGCCATCGTTTTGCACTCTCTCACCAGAGTGTTTACGCTTCCTGTCCAGACGTGGACATGGATGTTGGCCAATATCTTCTGTTGGCTGGTCTTCCGCTTTCTCATATATAGAATGTCTCTCTAAATAACATTTCTCATTTGAGAGCTCTTTTTCCTCTGGAGTTTCAAGAAAGTGACCTTGGTTGTTTTCTGTACTAGTAAAGTTACCTAAAAATAATTAAAAAAAAACACAAACACCACAAAACCCAGTAAATACAACACAGTTCACTGTGAGAAAGCTACACTCTCCGATCAATGTCATCTCCACCTTGACTTACAGTTTATGAGGCATGCAAATAAAAACAAAATCTGACTTCAGAGCAAGTCTCCTCTGGTCAGCCTAAGGCAGCAGTTTTCAACTACAACTCCCCCCCCACCCCAAACCAAGATACTTTATGTTCGGTTTACGTCGATCTAAGAAGCGCAACATTCACGATACTCGTAGCCATAGAAACATCACAATATGCTTCTTTTTTAAAGGAAGGAAATCTTTAGCTATCGAAAGCACAGACCCTTTTCAGAAACCCACCTCACCCCCCAAAACCGTGGCAAGTAATAATCCAAGCTTCACTTTGCAATGCCTGCCTTTTCGAAAACACCTTCTGATGATAACAAAGCATTAAGTCTTTCGCTAATTCCTAATCCTTCCCTAACTCTTTGTCGTGGATTGCAGAGTCTGACTTGAGAACATTCGTTCCTTCTTCTGAAGATACAAATGGGATACGGAGAATGCATGCACATACATGGGAATACCACTAAGAATAGCTGTGTTATTTTGCAAATAAAGCAATGCTTGAACCCAAGGTTATACAAAGGCTTCCTCACTTCAAGTAACCAGCCAGGCACCGTATGTCACACAATCTTTGCCACCTCCTTTTAAAGAAAGACCTCCCTCACTTTTTTTCAGAGAGTACTTCCAGCAGCAGCAACCGGGTGAAAAGCTTACCAGAAACTAGCCTGACAAATGAGCCCCAAAGCAGTTGCACTGACTGCCAAGCTTTAGCTTTCCCTCTCCGACACTGTCCCCCCCAAACCTGGAGACAGCTTAAGCGATTTTTAAACGGATCCTTCACTTGAAATGGCACTCAATCATCATCTTGAATACGTTTTATTTCCTTGGATTTTAAAAAAAAAAGTCCAAGGCCCGATTCAGCAGACCTGCAGTAGGGACTGCACCACAGTTAATCAGCTTCCTATTTACAATTCTCACAAACAAGTTGGTTTTCTCACACATTTTAGCCCTCCTGGCTGAACACTACACTCTGTCTGTCAGCTGCTGTTTGGCAAACACACTCTGTTCTTCTGTCCCACGGCTCACTGTCCTTTTTCCTCTTTCTCCTCCTTACTCTTCCTCCTTCTCGCGCTTCCCTTCCTGCAAACACATCTGCTGGTTTCCTACCTGGACTCCTGACAGCAGTTTCCCTTCCCTCCACATCCTTAGTCAGCCTTGTCCCCCCATAAAGTCTCCAGCTCCTGCTCTTCTACCTTGCCAGGGCAGATGCTGCTCCCCTGCAGCCCCCTCTGCCTCCCCGTCCCTTCCAAGACCCACCACACCAGTGTCCAGGCACTGGCAGCCCTTGGATGCAACCCAGTCACATCCTGCCTTATCCTGGAAGCACCTTCCCACAGCTCAGCCAACACCTTCTGGCTTCATGACTGTCCTTGAAATCCCTGCTGTCAGCAATGGAAGGCTGAGAGAGAAAAAAAAAAAAAAAACAAACCTCTCTGATGAGATTTTTTTCTTCACCACAACTTGGAAACAGCTCCAAGAAGCACCTAGGGCTCAGAAGACATTTGCAGGCACCAGAGCATTGTTTTTACACTGCCTGAGAAGCTGTCTGCAGAGCTGCTTTATAAAACAGCAGAAGATGCTTGGCCAAGAAAAATCAAAACAAAAGTTGACTTTTTCCAGGCAAGCGGGACACTCGAGCTGTTCTGCTCTTTGGCCATGCTCCTCTCCTCAAAGCCGTCTGGCCAACACCTGCTCCCTTCAAGATTTTAAAACACAGTTTGTCACATTTCTTCTGGTTAACAATGCTGACACGTTCCAGAAAACGGGAATCTCATCTTACTGCAGCTGTATCTCTAATCACCAGCATTCCCTCTCAAACCAGAATCAATCTGGCAACATCCCGCACTTGCAAATCTGTCATGAAGATACTGCCCAACAGCTGTACCCTGTAACCACACCAACAGCACTAGCAGTCCTGTTTCACACAGGATAAAAGAAGCTGGACCAGCCATCTTCTGAGTATGACTTTAAAAATGCTTCTGTCAGATTTCATTTTATATTTTCAATGCAACCTGCTGTTTCCCAAGTCGTAACCCCCCAGTCCATAGGGAGACATTACACCTCTGTGCCATTTCCCCGAGCAGACTGGGTAAGGGCACTCATAGGCTTCACATCTCCAGCAGCACCACCAACTACATCACGTTTCATGCTGAGAGTCACTAGATCAGGGCGGCTTCCCGGCTCCCAGCAGTGCCTGGCCTGAGAAAAGGCAGGCACGAACTGACCAATTCCTGGAGAAGCTTTCGCAGGGTCAGAGGAAGTAGCAGGCTGTAAAAGGGGGGGAGTTGAGGTCTTAATCTTTGGGGCTTGCAGGAAACAAGCAGCTAATTCCAGCCCGTCGCCACCAAAAGCAACCCGCTGCAGATTAATCCCTTTTCTATCTGCGGGAAGAGGACTTGGCACAGGGGATGCCGAACGCCTCTCGCTCAGACGTCTGTGCTGAAAAATGAAAAGGAGGGGAGAGACGTCTGCTGTAACCTCGCTAACAGCTCATCACCAGAAGCATCTCTCCGGGGCTCTGTGCTGCAGGTAACAGCACGCACCTATTCAAGTTTATCAAAAAACTCGCTGCCAGCAGCTCTGTGACATTTCTGCCTCCACTCTTCGGTCACATCCAACAGAGGCCCCTCAGGCCTCTGTGTGCGTCTCCTCAGCCGCTGAGTTGAGAAATCCCTCTCAAGGACTGCCCACCATGCACGCGCCGCTGAAAACTGTCCCTCTAGATGCGGTTAAGACCATTAGAGGAGCAACATCTCCGTACATTAATCCAGATTGCGTAATCATCCAGCATTCACACGGGAGGACAGTGGAGGCGAAGCCAGGGAGCCGCCTTGCCTATCTGCTCCGCTGCAGATGC
This sequence comes from Heliornis fulica, assembly GCA_013399135.1. NCBI lineage: Eukaryota > Metazoa > Chordata > Aves > Gruiformes > Heliornithidae > Heliornis > Heliornis fulica. The sequence goes on from VXBZ01002981.1 coordinate 330,119, forward strand.
TCCCTGCATCCTCTACAGCCGGATTTTCGATGTGAAAGAACAAAGGTCAGCTGCTGTTCGGGACGGCATAACCCACAGGCTGTCAAGCTCTCTAAGCAGCTTGCATAGACACGTTGCACACCCAGAGGTTTTTCCCCTTGGCACAGTGGTGACTGCCTCACGGAGTGCAGGCTCTATTAATATTTTACCACCGGATTCCACTCTGTCCTCAAACTGTTTTGCAAGCAACCGGGATCAGACGCAACGTCTCCCCAAATTAAGATATAAATGTCAACACGAGGCACAGCAACATAAGCATATCTTGCATACCCAACAAGGACAAGGAGATTTCATTTGCTTTTGTCTCCTCCCACACACACACCCCCCCCACTTGCCATGTATCTACAACATCCTTTTCTTTGCCCGAGGAAGAAAACAACAACAAAATACTTGGGTGTTTTCATACCGTTGTTATTCAAACAGTGACAGTGTTATTCAAACAGAGGTAGCCAGAAACACGGGCTAAATGCTGAGTTCTCATAGCAACACACCTCTCTGAGTAAGGAGATTAAACTCCTGAATGTGTTCCTTCCCCAAGCCTCCAGCATTTGCCAGTCTCACACCAGCTGCGAGAACCAGCACCAATGACTCAAACCATTTCTCACTGTCCTACCCAGCTAGAAACAAGGAAGAATTAAGAAGATGCTTCTTTCCATATGGTTCCCGCCTGAAGCGGCATCGCCTTAGTTCGCGGGTTACGATCTCACCAGAGACAGTTACGTGCACGCACAAACTCGTTCCCCTGAAAAGCTTTCCTGCATTTTTCCACCTCTACTGCTGCTGCCAGCTGCTCCAGACCAGGCCTTCCCATGCAACACAAACAAGGAAACCCGTCCCAGTGTTTAAGCAGTGATTCTTCTGTTCAAATAGCATGGCAGCTAAAAACAGCCTTTCCAGCCTTTCCTCTTCCCCGAAGCAACCTCTTGTTGAGCTCACTTACGCAAGGCACCCTTTACTCATCTGAGTAAGGTAATGCCTAGCCAAATGGTAAAACCCCGTACTCAGCACGGAGATCACAACGGTAAGAAACTCCACACGTCACCTTCAGCATCCAATTCCAAGTATCCCATGGGTGGAAGGAATTCTGCTGATTTCATTTTCCCCTCCAAGTACCTCTGGCATTTGTTTCCTTCTGCCTAAACTCACTGCACCACTCAAACAAGCAATCACCATTCTCCTGGCACACACAATTTCGGACTTTTCCAGCGTTTGAGTTTGGTTTGTGGTTTTTTTGCACTAAGTCCCATTGCAGAAAGGCAGTAACTGACCAGGGCAAAGGACATATTGACCATCTCCATTTTTCATTTGTTCAGGTATACACACAGCCCAGCAAAAAAACCAAAACAGGGGATTACCACGCAAAGGGACACCTCACTCTGACGCTGAAGATCAGCTCTAAAGACTTTGGCACATTTTATCATGTATTTTCACACACAGAAACCGCTGTAACTTTTTCCCAATGACCTCATGCCTTGAAATCATGTTTTTAAGGTATCGGGTTTTATTTTTCCCAGCTAAGGCTTAAACCATCAGTGTCTTCCCCCTATAAAATTAGATAAATGGGCAATTACACTCCTCAATCAAGAAATTCACAGCTTGTAGAATTTATTTAATCTTTCACACTTGGGTATGACTTTTCAATACCGCTAGAAGAGCTTTGCTACTGACATGCGATCATCACATGCCCGTATTGATGCATGTGTCCATGCCAATAGCTTAAATCACTTGATCTCTGAACAATCCTATGACTCATGACATATGCATCCCATAATTTATCATGTTTGTGCTATGGAAATGCACTGGAGCAGCATCGCCTCAGCAACATTTACAAGTCACCTTGGCAACAAAGCAGTTTCGCGGCTGCTCTCGGAATGCCCGGCAAAACCTAAATGAGATGGGAGAGAATTAAAGCACTTCTACTTTACTCCTTGGCTTTAATTGTACATTCGTTAGCCAATATGGCTACCTTCCTTAAATTTGGCTTTTTTAGTTAAAAAAACCCAAACAAAACACAAAAAACACCCCAAACGCCATTGCTACCTTGAAGTTATGAAGCTGAAGGGGACTCAGTATGGCAAAGCCATGCACTGCGCACCAAGTCAGAGGAAAAGTTTAAGGAATCCGATAACATGCCTTCACTTGCTTCCAAAAAAGCCCAAGTGCTACACAGCTAGGAAAACGAGCAAGTCCCAGGGCAAGCTAAAAAAAGAATTTCCATCCCAGCCTGCGTTACTGAGCCTTTTGTTGTCGTCCTCACCGCACTAGTGGATTGACAGAAGCCGAGCGGCAAGCAGCTGCCAGGGCCATGACTCCTGCGCTGCGTTCTGCACCAGCCACGGCTTCAGGCACGCTGAGGCAGCAGCGGAAGAGCCCTGCAAGCCGGCTCCACACCACAATCACAGTTTCGGTTGCGGTTTTCCTCTTACTCGTCGACGCCAGGCGGGTGAAGTGCTCACACAGAGGGGGTCATGCCTAACAGCTAACAGATTTTGCTCCCGAAAACCCCCTGCTCACACGTATAAAGGAACACCGCTTCACTTTTAGCCAGCCCTGGACAGACACGAGGTAAAATGAGGAGAAAAACATGTTTTCAGCTGCAACACCGCTCACAGGAGGCAGGAGGAGAAAGGGAAGAGGATGCAAACCATCAGCTAGTTCCCATCCGAGGGCTTTCTAAAGCCCAACGCACCAACTGCATGGTCAGAAACTGGAGGGAAAGGGAAGGCAAGAGGCAAGCCGAGCCAGAGCGGCTTACCTCTTGCCTTCCCTGGTGTCAAACAAAAGGGAGGAGTGGGCAGAGCACACTGCTCCTTGGCTGGTCACCAGGCAAGAGACGCATCGAGACCCCTGGGAACACAAGCCCCAGCCGCTACGCTGGAGGCATTCAGGGAAGTGTGAAACTCAGCTTCTTGATTTATCGGCTGCTATCCCGAGGGGCAGGAGGTGAACCACCACAATAAAATCTTTCACGGAGACCTGGATGTGTACTGGCAAGTACTTGCTGCTGCAGAGGCAAGCACATAGGAGAGGGGATGCTTCAGCGGAACAGATCTGTGCTTTCAGGAGTTTCAGACATTCGGCGGAACTCTGCAATCGCCTGTTAAGTCAGAACTAATTAGCAAGAGGAACAAACCAACACCAGGCTGAACATACCTTCCCTGCTTCCAGCAGCTATTTCATAGTCTGGAACACATTTTAGCCAGCTGATAAAGACTCACTGAATGATGACTTTAAGAACACATCATATCATCAGCCTTTTGCAAGGAGGGGGGTGTTTCAGCAAACAACAATGCTCTGTAATGCTTTTCCTCCCTGCAGCCCCCCACCCCTGACAGCATGCCCTGCACCCCCAAGCAGGCTCTCCGATCTTCTCCTGTTCCCGCCCCTGATACTGCACACAACTCCTCCGTTTCTCTCCCACCGGACCCATCCCTCCTCATGGCTAAAGCAAGCTGGCAAGACTCCCAACTGCTGCTGCTCTTTCAGCAAACCCAGTGTGGGATTTAAGAGAGGACAGAACCACAGCACCTTGAGCCCCCTGAGGATCAAGGGAGGCTGAAAGGGGGAAAACCAGGGGCAGGGGGCAGCATGCCAAGCCCTCAGCTTTAGGCACGGGCACTACGTTGACAGTGGTGCCTTCCTCTCCAGTGCTGCCTCGATAGAGCTTTGAGAAGGGAAAGCCCGCTCAGCTTCCAGAGGCTCAGCCTTCCTTCTTCCCATCCTGGTACCTTCCCCCCTCCTTCTACAATTAAAACTTTTCCTCACTATTTTGCCATGCTGATTCTTGTCCAGGTTGTTATTTCAGTGACAACACCACCACAGTAACTTGATTTAGGTGAGTAACCGACCTAGTATGATTGACCAGCATGCTCTCTGCCGAAAGCATTAACCAAAGACCAGAACAGTAATTCAAAGTTATTAAATTGCCTGAATGAAATTTTCTACTAGCCCTACTCATGAACCTCCACCCAATGAAGAACACGCTTAACCGCCACGTTACACAGTATGCGCACATGCAGCCCCTGCCGTCTGCAGTGTGTTTCCTCTTGTTTTGCAATACTCTCGGCATAGAATTTTTTTCTTAGTTGTTAAAAACAAAGTTGCGGCAGGAGGAACTGATGCATTTCTTAATTAGGTATGTAAAAGAAACTGTTGGAAGCCACATGTTCATGCAGAGTTCCAAACAAAACAAAGTGCATACTGTAAAAAAATCCCATCCCGTCTGCCCTCTGCCCTCCCCCACCCCATATCAGTCCTTCCTTTATTTTTAAGTTTATCCTACTTTTAGGACAACGTTGCCAGCAGACACATTCCATGGTCCTCAGACACCCTGCCGCAGCCTGGAGAGAGCAGCCAGCCCCACAGAGAATTTTGCAGCCCTCCACTGGCCCAGGAGGACCTGTGTCAGCGAGCTACATGCACTCCCACTCCCCACACCCCTCCCCCAGCCAATGCAGCAAGAAGTCACCCAACTAGCTGCTCATCGTTTGGAGTCTGACAACCAGCTTTTATGGATAAGCCAGCCTGGAAGATCATGTCCTTTCCTGCTCCCGCCATTCCCCCCTTCCAACCTCCATCCTTGGTTTGCCCAGAAGCTGCAATGTTGTCGCGACAGCACCTTCAGGAAGCTGAACTCGCTCTTTCCCCACCTCCTTTCTGCATTTAAAACAGAACCTTAGACCTTTGTTTTCACTGCTGGGTGTATCACTTCATCAATTGAACCCATCACCTTGTTAAGACGGTAACTTTGGTGACAGTCAACTACCCCAGGAAAGAAGGTACAATCATAGCTAGTAACTCACAGACCCCAAAACCAGGCACGGAGAGTGTCAGACACAGCAGCTCTGCACCTGCAGAGGCCAAGGTCAGTGACTTTAACCACCAACACCGCAAGAACATGAAGAAGATTACGCAGCCCGCGCAGCTCTGCTGCAGGCTGCTGCGGCATGTAGACATATACGCGCTTCGGAAAGCCATCTAAATTCGCTTACATCTGTCATTGTCATTTTGGTCAGCAATGGCATCTTCCAGAGCGACAGACTTTGGCTTCTTTTCACTGTTTCCTTTCAAGTTTTCCCAGTCTGCCTGGCTGAATCTGCAGACCTCTGAGTCTTTGGTAGCTGTTTGGCCTTCTCTCTCTTTCATCTCCAACTCTGAGAAGCGCATCATTGCACGCTAGAAAGAGAATTGATATGAAGAAAAAAAAGAGTCTTGCAATAAAAGCTACTTCATTTATCTTACCTTCTATGAAAGCGTTTCCAAAGAGAAACTGTCTCAAAACGAAGGTTTGAGATAAGACAATAGAAGTTTAACACACCTGACTGGTACGACATTGTTCTAGCATCTATATCCAAATAGCCACATAATTCTTTCATGTATAAATGTATACGTGTGTATATATATATATATATATATATNGCCCACAAACTTCCCTTTGTGTATTTGGAAATGAAATTTAACTCAAAGGTTTATGTAAGAGTCTAGTAATAAAAATTTGAAGAACTGACCTCACAGTAAGCAGCAGGTAGACATAAAATACTGTCCTCTTGTAATCCTTCCATCTATGTAATTAAAATGGGCACTCAATGGATCATTTAGATAATTTCATCCATTTTTATAAGCATCAACCAATTCTTTTCTTAACAATGCAAAACAATTTGGCTTAACTCATCCCTTCATTAAAAGTAAAACACCTTTAAGGATATTCCTACACAGTATCTGTAAACCCTCGGCATTGACCTCAATACCACTCCTACTCTTTCCCTATGTGTTCGGCTTGGCACAAACGTTGCCTGAGACCCGCTAATACACGGCTGCGACTCCTTCTCCGTCAAGCGGCACGTTTGGCATACTAATCACAACTTCTGGGTATGCTTTGCTAGCTGGCACTACAGGCCAGCCGAGAAATTACAGCCACCGCGAGCGCCAAGGTAACATGCATTCCCTGTCCAGCTCCCCTCCGCAACTGTACCAAACATTTCATACGCACATTTAACATTTCTTAGCAGATCTTAGCAAAAGCCCTGTAAAGCTTACTAGCGCGTGCATACGTAAAAGCCATACATACAAGCCCTTATATCGCCCTGCTCTCTCATTAACAAACTTATTTTGGCTTCTTAAAACCGTTTCTGGCGAGTACGCCCTAACGGAAAAATTCCTGCTTTCCCCACCTGCGTCACTTCTCTCAACTCTTTTTAATACTTGACTGCAACTTGCAACAGAGAAATAACGACAAAAAGCGCGGCGGTCATTGGGACCGCGCGGACTCACCTGCAACGCCCGCTGCTCCCGGCTGAGCTGGCTGGAGTCTGCGTACAGTTCAGTCGTCACACACTTGAATCGATCACCTACGTAACCAGCAGAGTTTGCGATCCTCTTGGCCAACTTAGACGGCTTGGGTTTCAGTATTTTGCCATCGGCAGAGTCTGTGTCGTCGGCTCCGTCTTTGGTATAGGTGTGGCTGGCATCAATGCTTGGCAGCGCAGTCCCCATGCAGAATGGCTTTGCGTCCTCCTGCACCTTGCCAAAAGCCAGAGCTGGAGCATCACTCTCGTGAGCGCTTTCCAAGAAAGCCGGCGATGGCTGGACTGTCATTCTCTCTTTAGGCTGGCTCACAGATAAATCTTCTTTCCTTAAGCCGAACACCGATGAACTCTGGGCTTGCTTGAAATTATAGGTTTCATGAAGATCGTTATTTCTCCCAAACTCCTCTCTCATTACAATAAAATCTCTGTGCTGCGACGCCTGCTCTACCTTGTGCTTTGTAGGGTCATTAGCCTGATTACTGCTTTCAGTGGCAAAGCCGGCTTTTGTTACGTTTGCTTCACTCTTAGCCTCCTGCTCATCTCGCAGAAGATCCGGGAAGAGGTGTTTGTCACTTTTGGACGAGTTTTTACCATGGCCAGTGCTCTGGTGCAATTTCACACTCTTGTCACCGGGTACTTCAAAATGCATCTTCCCGCCGCTCTCCAGGAGCTCCGGCACCCGGCCCCGCAGAGACGGGTCCTCGTAACGGACCCTCTCATGAGACCGCGATCTTCTTTCTGCCTTGTCCTCCTTGTTGATCTCCAAAGCCGAATGCTGCAGCAGCATGGGGTGCACCATCCCCATCCCCAGCGCGTCCTGGTAGGTCATGAAGTCCCCTCGCCCCGCCGGCAGGCTGTAGGGGAGGCCAGGTTTGGGAGCCAGGTGGCCAGGGTAGAGGCTGCCATTGGGCAGCAAGACAGGGTGCGGGTACACGTGTCCTTTCCCATGGAGGGAGAGAGGGCTGATGGCTATTCCCTCTGGCACCGGGTACGGGAGGTAACTCCTGGGATAGGGTAGCGGTGGGGAGCGAAATGCCTCGTTGGGTGGCAGGAAGATGGGGCTGGAGGCTAGGGTGGTGTCACTTGCCTTAAAAGTGGCTTCCTGGGTGCAAGATTTAGCCACCTTATTGCTGTGTTTTGCAGGGGTGGCCACAGGCTGTCCGACGTGCTGAATGACCGAGGTGGTGCTCTCTGTGGAGGTCCTGGCTGTCTTGGCGCAATCCACACTGGCATTGGGAGCTGGTGACGCTGAAGCCGGCCGCCCCCCGACTGACACTGTCCCTGAAACATTACCAACAACCGCCTCCGTGCCACCCATCCTGGGGCAGGAGGAGCTCCGCTGCTGTGGGATCACCCAGTCCAGCGCCTTGTTCTTCAGCTGGACACCCTTCCCGCTCTCCTCACCGGGGCTGGGACCGGGAACGATCCAGGAGGAGGGAGCTGTGCTGATAATTTCAGGCCTGTAGATGGGGCAGCCATTCCCAGGAGAAATGGTTTCTTTCTGAACGATGTCACTGCTGGGCAAGTGCGTCCCCCCTCCCGCCCTGCCGTGAACCAGCACCGTCGGTGTCATTTTCTTACTGTGCTCCGACTTGCCGGCAGTTTCTGCATCGACAACTTTCGCCGACAAGTCCAGCGGTTTGTCAGTGACGTCTTTGGTCGGGGTCTGCTTTTCCAGGAGCGGGGGGGACCTGCTGTCTTTTCGGTCATGGCTGGCTTTCCTCACGTGGGGGGCTGCCGGCTGGGGTGCCTCCCCAGCATCGCTGCCTTTGGGAAGCTTCCCATTGGAGAGGCGGGAGGGTGGAAATTCGCCGCCGACATTCACATAGGGCTTTGGGAGCGTAATGGCAGAGGAGGGAGAGGTGGTGATCCTGGGGAAATGTTTGTGGAAATCAGCGTAGGCGTCCACAACCTGGGCAGGCAGGGGCAGGCGGGGGGAAGGCCGGGGTGAGTGTGGCAGCAGGAGCGCGGGGTCCGACGGCATGTTGGCAGGGGCCGGCTTGGCAGTAGGGACCCGGGGCTGCTTGCTGCTCTGAATGTGGGGGTAGGCATGCGTTTCAACGGGAGTGCCGGGGCTGACACCCATCTTCCACGACAAGCTCTTATCTGGACAGTGCACCAAAGGTGGGATCGCTGGTGAGGCCGAAGCAGTCGAGAGCCTCATGGGCGATGCCAGAGACGAAGGGATGTGTGGGGCAACGTAGTGAGAGGGAGGCAGGTATAAAAAACGTTCACCGTTCGTACATACAGGCGAGTAAGCCAGGTGCTGTGGTAAGCTGTAGGTGGACTGCTGAGGTAGCAATGCCTTGTACATGTTCAACGAATACTTATTTGGTGAGTCAAGGAAAGGGTATATAGTGGGCGTCGCGCCATCCATATAAGGGTTTACCCAGGGGAGCCGTAGGTAACTAGCACCATTGACACTGAGGGGACTCTGCTTGTCACCTGCAGCCCGGTCCAAACCCAGCGTCTCCCCTGTTGGGACAGAATTTTTTTGTATTCCAGGTGGCGTTTTGTATATAGCGCTGAAGCCGTTGGGGGCTTTTGCAGAGACAGACGCGTTTTCTACTGCTTCGGGGGGATTAGACTTAAACTGGATCTCGGGATTTCTTTCAGGAGTAAATCCGAGCCCGGCTATTGAACTCGTAGCATCCCGTGATTTTTCTGAGCCAAGTCCACACAAGCTGGAATAGACAATACTACTGGGGACTCTGAGTCCTTCTCGCATGAGTCCAGACCTGTCCATACTCAGAGCTGCCAGACTGTCAATGCGATGTGCTGTGGTCGCATCCACCTTTACAGAACAAGAAGCACGTTACTTTCACATTGCACTAACGCGACTCTTGTCGCATTTGGAAGAGAAACAACACACATGCAAACACACTGCTCGTCATGAAAATGTACAGAGGCTGACTGGGCTGCAAAACAGGAAAGCAGGCGCAATATGTATCAGCACAAGCATCAACCCAAAATCCATCTGCTAGGAACTAAGTCTCGAGGACCCATAGCCCAAGCAGCCAGAAGTGGCCCAGAGAAGACGCTCGATGGCACCACTCCCATGCAGCAAACAGCTCACATGTCAGCCCCAGCCTTGCCAGAGCAAGAGAATGTTGGCTGGTGGTGTGGAGAACAGTAGAGGAACGATGAAGAGCCTCTCCTTCTCCTCCTCCCTCCAGGATCTCTCCCTTCGATGGGAGCTCCTGCTCTGGGGCTCTTCACCACCACACGATTCACAGGGCAAGGCATCTGAGGACACAGCATGAGGAACAGCCTGCCATCAAATTCCTTCCCCACTAGCTGCTCCCTGTGTACACTCTTGGAAGCAGAAAACCGCCACCTCTGCTAAAGCACTGATGTACTTGATGCTGACATGAACTATTCTTGTTAGACGTGCCGGTATGCTGCATGCCATTAGCCATAAAGAAGCAAAAGTAAGAATATGATGTCATGCAACAACACAACACCACAGAGTAGGCATCAAGAGATTAAGGAGATAAATAAACAAAGTCCTGCTTCCCTGTTTCACAGAAACAGCTTGTATGTGCCTGAGCCCCACTAGAGATGCATCAGAAAGGCAGTTTAATAATTTCTCTAAACAGTAATTTCTCTAAATGTAGTAACGCCCCGGGGCGGGAGATGGTGGAGAGGACAGGCATGGATTCAGCTGAAGTACAAGACTACAAACTTCTTACCACAGTGTGATTCAGGTGATTCTCTTCCCTCAACTCCAGTCTGCTTTTCGGTGCATCGCCATCGTTAACAGGAATTTTCCTATTAAGAAACAGAAGAGTACTATTTGAAAGTATCTTGTGCATCTCAGATCAGTAAGAGTTCATATCACTTCCACATTTTGATTCCCCTAGAGAAGTCCCATATGATAAGATGATGTTTATCCTTCTGCGCAACAATACACTGCAACAACTTTAGAAAGTGGGGACCGTTTGAAAAGAAGTAGAGAGGCTTTTGACAGCAAGAATATACCGAGCACATCTCAGAGCAGCCTGTTGTAAAACAAGTCATTTTCGTCAAGGTCTCTTCACTTTTGCCCCTTGCCCTTTTCTTTTTTCCAAGGAGAGACTATCCCGTTTTAAACACACCCCTATTCACGCACCATCCATAAACACTGCTGAGGAGAAAATTGAAACTCACACACTAACATCATACGAATGTTAGCTGCTGCATGCTAAAAGAGGGAGCTGCACATCTGTGCCATGCCAGCGCTGCAGCACTGGGACTTGTTATCACGGAGAGCACCGATAAAAAATATACCTTAGTGCCAAATTTCAAATCCCAGGGATAAAAATCGCTGACATACAGCAGAAGGGAAAGTTCCCGTGTTACCCAAAAAAACTTCCTTCAATCAAAGTGCTTAAAGGCACATCATCACCGTAAAGCAGGAAGGTGGTTTTAATGCATTTAAGAGATTCACCTTTGCTGCAAGTCGCGCCTCGAATTATTACCCCTAAATAACTGGGAGGGAAGTGGGGAGGGAGGGTGCGAAAGCAAAGCAAGACGTTTGCCCATGTTCCTTCAGCTCATGTTTGCAAACAGTGTTTCCTGCAGAGACCAAAAACTTTCCCCAGCTTCTCGGAGGCTTTTCACAGACAGTGAGAACATAGGCTAAAAGAGAAGCCAGAAAAGAAAAAAAAAAGCCAACACTAAAACCTCACAAAACTGGCAGAGAGAACCAACCACAGGCGTACCTGCAGCTTCTGCGCGCCAGCGTTTTACTCTTTCAAAAGCTGGGGTTTAAGAGGACACCGGCCAGTGTTTGCACCACCTCACCGACAATTATTACAAAGACTATCAGTTAACCACCTAATGAATTATAGTCAGCAAAGGAAAAGAGATGGAGAGGAAGAAAAATTTAACTCGTGGGGGACAGCAAAGCCCGCCATTTCCATTTCCCAGGACAACCTGCTGGTCCGTGGGCAGGGAACGCCACGCTGCAGGCAGGAACCCCTCTTCCATAGAGTCGCCGCAAGAACACGTGCACAACTTGGTTTAATTTCCCTCCGCAAATACGAAATAATAAATTCATTGTAAAAGCGCGTTTAAAGGCTGCTTTGGGGAGTAATCTCTTTAAAGGGCGTCCCCGCTTCACTGACCCAGGTTGCCTGTTAAATAGTAAATCAGCGGCTGCTCTACCGCTCTCAGGCACGTCTTATTTCTCGCCCCACACCCCCCCATCCAAGCTGGGCTGATCTTGATGCAAGGCAGCAGCTCTCTACTTCGGTGTTAGGGAAGCGAGCGAACTCCGAGACCTCACGCTGCAGAATTACAGTGTGGTTTAACTTGCCAGAAGCTTAAATATTTACCTGTCTTCATTAATTCCACACATGCGGACCCTTTCATTGCTCATCCAGCTATGAACGTTGCCATACAGGGGAGTTGCAGAAAGCATGACGTCTTCTTAAAAATCACCGCTTTTCTTCACGTTTTTTATATTCTATTAGAAAAAAGAAAAAGGGGGGTGGGGGGAAAGGAAGGAAGAAAAAAAAAAAAGTTGAGCAGATTTGTCTAGGAGGAAGTGCAAACATCGCGGTGGAGCAGCCAGCCTCCCTCCGGGTAATTAATAATGAATGCAGGATTGGTGCGGGGAGTGAGCTGCCTACGTTAACCGCTAAGGGAGATACCCTGCAATAAAGGAGCAAATTGAGGGCATTTATAGGTCAGAGGAGATGGATCTTTTTCCCAGCGCACATCCAGAAAATTAAGAATCATTCCAGGCTATCGACAAATAAAAAGTTTCTCCGCTGCGTATCATTTCAACAAGAAATGACTCAGCCAGCCACGTATACACTGGTCCCCAAACCTTCACCTCGCACAGGCTGAGCCAAGGACAGGGAGAACCCACGGGACTGAGGGGGACCCCGCAGGCCGGTAACATGCTAAATTACCCGCAGGCGCATACAAAAGCCCTGCATTAGGTATGCACAGGAGCAGGAGTGAGTTGCAAGAACAGCCACATACCGTGTGTATTAGCTACGCATCATGATTGCTGATAAAGCTTTCACGCGAGGACTTAAAACCAAAGAGACGCTGCTACAGAAGGCATCTAAATAAAAACCTCCCCCCTTTAGCGCCTGCACATGACTAACTTGGAAAAAGGGGTTAAAAATAGTAAGTGGGTTGGCAAGCTCCCCACCCCTTGATTTGATTAAGGGCCGAACCCTGGTGGCTTCTGCATTGGAGCTGCTGCTGCTGCTGCTGCTGTTGCTGCTGCGAGTGCTTTCAGTAATTCAATGATGCCTGCTCACTCCAGGGAGAGAAATCATTAGTGGGCTCGCTGGAGAAGTATTAGCAGTCCAAGAGGATCAGCGCTGTGTGCAGCCGGAGAGGCAGGTGAAAGGTAACTGCATCTTGGGTCCAGCGACAGAGGGGAAAAGGCTTTTCCTCCCTTCTACCTTGCCTAACGCCACGCCACCTCCGCTCGCATTAAATTCTAGTTTGCTGCATGAGCGAAGTGTCAGGACAAGCTGCGTTTTATTAACAGGATTATCGCGGCGCATGATTTATTCCAGTGCAAGATTTTAATTGCTCTTCGGAGGTTGAGTCGTTTCTTTTGACTGAGCTTCAGCGTGCATCCTGCTGCTAAATGCTGGGTTAATAAGTAGGGGGAGCCTTTAATGCACAGGACATCCCTCAGCTCTTCCTCTCTCACAAAAATAGAAGCCTTTAAGCGGGAGGTACGATACTCCTGTCACACACACACACACACAAGCCAGTAACGGGCGATTGACCACTGGGAGTTTAATGCCTAACGTCTCCCAAAGCATCCCTGCTTCCCCATCAAACTCATTTCTTTTGTCAGGCTACAAAATATGCAAATGATCGCTTTGGCATTTAATGGGGAAGAAGCCCAGATTGGGCCTTGAACACAATACTTCACACACGTTCAGAAGAGGTTTAAGAACTGAAACGGCAGGAAAGCCTTGTTCCCCAACACTTCTTTCTCCCCTCGGAGAGGCCTTTTGTGCAAAACTCCACGTCTGGAACAAATGTATATTAATGAAACGCCACGCTGACCCTCCTCTCCCCAGAACAGTCAGCTTTCCCTAATGAAGTCCGAGAAGAAAAAAAAACACCTCCCTAAAAAAGCACCCAAAAATAACCGCTGCAAGGAAACAACAATCTGCGGAGATTAGATACCGCGCCATCACTCAAAAGGAGTTATTTCACCGGAAAGACGGTTTCTGTGCAGATTTACTGTTTTCCAGATGCGCTGCTCGTAATGTTTTCAATACAGGCAGCAGCACCATGGGGAGAGTGATTTAGGGTTTTACATGAGGCTCCTCCTCAGCCGGCCCCGTGTGCGCTGCCTCAGCCCTGAAGGGCGGCCGCCGGCGCGGAGGAGACGAGACGGATGTCTCGGCAGCGCACGGCCAGGCTCCCCGCTTTCCTCCGGGGCAGGAGCCAGGCGTACCGGGCCAAGCTCCTCACAGGGGGCCGCCCGCGCCCACCGGCCGGGTTTCCTCGGTGGGAGTGTATCGTTACGGCAAGGCGGGGGGTAGGGTCGGGGGGTGGG